>VZTZ01034065.1:2309-66267 GCA_013400955.1 Drymodes brunneopygia | reverse complement strand
TAAAATATATTAATTTTAAAACACTGATGACAATTGAGACTGTTATACTATGTGTGCCACTCCCTTTCAGGGTGTATGAAGTTTATGTTGTTTCTGAAAAGATAAGGCAACCTATTGAATTTCTAGTTCACAGACAGGAATTAGTAGACTTTAAATTGATCCTTCAAGCAGCATATGAAAAACTGTTTTAATCAGAAAGACCACACTAAAAATTATCCATTTGAAAATACCAGAAGTGATCTAATGTATAATTTAATTTCATTTTTAAATAGATTTTTAGATTTTATTTTTCTATGTCAGTAAGGAGTACAATTTATCCTGTTCCCTTTTCCTTGGCTTTTATCTTGCTGCCTGAGTAAGTTCTGATAAGCATTACTGAAGCAAATAATTTTCAGATTTTAGTATACTCATAAAAGCAGAGAATTGAAAGCTATGATACAAAAAAAGCCTGACAACATATTATGAATTAACTTAGAAACTGCAAAAAATATAACTGAAGTATAGAACACAAAGTTGCAGTGTATCAGCAAAGATTCAGTTGAGAAGACTTGAAATTAAAATTCAAGTAGAGGTATGTTTGCAGTTTACCCAAAGAAGAAAATCCTGACAATTTCAGTCATATTCACTCCTAAATACGGATATAAATACAAGCACACATATTCAAGCTCATACACAGCTAGATCTTCCCATGTAGATCTGTAAAGCACAGAACAAGTGTTACCATTCATTTTCCAATTCTTTAAATTGAGATGTAAGGTAATAATTTATTATAAGGTAGCCAGTCTTTCACACAATATGTGCATATTAGTATGAAATGTGTTGAAGTTTACATTTGAAAATATCCATAACATGAACAATTTATATCCAGATATAGAATGCCTCTGTCAACAGAAACCAAACCAAAAAAGAAGTAATAAAAAATTACCCTGGTCCTGATATTTATATTGAATAATCCATAATTCTGTAAAGTATTTGTAGAAATGGCCTGTACCAGGAACCTCATTATACCATAAAAATTGTTTAATAAAAATATCTATGGGAAAACATTATGGTTTAATTTTCTTTCCTTTGATAATACTATGTGACAATAAGCATGGAAGTAATTATTTAGATCAATATAACAGAATGCAAAAATGGGCAATTAAGAACCCATTTTACATTGGAGTAGGTTATAAGCTCATTAACACAAAGAATGCTCCAAAAGGGAGCTAATAACTGAGAGAGAACACTGTGAATAGTGTTCAGTCCACATAGTTTACCCTAGCAACCAGTTTGCCCACCAGACATTCTTGATGAAGGAGGAGAACTCCAAAAAGTGACTCACATCTTCCAGAGAGAAATATCCAGGACAGGTGACATGACACATCTTACACAAGGTTGCAGTTTTCTTTGTACAAAGGTATAGGGTTAAAAGACAATCATAGATTATTAGAACACAGTAAATATACAATACTGTCAGAGACTCATAGAACAGCTCAAGTTGAAGTATCTTCTGGGCCAACCCTTAATGGGAAAGGGAGTTTAGATGAGATTATCTAGTACCCTGTCCAATTGCTTATTGAAAATCTCCAGTGTTCAGCCTTAGTTTCGCCATTCAGCCCTCAAAGGCTTCAATTATTTATTGCAAAAATTTTTACGATTATTCTTTAATAAATAAAAAAATAATGTTCTCAATTTTTGTGAAACTAAAATCAGTTTTCCACCGCTTAATCTGAAATAGTTCATAAATATAAATTCTCTGTATATTTATGTCTCTGTACTTGAAAGGAGGCATCTAGGTGAGAGAAAGCATTTTGAGGTAGTATGAATTACGTTTTTCACAAGGAGATCACATTTAGTAGTTTTGTTTGTGAGAGCTGCAATCTTGTCAGAGTGCTGAAATGCAGAGGAGGTGTTGATGGAAAGAGAGGTCCAACAGTCAACAGGCTTTACTATTTTAAGAACTCAAAATTTTCTTTTTAAATTTGTGTTCTGCATTAGCTACTTGACTAACAGAGGATTTCAGAAGACCTATAGGAACAGTGGTTAGACAGTTTCAGTTTTCTAAAATCACAGACTTAGATGCTTTCCACCTGTGATTCCTGTTTTAATTCACTTTACCCAAAAGGAAATCTACCATTAATAATGTTGCCCTAATTTGGGAGATTTGTAGCTGCTCATCAACGTTTTAAGTGAAGATTTGATTCATTTTTGGTAATCATTGTCAAAGACTGTATGTTATGTCTCTGTCTAGTCACTGCACAATAAAATGCATGTGTTTCATACTACATTTGGTGTAATACTGCACGTAATACTGCGACATGATCCACTTTTATAGTATTTTAACATCATAAATAAATGTAATGGTCTTTAGGTCAGATGCATGCACAAATTCAAATAATAGCTGAATTGACCTTTTTAATGCATTACTTTTTATTTTGCTTCCCCCTATACTATGTTGTTCTCCTTATGCCCAAATTACATTCTTAAATCCTACACAATCCCAACTGCTTCTCAACACCTCCTTCCTTCTTTAGGAAAGCAGTTGTTTTCCATTCTAAACACATAACCAAACAGAATCAATTTAATTTTCCTCACTTCAGTTATGATGTATGACTATCTTGCATCCTAATTCCATCCTTTCAGTCTTAATATCACAAACAACTTTGTGCTAAGAATCTAATAGTTGCATTTTTTCTTAAATGTCAAAATTTAAGGTGAATTCAAAAAGGCAGTGAACAA
This sequence comes from Drymodes brunneopygia, assembly GCA_013400955.1. Classification (NCBI taxonomy): domain Eukaryota; kingdom Metazoa; phylum Chordata; class Aves; order Passeriformes; family Petroicidae; genus Drymodes; species Drymodes brunneopygia. The sequence goes on along the minus strand of VZTZ01034065.1, from coordinate 63,546 downwards.
GCATATCTATCACAATAAACTATGATTGTTTGCTTTCTGTCTTCTATTATCTGTGCACTTTAGGACAATGAAAATCACAAAAAATGTGAAAGGGTGTTTGAGAAAATATGTTCTGTTGGTGCCATCTTTGGAACTTTACTGACAACTTTTTTCTGTTAGCTTACATTTCCCTTTCCTGACATTGGTATGTTTACTGCAAAATAACCAAAAAAAAAAAAAAAAACAAAACCAGAGAAAATGAGCAAATATAAAAATTAGAAGAAGCTGTTTCCAAAATTGGATTACTAGATTATCTGGTTATTGAAATAATTATAGATTTAAGTAAAAAAATCTAAGAACTCTTTCACTTCAGATAATTAGTAAAAAACAAATCAGTAAAACAAACATAATTGAGTTGCTCTGATTTGGTTTTAAATGCCACTTAAAAATTATAAGAAAATATGCAAAAACCTTTTAATAGTATTTTACATTACTTTCATATGTAATTTTTATAATGAAAAACTATAATGAAAATTGCTACAATACGTGAACTAGAAATTTATTAAGAATAGACCTTGCAAGAATCGTGAAGCCAAGTACTTGAAATGGTAGAAATATGATTGCATTCAGCACTTTTTTCAAGGAGTGTGAGGCTTGTGTGGTCCATTGCTACTTGCATAAGATTAATATTAAAATATTAACTCATTATAGATTTTTTTCATGAAAGATTATATGAAATATTGGTGTGAAAATACTTTAATTAATGAAAGAAATTATTTTATGAAAAAGCAAAATTATCCAGAATGATGCAAGGGATTTTTAATTTCTTGAAAACATATTGTGTTTATTTTAAGTAACATAAGAGATCTGTTTTGTTACTGCAGGAACATTATTTAATAGAATTATGGAACATAATTAAATACAATTAACTTTTAAAATGCAAGTTCTCTAAAATACACTGGTGTATTTGCAGCTGCATGCCAGGATTCACTGGAAAGAACTGTGAGGAAGTAATTGACTACTGCAGGCTGCTCAGCATCAACTGTCTGAATGAAGGATTGTGTCTTAATATAATTGGAGGATTCACTGTAAGTAATTTAATACGTGTTAAACTAATTCAGTGTTCCAAAGTATAAAAGCTTCAGACAAGCAAACTTGAAATGCATTCATTTCTCTAAGAGACAGGGGCACAATTTTATAGGTTTTATTTATTTTAATCAATAACACAAGGGCAATTCACTTGGGTAATATGGATTTTTTTATTACTTTTCTGCTGAGACTGTGGTTAGTACTCTATCTAAGATAACTGAAGGGTACTTATAGTAAAAAGAATATATAACTAATTGTGGTCCATTGTCATTACCCACAAAGATGATAATCGCAGTTGTGTTGCAGCCTTTAAAAATACATTGCTTGAATTAAAATCATCTGTTGCCATTATTTTAACCAGAATCAAATTACTTATCTACACATAAACGTTTAAAATTAACGCCAACTTAAAACTTTGATGATGAAACTGTAGTGTGGTGACGTTCATTCCAACTGACAGTTTGGGAAAAATATTAGATCTACTTGTTTTAAGTCTCTAAATTTCTCCTGAAAATGTTAAGCAAGGTGCAGAATCTGGCACTTGTCCTTGTTAAACTCCATACGGTGATTGCCTGTCCCTCTAATTGTCAAGGTCTCTCTGCAGGGCCTCTCTGTCCTTGAGGGTGTCTAAAGCTCCTCCCAGTTTAGTATCATCGGCAAACATATTATTTCTTTAAGTCCTTTGTCCAAGTTGTTTATGAAGATGCTGAAGAGCACAGGGCTGAAGATGGAGCCCTGTGGAAACTCATCAGCGACAGGTCACCAGACTGGTGTCATGCCATTCTCTATAACCCTTTGTGCCTGACCTGTGAGCCAGTTGATCACCCATCATGTAACCTGGTTCTTAATATTTTGTCCAGAAGGATCCTGTGAGAGACAGTATTGAAAGCTTTGCTGAAAAGATTACTCATTTTCCTAGATAAACTAAGTGGGTTTCCCTTTCATAGAAGGACATAAGGTTTGACGAGCAGGACTTCTCCTCATGATGCTGTGCTGGCTCTGACCAATGACTGCAACACTAGGTGTTTTTCAATACTTCTCAGAATAATATTTTCCACAATTTTACAGGGCACTGAAATGAGACTGACAGGCCTGTAGTTTCTGGGGTCCTCCTTCTTCTTCCGTGTGTGCAGATGACCACAGAAAATGGTAGTGTAGTTAATAATACAGAAATACGATAAGTATTCCTTGGTGGGCTACACTACTTTAGAAAAACATGAGTTCTAGGAGAGGCAAATTCCATACTGTATGCATAGAAAAAAGAACATGAATTACACAGTTGTGAGTGCTCCTGATAGGCAGTGACAAAGAAGGCAACTTTCAGCTCAAAGTGAATTTTAAAATGTGACATCACACCATTGATGAAGACAGAGACAACCCCTGTAGTAAAAAATAAACACTTGTGTATATAGTAGCATATTTCAGTAGTCATACTTCTTTGACTGTTAGTGAAGGGTCATCATAGCCAGTTATGCCATCTAAATTGTTTTAAGCAGTTTGCAAATGAGGAAAACTCTATTAAAGATTAGGTTTATGAAATGAAATAAAGAAACAATTTAAAATTATGTTCTCAAAAATACATACAGATTCACGATCTTAAAACAGTGCATGGTTTATCAGTTTTTCTCAGAAGAAAAGCAAAGGAACAGCTGTATTTAAAATATTAAATTGTTGGTACCAAAAATTTTGAAGCTACATTAGCAATGAAGTGATAAAAATATTGTGCAGGGTCCTGAGCATCTGCTTTTTCTATGTACTATTGATTATACCAGGACCATTTTCAAAAACATTTTAGGTAATACGCTACAATTCTGTCTTTCAGCAGTTTCCCATCAGATCAATGCCGGGTCACATCTGCCCTGTCCTAGTGAAAAACTTCACCAGATATTAATTTTCTTGAGGATCTACTACTGTAGGATCCAAACCCCGTAATTCCCACAGAAGGCTGAAAGCCTTATTATGGATTGCTTCTAGTAGTCAATACAGCAGACTCATTTCACTGATATTGAAACGTTAGGAAAAGGATTACATTTTCTGAAGTTGCCATGAATAATGAAAACATGAATCTCCCCATTTTATTTGGGCTCTGAAGAAGATCAGAGATATGATGTTTACCTTGTCGGTTTCTAAAGCACAGAAAGACAACACTGCAGCTTTGACTCAGTTTAAGAAATATGGATATCATTCTGACATAAAACTTTAACAGGTGACAAACACAATTCTTGAACATGAACAGATCTTCCTCTCTCAAAAAATATTGATATGAAAAATTCTATTACTTACTATTGATCTATCAATTATTGCAAGAAGTCTGCTATTGAATTTTGCCTGTTTTGCAGCTGCAATGTTGAAACTGCTACTAAGAATAAATACAGTCATTGTTAAACTTCTGAAGAAAATATAACATAGCATTTTCTTTTTTTTATATCAACAATACGAAAGTTTTTGATTAATGTTGTACTGGTTTGTCAATTTTATAATAAACAACTCCCCATACATAGAAGACGGGGCATTGTGTTAAGAAGAGAATTAGATTAAAACTGTTTGAAAATAAACCATACTTACACAATTACTGATGTGTGAACCAATTCCAGATTTCAGCAGACTTTTATCCAATAAAAATATTTAACTACATTATTATGACAATATGATAACCTTCTTCTTAAAAATATTTTTCAAGTCTGCCCACAGATATGCCTTTCAATAGATATTTTTGTTCTCATGGCAACTTTTCATTTTCTTAAATGGATTTTATAAGTGAAAAGTCAGTGTTCTTGTTTTGCAGCTGATAGTATTTTCTCATTGCTTTTAATCTGATTGTCTTAAACATTATGGCTGTAGGTATCTGTTTTCCTTATCCTTACCTGAAGACGGGGAAAATGCCCAAAAGGCAAGTGACAAGGAAGAAAGAGCTTCTGTTTGTTTCATGCTAATCATACTGCTGCCACATTCTGGCCACCTCAGGGTATGGAGTGGTTTGAGTAGAGTTCTCTCAGTGATTTAGAATGGCTCCAGTAAAGCCTCTGGGACAAGACTGGGCAGTAAAAGCCAATAAAGAGAGTATACAAACAAAAAATCACATGTGGATGTAAAGCCTTCCTCTAGGTCCAAAGGGTGGATCAAGTACCTTACTGTCTATTTATCCACAGTAAGTAGCTTAGATCATGGCAAAAAGTATTATCTCTCTTTAAGATCCCTTTTCTTCCTGAATCATTACTATTAAACTCAAGAAACCTCAAAACCAAAACCAACCAAACAAAATAAAGATACTGAAAAAATATATTGAACTAATCCAGAGTGAATTCTGAAGATAACAGATCTCTAGTTTACTGGAGTTTGGAAGCCTGGAAAGGAGCACAGTTTTGAAAACACAATAGTGTTGAGGTGAAAGTTGAGGTGTGAACGCTGTCAAGTCTTTGTCATACCAGCTGTCTTTACTTTCTAGGGACAAACCATTGAATTGCATAAAAATTAAAGAATTTACTCGTCAGTTATGGTTATCTACAGAAGTGCATTTGAGGCACAAGAAAGTGCAGCTCTACACTGATTGCTACACACTCTCCCATTTGTGATCTGTCATACACTTCTTACGGAAGGACATGCAAATTAAAAATGCTTTCCTCTTCTTGCAGGCTGTAAAAATGTTCATTCATGAATGTTTTTTTTTGTTGCCTAACAGCTCCTTACTGTGCTACAAGCAACTATCTTTCAACTTATATGGTCTGCATAGTGTATCCAAGTCTAATGTCAGTATGCCTTTCCCTCATCATCCTGACAAACCAATGATTGGTGCAGGGCTATGTTCTTATAACTAGCAAAGAAATTGAGTTATGTAGACACAGAAACTGAAGCTGAAAGATGAAGAGGAAGCAATGTCATTGTAAGGTCCATTTCCATTTTCCAGCACTACACTTGAGACAAGGTCTAAACAAATTATATATATTTCCTGAACAGCAGAGCTATATTGGCAAGCAAATACACACTAGAGCAGCATTTAAGAAAGAGAAAACAATCTCTCTTATCATTCTGGGTTTTACCACTACACCTACTGTTGATTATTCACAGAGAATGTTTGAAATTTCTCTGAGAAGCTCTACTGATACTTGCATGTGAAATTTTGTGTTGGAATAATTGCCAGTGGATGTCCTGGTACCTTCAAAAAGAGCAACAGGAAATGCTGCCAGTTTCTGACTGGTGCTCCTACAGTGCAGTGGAAGTAGATTGTTAAGGGAGAATGAAACTAAGCAAAAAGAATTAACGGTTTTAACGTCTACAAGTAATTTGCCTGGAGAATACTGATTAAAGAGAACAGGTACATAGATGCATTCCCTTTAGAAAATTTTTCCCCAGTCACCAGAATTTTGTTTCCTTATATGACATACATTTACTAGTGTTTGTCTAATAGAATGATTCACTAATTTTTCTAAGAGGATAGAAAAATTAATATAATAGAAAAGATTCGTATCTAAAATCTTGCCCGGCAGATGGCTCTGTGGTTGTTCATGTTATACTCTTTTGATCTTTTTTTAACCTCCATATGATGAAACCATAGCTTTTATATTTGGAGCTTTATGGTCAATCTGAGATATTTCAGCAACCAAGTGTGCACCAAGAGGATGTATGGTTGATAAAGAAAAATTATTAAAATACATTAATAATCAGTAACACCATGGGTCACACTGTTGTAGTTGAAGTTAAAAAATCCAGCAAACATGATCTGCCCAAAGACTACTGTGTTCTCTAGCTAAACAGGAGACTTATATACTAACACAGAAAATGGTTTTCACCAAAGTTAATATGTTCTTTCTTGGGTGATGTGGGAAACAGGAGAGAGGAGGGAACCTCCCTTTCTCCTGTGATTTTTCCCCACATCAAGGTGATATGTGGCCTTCATGCAGCAGAACTTGTACAGAAAGTGCAATCAGGCAGACAGAGGTTCAGGTTTCATCTCTTCCAGATGAGGTTTGCCTTTGTGGGTGCAGAACCAGGCCCATCAATCAGCTGTCAGGCTGGTAATAAAATTGCTTCTTTACAGAGGAGCAAGTGAGCAGTGCCAAGCCCCACAGGTTTGCCTCAAAAACCCTTGTGAGAAGTCAGACATGCTGGTCCTCTTGGTAAGCTCATCCCTGAGGAGTCACTCTCAGTCCTAAAGCTTTTTGATAATGCTTTGTCCCTAGAAGTCTGGCTGAATTTATAACCCAGAAGCAAAGCATCTCTATGCGGAATTGGCTATAATCTCCAAACTGGAGCTACATCATACTCACAGCCCTAAGAAGGCCTCCAACTTATTCTTAGAGGACCCATTTGTATTTATTGCATGAAAGAAGAAATGACTTCTAGATCACGTATCCAGAACTGAAAGGAAGTATAGCTGAGAGAAAACATTAATTTGTTTAACAAATTCAGTTCTTTAGAAAAGTGCACTGGGGCTGTTTTAAAGCCCTCTGCACTGTATCAAGCACCATTTGTTTTCCGAGTACAAGAAAGCCATAAAAAAACAAACATTTAATATATTTGGCATATTAAAGCAGTTGGTTAGAGTGATAAAATTATTATGAATATTTATAACAGCTCTACTACCAATGCTAGAAGCAATGAAAATTGGCACTGCAAAGTCTATTGCTCTCAGATGCGACTTTTATACTTATGTACAACATATAAAACAGATTATTGTCATTTTCCTTTTTAAAAAATCTGCAGTCTCTCCTACTGTTTCTCCCCATGGACCATATGAGAACATTATAGTCCCATCTCTGTGAAGCCACTTTGCCACTATCATTAATTCTATTGATGTCTCTCCTGTGTTTGTCCTTCCAGCTGAGTGTTCAAAACAGCAGTAGTTCAAAGTCAGATACTTCCATTAGGGGCTAGTTTTACACAAGTTAATTAGTCAATTTTCTTTCACACAGTAGCAGTAATTCTACAGAAGAGTTCACATAAATTTTAAAATGTCCTAAACAGTTTTTTCCTTCTTCAGTGCTTAATTTGGACTTTATCAAAATTCATTTTCCTGCTTTTCTTATTCTATTGAAATAAACACCATGAAAGCACCCTAGGTACATTTCATATGTGCTGCTAATTACTTCTGAGCTGTACAGAAGTTACTGAGCTGTACAACGGTAGAAATCTTTATGTGATAAACTAAATGTCCTTCTTTTGAAAAGAAAATTAAATGAAAAATATTTAATTAAAACTGTGATCATGTAATCATTTCACATATCTTTATGCAATAGATCTGAATTTATATAGTAGAATAACATAAAATTAAATATAAGTGGACAGCAAAACACACCAAATATAACTAACAAAAATGTTCTGGTTTATTTTTAAATGCAACTTCTAAGAAGTTAAAATCAAGCCTATGCTCAAATTTAAACCACTTTTCAAAGATACAGAAATTTCCCGAATTTCTTGTTTACTGACTTCCCTATCTAATAAGGAGCTGGCCCCTTGAGATAAGGAGAATGTGTGTAGAAAGAGTCCACAAAATTTCACTGAGCCAACTCAGCTCTGTGTATATCTGAAGCACATAACTTATAATTTTTAGCCTGTTTACTAATGCCAATAAGAATAGACACATTCCCCATGTGCTGTATAAATTTTGTGGAGTCTTTGGCAGCTGTTTCCAGTACTGTACAGTAAGTTTCTAGCTTGAGCTTCTTGATGATTATTTTTCATTCTTCATTATTTTCTCTTTTGTAATCTACTACCAAAATCTCAAAAATTTGCATTCTTAATTTGCCCTTTTAAGTTATAATTAGATATTAATAAAATTTCATTATTTTATGAAGTCATATGTAAAGAGAGATGACACCTGCTCAAACTACACGAAAAAATAACTTCATCTTCCCCCCTTCTATATGAGATGTGCATGGTTAGAATTCTAGTTTCTGTTTTACCCATATGTTCACCTGAGAAATGGAAGAATATAATCTTTTTTAAAAATTGATTAATTAATTCAAGCTGTGACATATTTCTGCTGAGACTCCTAATTGTTTTACCTAAAATCAGGGTTTTATATGAAGGAGCATATCATATCAGAGACCAGATTTGGGTTTGAAGTGACCTTTAAAGGTCATTTAGTCAAATTCCCCATCAATGACCAGGGACATCTTCCACTATGTCAGATTATTCAGAGTCCCATTCATCCTGACCTTCAGTGTTTCCAGAGATGAGGCATCTGCCACCTCTCTGGGCAACTTACTCCAGTGTTTCACAATCCTCATTGTGAAAAATTTCTTCCTTCTATCTAAACTGAATCTACCCTCTTTTACTTTAAAAACATTATCCCTTCTATTGCTATATAACCTGCTAAAAAGCTTGTCCCCATCCTTCTTATAAGCCCTTGTCATGTGAAAAGGGGAGAGTTCCTTGATCCTTGGTGTGGGGATATTTACTCAGCCCTCAGTGTTTAATCTGTGTGTCTGTACCCCAGGTAAGCCAAGACCCTTGTGCCCAACCTGTCTGTCAGTGTCCCATTCTGGGGACCCTACACTGAGCAGTCCTGCTAGGCTGGAGAATGGCTTGACTGACTCATTCAGGGACACACACCAACAGCATAAGGGAGATCCCTCAGCAGATCTTCCCACTTTATGATCTCTCACTGTGTCGAGTATGTTGACCCTTGTCGGCTACTGCCAGCACCTGTGAAGGACTCACAGCAAGAGTTCACAGAATAACATTCCTTATTAATATAAAATCGTGAAATGTTAAGTTTCAAGGATTTTCAGTGGTGGTATCCGACTGCAAAAACATGTTCAAAGCAATACACAGACAATCTAAGATCCCCAATTAAAATATTCAGCACAGATAGAGTGCAGTTCTACAGTTACCCAATAAGCATCCCAACAGGGTAGAAGAATGGTTCAGCCCATCAACTGATCCTAGCAGTTATGATGGAGTCTTCCCTAACTTTTTGCCCATTGTCTACTTGTTTTTATGTTATTTCTCTATGTTTAACTGGAGCTTGAGTGACTCTAGTCATACATACCTTTATTACTGATTGCTGTAAAATTCTCTCGTTGCACTTCTAAAGATACAGCCAAGAAAACAGAGAGCACACACCTTGTGGGCAGGGTCATATGCTGCAAGGGCGTAACTTTGGGATGGAGATGTGCATTAATATTACAATTAGGCTTTAATGAACCAAGTAGATCTGAGGAATGTGATTTTGCCACAGCTGCAGGCTAAGCAGCAGGATGTCTTCCCCTATCTCCCTAGCTGACAGGTCCTATGCAGTTTCTCAGCTGCAAAGCTTCACCGAGTTCCCCTCCCTGTAAGGGTTTCAACAGCACCCGGCTGCAGTGTTTCCACTCTGCTCCACCCTCCATTCCATCCCACTTAGCAGGTGCCTACAGTTGCAGATCATGTGTATTGGGAATTATCATGGAATAGGTTTTGAACATGCCAGATACATTCCATCTAGGAAGTAACTGTATTTTATCCTCTAATTTCCATACCTAACTTCTGTTAGGATGTGGATATAACCTCTCAGTTTCCTCTAATTTTATAGCCAGTCATCTTTCCACAGCCCTCTTTAACGAAAAGTCACAGGAAGGTCTTTCAAGAATCTCTTTTGCTCCAGATTGAACAATCCAAAGTCTCTCAGCCTGTCTTCTTAGGAAAGCTGCTCCAGTCCTCTGTGGCCCCCCTGGGGACCCACTTCTGTAGGTCAATGGTTTTCTTGTAATGAGGATCCCAGAGCTGGATGCAGCACTTCGGGTGGGGTGTCACCAGAGTGGAGAAGAGGGACAGAATCCCCTCCTTTGACATGCTGGTCATGTTGCTTTTTATGCAGCCCAGGATAATTGGCTTTCTGGGCTGCAAGAACACATTGCTGACTCACATTCAGCTTTTCATCCACCACTACCTCCAACCCTCTCTGCTGGGCTGTTCTAAATCCCTTTTCTTCCCAAGCCCAAGGGGGTTCCCCAACCAATGTGCAGGACCCTGCATTTGGCCTTGTTGAACCTTGTCGCAGGTTCCAATGGACCCATTTCTCAAGCATGTTCAGGTCCCTCTGTATGGCATCCCATACTTCAGGTGTGTCACCTGCACTGCTCAGCTTGGTGATGTCTGCAAATTTGACAGAGTAAGTTAAGACCAATTCATTTTCTCTTTTAAAGTTAAAAGTCACATATGGGCCCTGGTGTATTGTAGGTTAATAAACAATATTGTAAAGTTTTAAGACCTGTCAGTACAAATAAGGAAGCGAGTAAAGCATTCTCCCCAAATAAGTCCCTTAATTCACTAAGAAGATACACTTTTGTTGGGTACAAGCTAAATTTATATATATTTTTGCAGTTATTATTTTCCCAGTGTGAGTGACTTATAGAATTTCAGCTAGGAATGAACTTTAGATACAAAAAAAATGTAAGCACAATTTTATTTTTTTTATTAAGGTAAGAATTTTATTTTCTTCATTTAAACAATTTTCAGAGCTCCATCAGTGCAGAAAAATAAAAATACTATTTCTTTTTTATCATTTGGCCAAACAGCATGTTTTGAGTTCTTGAAGTCTTTCTATCATAAACTTTTAAGGATGTACACATAACTCAGATTGTATTTGTGGAATGGGAGGCAGCAGGGAGGGGTGGGCAAAGAAGAAAATCTGACCATAGGAATAAACAACATAACAGAATAATGTAAGATAAATAAAAAATTGAAAACATTCATACTCAGCTTAATGCCTAAATTTTGGGTTGAGTTGGAATTTTCTCCATGTATTTTTAAAAGGGGCAAAGCAACCTAACATATGAACATCTTCATTTTGCAAGCCATCTTACCAGGCAATTGAAAACTGTGAAGGAAAAAATGAAAGGTTATCGTATCAGTATGCCATGGAGACAATTACAATTAAGTTTAAAAAAATTGCTTTATGTTTGTGGAAAGTGCTGGCTTAAGCATCCCAAAGACTTGTCCTTCAATTATCCTCAAAATGATTCAGGCATAGTCTGGAAATGGTGATTCAGCTCCTGAATGCTGTCTTGCCAGCAATACGTTTAACCCCAGGTGCAGAAAAGTCACTTTGCTAGATGAAAAGTAAATGTAGTTTTCACAACTACAGTCACAATTCCATCTCTGAGAACATATATTTTAAGTTAACATGTATCCACTAGAAATAAGGTTAGATCTCAGTGAACTTTTTAGAAGTTATTTCTTGCATAATGGACTTAAGACATGTAAAGAAAGAAAATACTGGCTAAAGAGTTTGTACCAATAAATAGTAATGTTTAGTGACTGGATAGATAAAAGGTTGAGTCTAGTTAAGGAGGATTTCCAAATGTGTCCTTAATGGAAAATAATCATGAAGGAGAAACTATCTTATAAATACCATTTGTATAGTGGCAGAAAAAAATGAGACCAAGGAAAATATAAGCCCACTGCTGAATGAGGTGGATGACATTCAGTGTCTTTGCTCAGGTTTTTACTTTCAATATGTGCTTTCAAATGTCCCAAGTCCTGTGCCAGGTGGCAAAATTTAGAGGAATGAAACTATCAGTTAAAGAGAAATGCTAAACTGGGAACACCATAGGAAAATAAGGTATTTATAAATGTCCAAAGGGCTTGACAGGATACATTTTGGAAGATGAGGGAGTGGGCCAATGTAACCAAATCATGAGAAAGGGTAAGTAGCTTCATCTAATACTGGCTTGCATTAGTAAAAGCATAGAGAGCAGGTCAAGTGAAGCCATCAGTCCCTTCTGCTCAGCACTGGATAAGCTACCTGTGGAGTACTCTGTGAGGTGTAGAACTTCAATGTACGAAAAATAAGACTGACAAAATTTTAACAAGTCTAGCAGAGAGCCATCAATGTTGTCAAAATTTTGCAACATATGAGGAAAGGCTGACGGATCTGTCTTTGTTAAGCCTTGAGAGCTGAATGGGGTCATAATTCTTTTCTTCAGCTTCTCATTGAGCCATCATAAGCAAGACAGAGCCAAATTTTTCTCAGCACTGGAGCGAGAGACAACCGTCAGAAGTTGCAACAATGGAAATTATGGCTAAGTATTAAGAAGAAATTGTTCATAATGTAGTGTGACTGTACATAAGTGCTGCAACAAGTTGCTCAGAAAGGCTGTGGAATTGTCATACTTGGAGATATTCAGACCTCAAGTAGACAAGATCCTGAGCAACGAGCTTGCATTTAAAGTTTGACCTGTTCTGAGCAAGGAGTAGGACTCTATGTCCTTCAAAGATCTCTCTCAAATGAAATTATTCTGGAGTCCTATGAATGTAAAATATATTGACATACAGGATAAATCATGTTTCTATAGGTTTGTCTGGGACAAGCTTTGTGTACTAAGACAGACAAACCAATATATACAGTTAACTAAAACATGCCATCTTGTTTTTACCTCTTATTACCTTTTACCTAGTAGTGTCATATTTAATAAAACATAACATCAAGGACAGAACATAGCAGTGTAAGGTGCTCCTGGAGATTGAAGGGAAGGAAATCAGGAAATGGCAGGGTCAGGTATTGGTATCGTCACAACAGAGTGATGCAGGGATAAAAATGCAGAAAATACAAAGAAATACACAGCTGCTGGAGAACATTATGTTCTTCCAGGCCTTGGAAGGTAAGTCACACTAATTCTGTAGGCTATCATGCTCCTCTCATACCTAGGTCACTGTGGAGATGGCAGCCTGCTTTAGTTATCTGCTGTTTCAATCATTGAATGCAGAGATTCACAGTAAAGGATTCTCATCTGTGCAGTTCTCTTAAAACTCTCACTTAACCACCTAAGTACTGTTCATTTTTACAAAATATATATGTCAGATAGGGAATCAGAGATCACTCTAAAGGGAATGCATAAAAGACTGAGAGGTAGGGTCATTTTTGAACTTTAAAACAAACTTGAATGAATTAATACACAAACAGCATACTTAATGCTACTAGTTTTCAGGATTGTTTGGCATTGTCAGTACGCCTACATACCATTACTCTGTAATATTTACATTCTGAATTCTCTGTGATCACACAATGCTGTGGAGCTGATGCCAGAGTTAGTGCTGATGGCTGTGGTCCCTGGTGTTTCTCAGCAACAAAGGTCAAGGTAATCTGTCTCGTGAGCTCTTTGATGAGAGAAGTCACTACTGAATTGAGCTTGTCTTCTGTCTCCATCCTTCCTCTACATATTTGATGGTTTGCAATATTTTATCTCCCCCTACAAACACTCCCCCAGCCCTTCAAAAAATGATAGTGTCTTCCTGGTACTACTTGCCTTGGAGTTTTTTGTGGCTTTACAGTAATTTTTTTTTTGTAGTCAGCAATATATTCTGCCTATTTTCTGTGCCTTATGCTAATCTTGTTCTCTGGCAACTTTCTTGTTGCTTGGATAAGTCACTACAATGCATCTCTCTGTCTTTGGTGGTCACATGTACACATACTTGTGTGAAACCTGGTGAACCATTCCAGTGAACCTGGTACACCATTCCAGTGCTCTAAACTACTTGCATGTTACTGTTGGCTAGTACTGTATTATTGCCCTTGTAATGGGCTTCAAGGCAAGCTACTATTAACTACATTTGGTCAGGGCACTTGTATGACTTTCACACGACTCTTTTGAGAAGCTAATACAAGCTTCAGATCTTGCCCTTTCCTTTGAATAAACCATTTTAATTTATTTAATTTAACAGGTAGAGTCTGTATGTAGAACAGAAACCCTGTACTATGTTTTCTGATTGCTGGTTGGTGACAGTGTTTGTCTTGCAGGCTTTGTTAACATCACTGCCCAATTTCTCCCTCATCTCTATCCTTTTAAAATCCTTTCTGTACACTCAGTTCTGTTCCTGCTGGCACTTTTATCCCTTACAGCCAGTAATTATCTTGTCATTTCCTCCAACTCATGCGTCCTTTTTTCCTCCAGTTTTTCAACAGACATGGTAGATGAGTTCTGCCTCTCTCAACTGTTTTATCATCTGCAAATACAGGCATGAAGAATAGTTTCAGCTGGAAGCAACTCTCAACATTCTACCACACTTTTACTCGGTAGTAAAATACAAGACCCAAAGAAAATTCTACAGACTTTCACACTGCATTTTCATTTTGGGTTTTCTGTATTTGTTTGCTTGTTTATTTGTTTGTGTGTTTATGTGTTATATCTAGTGCCTCTGTGCACCTGGATGGACAGGAGAATTTTGCCAATTTGCTGAAAATGCATGTTTAATTTACCCAAATAATTGTTCTGATGGAGCAACTTGCATTGATACGAGTCAAAGGAGAGAAAAACCTTTGTTTCAGTGTCTGTGTCCTCATGATTTTACAGGTAAGGCATATACAAATCTGTAGAATTTGTAGTTTCAATTCCTTTTAAATATTCAAATATAACAATGCTGAATTTAAAAAAAAAAAACAAAATAAGGGATAGAGAAGTATTTGGAGAGTAACCATACCTCTTTGCATTTTCTGCCCTCTGATGTTATGCCTATAAAATCTAAAAGGAATTTGCATATTACTTTTGAATCTCCCAGTTAAGGTTACAGTAAGAATAGTCCTAGAATAAGCTTTAGTTTCAGTTTAAGAGACTAAGTGTATGTCCATGTATAAAAGTTTTGTATGTGAGCTACGTGTCTGACATCCAATTATAGTTCCTGGATATCTAATTAACGAGAGAAATGGAATTCAGGAAGTTTGTTAGTTTGTATCAGCCTGTATTTACTCAGATAACTTTATTTACTTTTTGAGAACTGAATTCTGCCTCCTATTTTAACATCTTAATGGACTGCCAGTGATTTATAAAATTTAATTTGGTGTGGGATTAACTGATTCATTTTACTTAACTAAAGCCTAATCTTCGAGTCTCTCTGTATTGTCAGTAAGTCAGTTTTTCAGAGGGGGATTATAACCAATGTGTCAGATATTTGTTAGTCATTGACACAATTTCTTCAGCAGTGTTTCTCTTTTAATTAGATACAAAAGAATCCTAAAATTAGCTTCTATTAAACACACTGGTGTTTTAAGTGGTAAAGACAATAATTTATGTTTTCCTCCTGACCTATACTTTAAATAGAAGCTGATTGAAGCTGGATTCTAAAATCTTTCACTAATGTTTGTCTAGAGAGGAAACTGAAAGAGAAGATTCCAATGTGATTCACTACAGGTTTAGGTAATATTATGGAAAAAAACATTAACCATGTGTACATCAATTTAAAGAGAAGTGCCAGAAATATTAAGAGAACTTAAAAATAACAATTTAAAATATAGGAACAATGGTTATTACACAAAGAATGAAAATTAATTTAATCTAAAGAACTGATGCCAATACACAGAGAAAACAGACTTTAAATCTACTACCACTGAAAAAGAAATAACAGTAGAACAACCCAGAGTTTTAACTATGAGCTTTTCTTCCACTTCTCCATTATCCCCTTTAGGGTTTTATTTTTTCAATCTATGCTTGACTTTTTTAATTGGTATGATACCTAAAATTATGGATTTCTTAATAAAAGTAATTTTTTACTACAATACTTTAAGGCTTTGGAGATAATTTAGGGTCTCTAGTGTACAACATGATCATGAAATAAAAGTTTAACAGGTTACAATAAATGGCAATAAATATATGCAATGGAATTAAACCTTGCTGAACACTGAGTCATGACTGAATTCAAGTGGAAACAACTTTGTTGTTCAGGGACATCTTGATATGAGGCCAAGATTCTTTCTTCTGTGGATTTTCATTATAAGGGGTTCTATATATTGCAATAGATTTTTTTCCTGCTTTTACATAGCCAGTTACTTCTTCAGTCTTGATCCATAAAAATTTTCATTTATACCTGTTTACTGTTTCATTTATGTGTTTGGAAAGGAAAAGACGGAAGGCTAATGTAGCAATTGTGGTACATCTACTTGACTCTGATTTAAACAGTTTCTGCAACCAGAAAAGCTACTGTAGTTTCACATCTATTGGTTCTTAATTGTGTTTTTAAATAGTTAACACTACAGCTGCAGCTTTTGCATTAACATTCAAACCATGTTTGGAACAGACATCTTAGGGAACACAAAACATGATATGATGTAATTTTCTCAGCTGTGAAAAACACAACTTTGATTTAAAAAGTAATAAACCCACTTCAATTTGATTCCATACTCTTTAGCAAAACCTTGTAGAAACTCAACATATACACATCAAATTTTAAACTATAGATTTTATTTCTGTTTATATTAAAACATTTTAGGTCCTTTACTCAGAAAAATGTCCCCATGTGTAGTTTAGGTGTTCAGAAAATAAAGGGTTATAATATATAGTTATTTTTGTTGAATAGGTGTCATTATTTGTGTGCTTTCAATTTTCTTTTACAGTTAGTTTCTTATTTTCATTTTCATTTTTCTCATCTCCAAAAGAGGATAAAAACCTTTGAATCTACAACAGTGCTTGTAAGTAATACAGCTTATGACATTGAAACAATCCGTATCAGCAATTTCTCAGGTCCTGCACAATAGACGAATTGTCCTTGAATAAGCTTCCTCTAATTTATTGCTATCCTTCCTTGTGCGTAGGGCAATCATATTGGCAGGAATTGATTTGGCATGTTAGACACTTCATTCTCACTTCACAGTAAAGTCCTTTAATTAAAATAATCTTACTACTGCTAAAATGAACTGAATCCCAAGAAAACTCACCAACCAGAGTTTAAAGTACTACTTCAATTGCATACTTTTTCCTTATCCTAATTTTTTTAATAACACTCATTAGAATTGTTCATAGATTTATCCAAAATTTATTTTTTCACTTTCATTGTTTTATTGAGTTGAGACAGATCTTCTAATTTCTGCAGGTGTATGGCAAAGGTATATAAACATACTTTGATGGAGATTGTGCTATTGAACTGTGTAGGATACTTGAAACAGTTTTTTGTAGAAGGTGTCTCTGGTGCCATAATAACTAATGTCCCAGACAAAGAGGTATGGGACATAAAAGTTTCTATGTCTTTTACAATCTAGTCAAGGCAATGTTTATACTACTGAACAAAGAAATTAAATGGCTTAATTTTAATCCTTCTCTCTGGTCAAATTCACATTTTAAAATTCTTTTGTTCTCAAGGATACAGTGGTGATGTATTTTAAACCTGGTGGGCAGCTAAGTACCAAACACCTGGTTGTTTGCTCTTCCCCAGTGAGGTTGTGGAAAGAATCAGATGCACAAAAGTAAGAAAACTTGAAATAAAGATAAATCATTATGTCAAGCTAAAGCTGTTCACATAAATGAAGCAAAATAAGGAATTCATTCTGTACTTGCTGTTAGCAGGCAGGAGTTCAGCCATTTCTAGAATATTTGGGGAAGGTCTCTATTTCATGTTGAAGTACAGTGATAATCTCATAACTCTCAAAACTCAAATAGATAAAAAGAGTAATACTTTTTTTCCCCCACAGCTTTAATCCCTTTAGTAAAGGTGAGCAAGTAAAGGAATTTTTGTAGCATCATGGGAGGTCCCTATATCACAGGAGTGTACTGGAATTACACAGCAGTATCTATCTCAGCAACAGATGCTGCCTTTTCAAGCTTTGTTCATTGCATTTTATATGTTATTGCCATTGTCACCTCTGAAAGAGAAATGGTTGATGCACATAGATCCCAAGCATCAACAACCATGTAGTGAAATAATGGAATAAAAGAAGTCACTTGTTAAGTAGTGCTACAGAAATTCACTCAGAATACTTACATTCATAGGTGAATAAAAAGGGAACAGCTTGTTGCTTTTCAGAAGATTCAATTTTTGATTAAAGAAGAACTTTCAGAGATAACTGACAGAAAGCAATAATAACAACTGAAGTAACTACTTCTCATTCTAATCCTCATTCATCCTCATCCTTTCAGATGCCCAGAAACATTACCTGCTGTTTAAAATGCCTTTTAGGAGGTGTGTTCATACAGCATTATTTAGGGTGAAAGGAAAATGGTTTGAGCTAGTCTGTTCCTTTAACTTTGCTCCAAATGCAGATCTCTCCCAGTGCCAGTAAAAGTCCAAGAAAAAAATGTGATTTACACTGATTCTGTAAGTTAGAATGATGGCATGTACTGAACTGGAATGGACCCACAAAAATCACAATGCCCAAGTCCTGGCTCTGGACAGGCCCACACCAAAAATCACACCACATGCCTCAGAACATTTTACAAACACTTATTGAGCTCTGTCAGGTTTTGCGCTATGACCACTTCCCTGGGGAGCCTGTTCCAGTGCCCAGCCACCCCCTGGGGGAAGAAGCTTCTCCTGATATTCAAACTAAACCTTCCTCAACTCAGCTTCATGTTCATTCACTTGAGTCCTGTCACTGGACACCACAGACATCAGTGTCTGCCCCTCCTCTTCCCCTCGTGAGGATGTTGAAAATCACATTGAGGTCTCCCCTCAGCCTCTTCTGAACAGACCAAGTGATCTCAGCTGCTGTTCGTGTGGCTTCCCCTCCAGGCCTTTTCACCCTTATGTGGCCCTTCCTTGGATACTCTCCAATAGCTTTATATCCATCTCATATTGTAGTGTCCAAAACTGTGCCCAGGACTCAAGGTGATGCCTCTCCAGAAGGTGCATTGTAAGGACACCAATCCTTACTAAGACCTCTCACCTAAGATGACAGCAAGATGAATTACATGAAAACACAACAGTTTCAATCTAGGGTATTTGACTGTACTAATTGTAATGAAAGAATAGAGATGTGAGCAATGAAAAGATAAAAAGGACACATTATCCATACTGGCATAATATTTAATTTGAAGCAGATAAACTCCTGAACAATAAGTGAGGGCTAGGGCTAATGTCTGATGTTGTAGCATACTTGTAGTTGCACCAAGCAGACCGTGATCTACAGTAGTTCAAGTCAACAATTTTTTCTCAGGTCTTGATTTCCACACAAAAGACTAAGGCTATTGAAGTTTTTGTGCTGGAAATACTTCTATTATTTTGGCATGCAGCAATTGCATGAAAAGCCAAAATACTATAGAAACATTCTATAGGATATTTCAAGGAGAAATGTAATACCAGTTTTTAAATTCTATCTGCTTTTTAAATTCTACCTGATTTTAAAATCCCAATGCTGGAGGATATTTAGGAGTATGTTGATATTTCTTAATAGTTCAGTTTCTGGTTGAATTTGCTGTGCACAGTATATTTTGCCCATTTGAATAAGAAAGAATTTTGATAGAGTTTTTGTTCATCAAGAATAGTTATGATTAGCTTAAAGGTGCTGTTATTTTTTAAGAAGCATAGCTGTGTCAAGGTCTGGATTTCTAAGTATATAATTGGTAAAGTTCTCAACTGGAAGACATGCTTTAAAATATGCCCTTAAACTTGGCATATAGAATCCTCCAGATATCTACATCTGCTCACGAACTCCAAAAATTACTTTTACCCACCTCTATCAACCTTGTATTTTTAAAGAGAAGTACAAGCTACTCAACTTGCTTGGACTATTAGCCCGGAACTCAAACTAAAGAGGCATTTTACATCATTAACTGAATATTTAAAAAGTAGCAAAATTTCAGGGACATAGCAGAAGTGTTTTCACAATGTGTTCCTGTGGAAGTCTGACCTCAAGTCCAGGTGCATATTAAACAGCTTACCATTTTATTCTCCTGCTTCCCACTTCCTACCAACCTGATTTGCTTTAGTTTGCCTGACTCTTCTGGGTTTACAGCTATTGATGTCTATCCTTTACCTTTTTACTCATTCAGAGTAAAACATAAAAGGTTTTTTTTTCTCTGTGGATAGTTTGTAAGCCTCCTATTGGGAACACCACTGCATTATTTATTCTCTTTCCCAAATATATAAATCTGTTATTGGTGACAAGGGAAACTGTAACTTTCTCTAAACATTCAGAGAGGTAGCTGGATAGGTAGTGAACATACAAATAGTTATATATCACCATGAAGAAAACATCACATCACAATAGGAAACATGAGGGATGTAGGCCTTTTATACAAAACCTGTCAAAAAGTCTTCTGAACAAGCTGAAGTGCTTAAAAAAGTTAATTATCTATAATAACCATAGAGACATTCTTTTCTGCTTTTCAGCTGAACCCATGTTTACTCGGGCAAGTACACCATTTCAGATCTTACCAAGGTACAAAAATTGTCAACAGTGTTATAAATCACCTATCATGCTAATGGTTTACAACATGATAAGGTGTGCAGTGTAGATATAATTATAGCATGTTTAAAATATATACAATACATTGAAAAGATGAATTCACTACAGTGTGGACCTAGTGACTGTTTTCATTACAAAGCTGATCTTCATAACTCTGTTTTAGTTCTTTAAAACACCTCAGTCTTACATCTTTTAGCTTTGAATAGCAAATTTCCTCTTTAAAGTATAGATAACCAGGCTAGCCACAAATTGTTTACTTTTTCTCAGACAAAATGTACACCATTAGCTGGCATAGTGTACTGCATTTAGTCTACTTCTCTACTGAAGATGGAATAATGTTAATATATTAACTAAATATTCTAGGCTTTCTTATGCTATATCTCAACCTTTGTGCTCAGTAGTTGTTCCTTCTATTAAAAAAAATAAACCCCAAATGCATTCTATTGAAATATAATATACAAATGCACTTTGTTGCAGACTTAAAGCATGGCTTCGTCTGCGTTAATGATGTCTCTTATTGATGTATACTCTTCTTGTCACATAAACAGACTTGAAGACCAATCTTTTTTTGGTTTTGTTTATTTGGGTTTTTTAACCTGCATCACATCAAAAACTTACATTCAGCAGCAACTTCTATACAGTGGTCATCACTCTGGGACTCTCTGAATAGCTCAGGTTTACTTTTTCTGCAATATACTTGCTTCCATTTCCATTTACTGAGATACAGCTCACTTAAGACACATGTTCCTTCAAAATATTTGACTTCTTTTATTTTTGTTATACCTTTCTCCTCAGTATTTGCCACTAATTTAGTACAAACTTTGTATAGGAGGTTTAATTTATGTTTCAGATCAGAACAGTTCAGATAAGAACATTAAATTATATTGAATTTATATCAGAGTACTGCATCCAGTCCTATAGCCCTCAGTACAGGAAAGACATGGTGCCAGTAGAGGGGACTGGAACAATTCTCCTATGAGGAAAAGCAAAGAGGGTTGGGGTTGTTCAGCTTGGAGAAGACCTAAGTACCCCATTGAGGCATTTCAATACTGCAGCTTACAAAAAAAAAACTGAAGAGGAACTTTTTGCAAGGGTCTATAGCAATAAGAGAAGGGGTAATGGCTTTAAATTGAAAGACAGTAAATTTACACTAGATATAAGGAAGAAATTTTTCAGAATGAGAGTTGTGAAACACTGGGCCAGGTTGCCCAGAGATGTGACAGATGCCCCACCTCTGGAAGCATTCAAGGTCAAGTTGGACTGGACTCTTAGCAACCTGAGTTAAAGATGTCCCTGCTCATTGCAGGAGGCTTTGACTAAATGATCTTTAAAAGTCTCTTCCAACCCTATCTATGCCATTATCCCACGATCAATCTTTGTGTCACCCACCCAAATTTGGATTGTGGCCTCTGTGCACTGACCTTTACCTTTACTCCAGGCTCATAAGCCGTTATCTTATTCTCATTCCAGAATCCCTGTATCTAAATAATTAGAGTCAATTTGCCAAGGAATATTTTCTAAAACCTAAAATACCCCATCTCATCTCTGGAACCCAAGTATGATGTTCAAGATTCTTTCAGAGTGCAGAGTATGCTTTTTATGCTATGATGCTTTTTATCCAGGCTAGGTAGGATGCTCTTTCTGGAATTTGACCTCTCTCAGTGAGTGTCTCTGTGAATGATTGTTTTGTATTATTTCATATTTCACATATGATGAGTGAAAAAGGACCAAGCTAGACAAAATTTCTCTGTTACAGGCAAGAAAACTGTTTTGCATATTCTTCTAGTATCCTGTTGTGGTTTATATATGGACCATATTTTTTAATGAGACATATAAAGGGCACTTTGGCCAACAACAAAACAAAGAAACAAACAAAACCTTCACAAGAGGATAAGAGACTCTTTGAAAGAGAGGTCTGCAAAAGACTTTACCAAGAGATGAATCTTTATGACCAAATTTCCAGCTAAATCCTGAATGCAGCTAAGAGAAGGAACAGATAATCTATTAAATGGTCGAAAGTCCAATTGTATGTTCCAGAATAATGAGTTCATTTAAGAGCCAAGGTTATTAACATACATCTCAAACAAATTTAAAGACATTCTGTAAAAAGTTACTCAGCTAAAGACTGCTTAAAAAACAGTTGCAGAGGAACTTTCAGGAAGGATTATTCCTAAGAGTCCTTAAATGATTAATTGCATTCTAAACCAGGATAAGGTAAAATTTTAACTGCATATTTAACATTTGAGACTATCTGACCGTGTATAATTCATGTAGTAGTAGACAACTGCATTAAGTCAAAAGCTGACTGTGGTTAGTGAAAGTCTTTTTGATCTTTTCGAAAAGCTTTAAATTCAGCTCCATGTTAATAAATCATGATGGCTGGTAAATTTTGGGAATAAGCATAATAATGTTCACTTGAACTGGAAAATGTTCATATTATAATTTGTATCCCTTAGTCTATGGAACTTTGACAGTACTCAATGAACATATGTGTTTGACTTTGGCTGCTTTACTTGTTGGGACATGTCTGTCTTTATGCTGAAGAGGTTATGTTGCTTTCCTAAAAAAGGAAATAGTTTCCTAGTGCATTGGTCCACAGTATGGTGCAAATGTGCCTAATCACTTTCACCTAATCAAAATCTAATCAGACTTAGTGCATGATGAGTTCCAGTCTTGGAGTTGTTATCTCCGACCCCAGTAAATTCTTCTTTTTCATGAGCTAATGGAATCTATCCCCTTTATATGTTAATTAGAAAAGCTGTGTCATTAGAAAATTATTATCACATTGTTCTTGGGTTTACCTTATTTAATTTCTTTCTCTCAGAAGAATAACTCTTCTTCACAGGGATTTGTGAAACATCATTCTAAAATGGAGATACAAAGGAATTTTGGAAGTAAAATAACTGGAAAAATAGAATATTTTTTAGAGTTCCTACTAGCTTCTTGGTTTGAATTGTTGAAAAGACAATTCTGTGAGTATTTCAGCATGTGTGTACATACGCGATAAATCTAACTGGGTGTTATAACTGCCTTCAAAAACAGGGAACAAAAAAAACATTAAATAGTCTTGAATTATAGCTCCATAAAATTATTTTAATTTTGGAGAAAAATAATTTTAAAAAAATAAAATGATACAATGCAGTATTTGTGCACTGAAAGGAAGTGTTAGGTCATGTATTTTGTTTGATAAACTTGTTTCCATATGAATTAGCAAACTGCAAATGTTTAGTGTAGATTATCTTTATTTACTTTTTATTAGCACACTGGTTGTTACATAGTTTCTGAAAAAAATATTAAATTGAGAGTGGAGGTACAAAAATAGACTAAAACAGATCACATAAAACTAAAAATATCTCTAGCAACTGTAAGTGCAGCCAAAGCCTGAAGGAATGCAAATTCTGTTTTATAGGTTAAAATGTTTGGGTCACTTAGAAATGAAACACACTAGAAGTGCTGGCTTTACTACACTGTGCAATATAGAATGCAACTGTGAGTTATATTCTTTTTAAGAACCCTCAGGAAGCTATTTGATAAAGTCAGACTGAATGGTACATAAGCCTCTAGACCATTCTCTTATGTTGAAAATCTCTGTTATGTGCAGGGTAGAAGCACACTATATATGCACGTAAAGCCAAAAATATATTGATAATGTAACTGAAATATTAAAAATAAAATCATTACCAGGCCAAATATAATCGCTATGGAAAAGGAATGAAAATTTTTAACACAATTTTTAGTTTCTGTCCCTTTTTATGATATTATACTCACCCTTTTCCATCCAACTAAAGGTCTTCATTCTTTATCTGGGTACTGGAGTTTTCTATCGTTATGGGTTCTCCCATCTCTGATCACCCCAGTGTTCCTCACATCACATCCTATGTCTCTACTTCTCAAGGTCTCTTGTTATGGTACCAGCTCTATATTTGTATACAGCACTGCATCAGACTAGTAAATACAATCATAGTGTCTACTTGTTCCTATTGTCTCTTTAAACATATGGTTATTCCATGTAAAGATAGCAAAAGTAAAGAAAATTAGAACAAGAAAAACTATTGTCACAATTAGGCCAAGTAAAACATCACTGCAGGAAAGACAGATGAAGTCTGACCCTCAGTCCTTGCAAATTTAGTGCCAAGCTTGTGGTCTACTGCTAGTAAAGGCAGTATTGTTTTGCAGGGCTATGGAGGCAAAAGCCTCAGTTTACTTTCAGAATTTGTATTGAATTTGCTGCCTTTCCTGCTTCGGGTTCCAAAGTCCATTTAAAAGATTCCTCACTCTACTGATGTTGCTTCAGCAATGTCACATTTTAGTCTCTTTAGAATTCTTAGGTGAACTTTACCTGGATTGGATTATTTGTGGTTATTTATTTAAATAAACTAGTAAGTTTATTATCAGGTACAGACATAAGTACATTAATTTGTCTGTTTCTTAGCTGCCTGGTACCAACCCCAGAGCCATGTAGTTGTTTTAGCTCGTCATGGTTTCTAACCTAACAAACACACAGATGAGAAGCAAGGTATATTCTTTCAGGTGTAGTGTGTTAATGCAATTAAATGTCTCATCCCGTGGTACACAGAGAGTGGAAGTTGGAAGCTGCATAAAATAGAGAAATTACTTGTGTGTGTATATGGATGGAGTTACAAAAGCTAAAGCTAAGCTGGAAATTGAAAGGGCAAGAATCAGGGAGGACAAGAAAGTTTCCTCTAAATATATTGGTAGCAAAATAAAATTAAGGAAAATAATTAAACAATTTAACTTTTAACACATCCTTATGTAAAAAATGTATAAGGTCATTTACAAAAATAAACAGTGCAACAGTAGTCTTTAATCAATTTTTCCCCTCCCCCTAACATTGTAAAATTTCTTTATTTTTCCCTTTGTTCCTTGGGCCTGCTGAACTTATTCCTGATAGAAGAATAACATGCTTAATTGTGCACAAAAATCTTGTTTGAGTTCTCTAAGTGCTGCATTTCTCAATTACCCAGCCTTTACTCACTATGAAGTGATAATTAGGCATTAAAAGCTAAGTGGATTACTGTGGAGATCTCTCCTGATATCCATTTATCACTTAATCAGACTTTAATACCATAAATTATGCATTTCTCAGCAGTATTCAGATTCCAATAAATTTTAGAACAGTTTGGAGTTACTAGGTTTTCTTGACCTCATTGTGGTGGGGCAAAGTCATAAAGTTTGCTGAAAGGATACAGCCACTATAAGAATTTCAGATTTATAGCAAAATAATTCTTAAAACCTGTTGGGTTGCACTAATATTTATTCATAAGGGTTTCTTGGACAAGACAATTCCATCCTCATGAATAAACATTAAAAAGATTGATCCAAAATACATACTGTGTTGAAGTTTTTTCCCATTTTTTTTCCTTCTGATTTTGCCTTCCAAACCTCATTAAGAAAAACAAAACAAAACAAACCCCACAATTCCTAGGACATTGCAGCTTCCTCAGCACATTCAGTTGATTTTGGAAATGAAAATATCTATTGATGTGTTAGCATGCCTTTTTGCCAGCCACTATTACAGAAAGTGGCTTTCTAAAAGTATTAATTATGATGAAATCTCCCCAGAAATGCAGATACTTTGGGTTACCATTAGAGTCAATATGAGCAGAGCAAATGAGATTCTTGTAAATGAAAGGTCAGGTTGCACATAGTTTCCCATGTAATATTAGATATTATAATAATAATAAATAGCAAGAAGTATCTAATTTCCTCTTTTCCTATGCTCTCCATTATTACACATTACTTAAAAAATGTTTTTAACTCAGTAAGCTTTATAAATTACAGTAAAATATAATCTTGACTGTTGAAAATTTGATACATGTTATCAGTGGGAGATTTTTAACTAAGGAGTGAAAGGATAAAATAAATATTAAAAATCCTTAAAAGCATGCTGGTCAACCTCTCTGTGAATACATGAGATTGCATTTGTAGTTCAGCACCTGTTGGCCCAAAATAGAGATTTTTGGCCAAAAAATCACAGTATATTCCTCTTTGCATTTACAGAAGTCCATAAAAAGCAGCCTTTAGGTCCTAATTTGGCACTCCAATCCAACATACTAAAAGTGAATGAAATTGGCAGAGAATACTGAAGGATAGTCATTTTCTTACCAAATTTTATGCTATGAATTTATGTTGTCCTGATGTTTCTAACTTTAGATCACAAGGAGAGATGATTAAAAATTTTAAAACAATTTTGTTATTTGAAGTAAATTTATTTCGTTTTTCTTGACATATGAAGAACTTTAAATAAAATACTAATTTCTGACTCAAAATTTTATAGGACGTATTGTCTGATATAAGAAATTATCCACATTTCTTGTATATTCCTCCCAAATATTTTTCTCCTGTACAGCTCTTCTATGTTTTCTGCTTAAGCCATAAAGTGAAGTGACATTGATTACAAACAAGTTGGTTGCAAAAACATCAATAATTTACACTTATTGTATTTTCTGAAGTTTTCCTCTTCAAAATATCTCAAAACTCCTCCACCACCTTCTAGTTTTCTCAACAGTGAAGATTATTTTCTCTTTTCTCTATTCTTTATATTTTCTAAATTTGGGAAGTCCCTCCCTCCCCACATGAATACCTCCTGTAAAATAGTAAATTAAAAAACAAAATAAAGTCAAGGAAAATAAAACAAAGCATATCAATAATAAGGAAAAAAATCAAGAATTTACACACAGAATTCATTAAATTGTTTTCAGTACCAAAAAGAATAAGAAGAAAAAGTGAAAATGTTTTGTTTTTGTCAAATCTACTTGTTTTCCAAGACTAATGGTAAAACTGATGGTCTTCCTTATTGATTCATATCACATTGCCAGACATATATTTCTCTTCAGTACATTTTTTTAGAATGGTCCAGTTGCAAGTTCAATTATTTCTTCCTGCTGGGCTAAAAACAGTTTTCAGCTAAATGAGCAAGTTGTTCAGTGAATGATACTAAAGATTACCTCAAATAAATGTGGACGAGCCTTCTCCTAGCCAAAACAGAGCTCAAAAAAATACATAACAAATTATGCATATAATAGAGTCAAAAGTCTTGAGTGGATAGAAGTGTTGACCCATGCAGCAGGAAAAAGAAGAAAATACAGAGGCATTGCCTCCATTTTAGTTAATTATTTCCAGGGAAAATCCACCCTCTTCAGCTCTGTATCCAATTCTGGATACATCTTAAATTGTTTCAAATGCTGAAAAAGTACATTTTGTTTTACCCTTTTTTTAAAATCTGTGGTCTATTTTTTATATGTATAAGTGGAGACAAAAATAGTCTGAAAACTTACACAAGATCTTTAACCAATATTCCAGAGATCTTATTTAAAGAAAACTATTCTATCAATAGTACTAAGATGACTTACAGTGTTACTTTAAGAATGTGATATTAATTCCTAATCTTTTTAGGACTTTTTCTTTCCTACATCAGGAGAATTCTGCGAGGTGCAAATTGGTAACTGTGGCTCCAATTCATGTGAGAATGGAGGAACATGCATTGGCTATGAAGATCATTTTAAGTGCACTTGTCCTATAGGTGAGCCATTTGAAATTTATTCTATTTTCTAACAGAACAAATAAAATGTCACCCAAATATTTTTGTTAAGAAATAGTGG
Source organism: Drymodes brunneopygia (assembly GCA_013400955.1). Lineage (NCBI taxonomy): Eukaryota > Metazoa > Chordata > Aves > Passeriformes > Petroicidae > Drymodes > Drymodes brunneopygia. The sequence continues at coordinate 35,769 of VZTZ01034065.1, read as the reverse complement.
CATTAAAAATAGCAATGTATCTCAACAAATGCAGTAGACATTTTTATGAAGAAACGCACTTTTCCTCTTTGTTCAGGAAATAAAGCTGCCAAATAACTCTAGTAGAGTGGTGTTAACTGCTAACACCCTGAACAGACATAATGTCAATATTCTGAATGAACTGTGATTAAACATTCTCTTTGTGGTGCAGGTTTTGAAGGTGAAAGATGTGAACTCGATATTGATGCCTGCCTATTCAACAATATAAGCTGTGCCCCAGGAGCACTGTGTATGGATAAATCTCATGGATTTAATTACACGTGTTTATCACCATGTATTGGAAACTCAGAGGTAGGATAAAGTGATATGTACCCCCCAGCGTTTTTTGGGAAACCAAACAACTTATTCTAATAGCAGTGAGCTGATGAAGCCTCATTTTTCACGGGTTTCCTAAACATAGTACTCATTCTTGATATATTCTCACGCTAATATTCCTTTTTCCTGTGTAACATCTGCATGTAAAAGTGCGTGATCTGACTAGTCCGGTCATTGTCCAGCAAACTGTGTAATACCTGAGCTCTGCCATTCTTGGTCTTTATAGGTTGAGTTCCTAATGTCCCCTACTTGCTGCTGCTGTATTTTGAAACTTGAAGAAGTTTAGGCAAAATCTCTTTGCAATCTTTGATATGTTTAAAAGTTACCAGATAGAAGGCTGACGGTACAGCAATTCACAGAAAAAAATGAAAAAAGTTTTATTTCCATTACAAACCAAAATAAAAACCATATTCAACAACAAAAAGGCAAGACTAATTGCACTTCAATGGGGGATGAAAATGCATTTAGAAAAAAATCTAAATTCACCTTGCAAGTTACTCTTCAATGCTCACAGCATATGGAAATGAATTTTACTTTTACATTTTCAAAGTTTTCTAGAAGAAATGCATTTGTTGTATCCTTCTCACTATCCCTTAGTGACCCTTTCAATTAAATTTGGGTGTACTCCACCCTCAATTTATATCAGGGTGGACTATGAGATTTTTGTATGGGTTAAAGTAAAATACTATTGCTCATTTTTATTATGATCGCTATTTTACAAACTCTGTACATAATGCTATTTTGCCTTCCAAACAACTACACAGACATGATGAGTGTTTTACAGGATTTATCAATTCTTTTATTGAAATATATGCACCATAAAAATATACTATGCATTGTAGGCAACATCTTTACAGAGAATAATCAATAGTTATGTCACCTTGAAGTCCACAGGTAGACATTTATCAGTGAATATGAAATATGGTACTGAACTTTGGCTCAAAGGTTTATACTTAAATTGTTGAGCATCTGGTAAATTTTAACATTTTTATGATTTAAAGTGTCATACTGAGTGCAAATATATTGTACCTGGCATAGCATCATAATGGTGCAATTATCATTATGGATAGTAAGGAAGTGATGGTGTGCAAAGGGTGCTGATGATAGGTACTAAAACATTTTACTGTAATATTTGCTTAAAATCCCTCAGACATATTTTATTTATTCATGCAAACATTTCATAGACTATCATAAATGTCACGTGTGAAAAAATTAATTATATATATACATCTCAATATACACTCACTGTATGAGATTCTTGATTTGGGCATAATGTGAATAATTAGCAGATTTTCTGATGGGAAAAGGAATAGAAAGTATGTGTGTGTGTGTGTTTGTATATATGTAAAATGCAGTTTCATTCAAACTGTAGAGAATTCTATGAAATTAAGATGAAAGAGGGGTTGTAAATAATGACTGCTGTCTTATCTCGAACATTTGACAACACATGATACTTAGAGAAGAGACATACAGTAGGCTTATATTCCTCAGCTCCTGCAAAGGGAAGGTAGGAGAAGAAAAAAATCCTCTAAGGACTAATTATATTCTCTAGCTTAAATAAAATCTCCTGGTTGATATTGGAAGAAAGTGATTCTTACATTTTATCACGACAGCATAAAAAGGCAGATTTGTGTTAAAGTACTTGCTGTAGAAGGAAGTATGATGGTCAGACTGAGGAGAAAAGACCTGTTTATGGTCTGTTGAAATCAGATGTTGATTTGTATTTAAATACATTCCATAGCTTTCATTAAAATTTGATTCTTTAGATTGCACTAATATCTTAAAGGGTAGCACCGTTCTTCACAGTATAAAGTATCAAAACGACATAAGAACATAATAAACATAATGTTGTGGCAATACTGAAATATTTGTCTTAAACGTCTAAGGTTTCCTGGATGGTTTTTTTGAGTATAAGTTTATTTGACCTATCTGAGCTTTGAGAAAATAGTAAGCATCAAGCAAAACCATATAAATACAAAAGTAAGAAGATATATAAAAATAATAAAAAAGATGGTAACAATTGCCATAACATACACACAGAAGGAGTGGTTTTTTTTTGTATTTATGTTGGACTGTATTTTTCTTCAAGATGTTGTTATACTGAATAAGTATCCCAAGGTAAGTCTAAAATTCAGTACGGAGAGCATAACAAAAATCTCTTCATTTTAAGGTCAATTTAAAACTTAATAAAAGACAAATGAATATTAGAATATTTCTGCCAAGGACTGTTATTATTACAAATCTTAATGGCATTATAAAGAGATTCAGACTCAATCAAACTGAAGTACTAGTGCATTAACTCATCTTCTAGGCACCATTTTCTTTAAAAACCAATTGATTAGAAGGAGGGGTCTTAATTGCTTTGAAATGAATATGTAGTGATCTGTCTTCATACTGGCAAAATTTTCATGGAAATGAAAATGGAACCTAAAAGTAAAATGAGGAAAGGAGCACTAATAGACTCATAATTTTCTGTAATTTTTGAAGAATACAGGGAATGCCTGGTTAAGTAAGTAATATTAGCAATTAAAAAAAGGGAAAAAGGTGTTCCAGTCCAAATGTGCCAATCTTTCAATATCTACCAATTGAAAATAAAGCAGCTTCTGATTTTCCCACAGCATAGATGTAATTTATAAACATATAAAAGATTCAAGGATAGATTGAATCAGCATTGTAATTAAAATGAAAAAATCTGTCTTTATTTTTCCTGATAGACATATATTAAGCTAAATTATGCAGCATAGGAACAGTTGCTCTAGTCTTTCAATGGAAAAATAACAGTCTGGTTCACTATTGTCCCACCTAAAACAAGCACATTTTAAGGGCAGTTGTGAAAATAGTACTGTTAATTTAAAACATAAATGCCTTTTACCAACTAAACAAAAAATTGATATATTGATTTAATAACATTTAGGTTCTTGGAGTGTATCTTTTTTAATAGTATAACATAACAAGATTAAATAACCAGCCATATTTATTACCAGTGGCTTATTCAATTTAATTCTTGGGGAAAAAATGCAGCAGGTAAAGAAAAATCTCTTTAGTTATGTGATGGATTGACCCAGGGTAGATGCCAGTAGATGCCAGGTGCCCATTGAAGCCTCTATCAGTGTCCTCTGCAAAGGGACAGGGGGGAGAAAATGGATTATGAGTTGAGATAAGGACAGGGAGATCACTTAAAGATGACTATCACAGGCAAAACAAGTTTCATTTAGGAAAATTGGTTGAATTTATTACTAACAAAATCAGAGCAGGACAATTAGAACTAAAACAAATCTTAAAAGCACCTTCCTCCCTTCCCTCCCTCCTTCCTGGGTTTAATTTTATTCCCAATTTTCTACCTCCTCTTCCCTACAGTGGTACAGGGATATGAGGAATGGGATTTATGGTCATCACGTGTTGGTTTTGCCGCTGCTTCTACCTCAGGGAAAGGATTCCTTCCCCTGCTCCGTAGTAGGCTCCTTCCCATGGGAGACAGTCCTCCACAAACTTTTCCAGTGTGAGTCCTTCACAAGGGCTACAGTTCTTCCTGATCTGTTACAGTGTGGGTCTCTTCCATAGGATGCAGTCCTTCAAGAACAGTCTGCTCCTGCATGGGTCTCCCACAGGGTCACAACCTTCTTTTGGGCATCCACCTCCTGTCACGTGGGTGTCCCCCCAGGCTGCAGGTGGATCTCTGCATCCCTGTGGCCTCAGCATGGGCTGCCCCACGGGCTGCAGGGGAATCTCTGTTCCAGTGCCTGGAGCACCTCCTGCCCCTCCTTCTGCATTGATCTTGGAGTCTGCAGAGCTGTTCCCCTCACATGTTGTCACTCAGCTCCTCTCTGGCTGCAATTACTTCTATGAAATAAGCTTTTTCCTTTTTCGTAACTATGTTACCCCAGAGGCTCTACCACAACCACTGATAGGCTTGACCTTGGCCAGCAGTGTGTCCATCCTGGAGCTGGCTGGCATGTGTCAGGCATGGGAGAAGCTTCTGGCAGCTTCGCAGAGAAACCACCTCTGTAGCACCCCCCCACTACCAGAACCTGACCATACAAACCCAGTACAATGTATTTGTAATTCTCATCTTCAGGTATGTGCAAATGGAGGTAGTTGTTTTTATGATGAAGAAAATCAGAGATCTTACTGTGTCTGTGCTCTTGGATGGACTGGAAACACATGCCTTGAGAATATTAACGACTGTGAGATAAACCAGTGCCAACATGGAGCCACATGTGAAGATGGAATTAATAAATACAGGTATTAACATATTGCTTTCTATACAAGCCTTCATAAATTGTTTTATGCCATATGACAATATTTTGACTTTCTGAAAGAATTACAAAGGGTGTTATTAATGCAGTAATATAATTTTCATATCAAAAAAATGCCATGGAATACTAATTTTCAACAAGGATGTGCATTCAGTAAAACTGTGTAGTCTGAATTGTTGTAGGAAGGAATCACAAATATTCCTCTCTGCTGGTCAAAGAAGCTAAACCAACTATGCAGAATCTCACACAAACAAATAATCTATTTTATTAAATGGAAAACACTTTATGAACCTGGACTGTGTCATAGTCTTATTAAAATTTGATTGATAATTTATTATCAAAATTGACAAAGCCATAAAGTATGTCTTCTCCTTAGTGAACTGTAACATGATATTTGAAAATGAGATTTTATAAAATATGGTGAAAAAATAAATGGGAAAAGTTTTCTTCAATAAACAGAATTCAACTGTTCTTATTAGACTTGAATTATTTATTTTTTTGTCAACAAATAAAATAAATAAATAAATAAAACTTCATAATATCTGTAAATGTATTTTGAAAGACATTATGCTCTGCCATGCCCTACTTAGAAGCACTGTAATTAGTATGCTTTAGTGTTACTACTTAGAAAATATTGCAATAGTGCACAAAATAAAAATAGAAGCAATTAAAGATTTCTCCAACTTCCTTTATGTTTTTAAAGTATCTTCTGTGAAAATAACTGAAATCACCAAATAGACACACAAATGGAGACAAGTGACTGATTCTCAGTATACCAGAATTAATGGAATTTTTGTAAAAGAAGCCTTGCAAAGTAAACATTCTTCCTTTTTATGACCTTGCAATCGACTCTTGTATTAAATTGCTGACCATATTTTGGCACTTTATTTGGCAGATAAATCTGTGGCTTTCCTTTCTTTATCAGGAAAATAATTCTGATAGAAGTACATAGCCATGTTTATGTTACAAAATCCACTAGCATTTACTAAGAAATTAGTAGTTCTAAAGACATCTGGTAATAAAGAACTTTTGATTTTAACTTGCTAATCCAGACTCAGTTTACTGACAGAAAACACTTAATTCTTACTTTTTCAGTCTTTGAAAGAGAAATTAAATTGACAGATCAGTCTGTTTATGTAAGGAACGGGAAAACACAGTTGAGATCTCAATCCCAGATGCTCGATTTTGTTACCAGAGAACTTGATCTAAAAGAACATAACTGGTTATTTTGTCAAGACAAAGTGAGCATGTTTACTTTATAATACCTGTTCTGTTAAAAGAGCATGATTGTTTCTCAATGACAATGAAGCATTTTTTAAAATAACTAAACTCTTCCTGCCTTAAAAGTAATGTTTCCCAAGTTATTGTTACCAAGTAAAACAAAAATTATTTCTCCTTTCTAGTACACAATTAAAAACAGAAGAATACAAGAGGAAATGCTGAGTGCAAGTGCACCCACCTTTTCTAAAGACTTGTAATTTGCATTTCTATCCTAAAATGGGCATAATTTTTTATTAAGGTAGTTATAAAGAGCTGTATTTGATGCAAAGTAGTTTCAGGAAGACGTAAGAAAACTGTAAGCAGAATATATGGAGAATCAACTGTGTAAGTGCCATTAAGAACCCTACAGAGATTCATTTCTAAAACTATTACAGCCATTCAAAACCTCAATAAGTGCAGAAGATAAAGATATGCCAAAATTTTATATATATATTAGTTTTTTATTTACATGGAATTATTGCTAAACTCTAAACCCTTCTCCTAGTTAAGAAATCTTAAATTCTAAATTATTAAACTTTGGTAATAATGTATTTTTCTAGTGGCAGCTTGATATAGTAATGCTAACACAAGGAAATAATAGAAAATACTCAGCTTTGATTCAAGAACATCCCCCTCTTTTAAGATCTCACATTTTGCAAGCCATAATTTTTCTCCAGATAGGAAACAAGCTGTCAACTGAATGAAATATTTCTAACTTTTTATCTCCTTACCATGGCATGTTCTTTTTCTCCTCCCATTTTGAAATTACTCTTTCCAGACTGTAGTGTCACATAGAGGTATACTTATATATATGCAGAGAATTTCCTTTGAGTTCAGGATGGGGAATTGCTCTAAGTGAAGGAGGGGGAGTTTTAAACTTTTACATAGTATCATTCTTAGCAAGGCTGCTTACTAAGACCCTCATAATTACAATAAGAAGTCTTAGGAGTTTTACTCCTTTGGTTTAGTTTATTCTCTTACAATTAAAGTGGCCCCAATCATGCTGACACAAAACCTGTAATTAATTCAAATTAATAGTTGCACTTCCAACTGAGTCTCTGCTGTTTGAGACATCATAAAGTAAGTCAATCAGCATGTATTTAAAATGATAACTTCAAAGAATTACCGCTCCTGGGTTGATGGTGTAGCTGTTGATATGAATCCAGCAGATACCATGCAATAAACTCATTGCATCCACATGCCAAAAGAATCTCTTGACATTTGGTTACATATACTTGAGGGAAAAAATGACAGATAAGATTCATTACCTCAGTAAATAGACAATGTTTCTACATTAAAAAGAAAATAATAATATTTTATCTCTTCTTAAGAACCTGTACTGTTTGATTATGTTCTGTGTAAGAGAGAGAACTGATTTAATATGGCTCAATGAGAAGCATTTCATGAATAATTAAGGTGAAAGAGGTCTTCAAGGAGTATAGCCTCCTGTTTTGAAATCCAAGGGGAAATTTGTTACTCTGTTTTCTTCACCCTTGTAAATTTTTTTCATGTTAGCATTACATTTTGGACAACCAAGATCCTAACTGAAATAAGACAATAGTAGTAGATATTTTACTATAATCTATTCAATGGAAAGGAGTACAGAGGGAAAAGACAGAATTTAAAACTCAGTGTAGTTTCCACTACCTGTCCTGTTTTCCATTTTTTCAGTCCAGTCTGTTCAGATGAAGTCCCACACTTTTCACAACTCCAGGAAAGCCCAGCAAGAAGGACTGAGACCCGTTAGATTAAGACTTTAGAAGCTGTATTATAGGATTTTACACTGTTTAAAAGGTCAGGATGAACTGATAATTTTAAAAATGTGTTTTAGTCAATGGGTATAGCTCTGGTGTCAGCATTCCATTAGTTTTTATGAAGGAAAATGTCCCGTTAAGAAATTAGGTTTGGTGTATAGTAAAACTTGAATTGCCGACACATTCTCCAGCATTCAGTATACAAATCTCACTGCATACAATTAAATAATTAATTAATCTCAGTACAAAAGGGTAGTGACACATTGTAGACTAGAATGCTTTAGAATATGAAGCACTTCTTTTCATGATGCCAGCAAGACTGTGAAAAGTAAACATAATTTAGATAATTTCTGAGTATCACAAAATTTAAAGCTTCTATTATTTTATTCATCCTTGACTTTTGCCATTTTCTTCCAGTTGGGTAAATTGAACTGTTTGATTAGATGATTTTTTTTTGTACCTAATTTTCTCTTTACAAGTTTATTCATCCAGTTCTGGATATGCAATTTGACTGCAGGACCTATTTGAAAGTGCCATATAAAGTTAGTACTGTGATATATAGAGTTTTCTGCTGCAATAATAGGCTTCTTCCACTAGAGAAAGAGGAGAAATACTTTTCCTCACTTTTCTACAAATCCAGAAGATAGGTGAATATATGTCACAATTTCTTAGGGAATACTTCTGCAATAAGTTATACACCAGCTTTTCTGCTGGGAATAGAGATGCATATAAAAAGTCAAAGTGAATAAAACTAAATAACCTTTTAGACCACTTATGTGTGTACAGTTCACATTTCAATGGGGAAAAAAGGATAATTAATACTGAATAAATGCAGCTAATATGCTTGGACTCATACTAGTAAACATATATATATATAATAAGAATGATAAATATTAAGAAAACAAAGTAGAGGGATTCTGGGAAGTCTTTGCTAATTCCAGGCTTCAGTGTTCCTATATGCCTCTTGTATCAATACAGCAAATAGCTATGTCATCTCCTAGCTCAGGTTAGCATAGACACCTCTTCAGTCTGGTCTTTGTCTTTTCTTCAGTCATTTTAAAGATTCATTTGATGTACACAGTTATTTACTCAATAACAAGTCACACTACATCTTTACAGCAGGCAGTCTATGGTGACACCTTGACAGCTACATTACCTGGACTAACCAGCACCAACTGATTTACCTTCATGTCTGCTGTTTGAGACCTTTAGTGATAAAAAGTTGGTAGCAATACATTGCATCTATGCCATAAGGCATTTTGGCAACACATTCCTTCTTAGACTGAATTCCATGCCTGTCTTTGCATCTCCACTTAACATTTATTCCGTGAGCATATCAAATTATCATGCAACGTTAACTATGTTTAGGCTCTGGAGTAGTAGCATACAATTATCTACATGAGACATGAGTGAGCACAGTAATCCTCAAATGACTTGTGTTTGCTACTCACTACTAAAACCCATGTTTGTAGCAAAAGCAGTGAGGCATTTGTTTTCTCTCCCTGTATCTGTTACCCTCACAATCTTGCTATGGATGAAAGAGGACCTAGGTGAAGCTAAGAAAGTGCTGTTATTCCCATTAATGTTAATACAAAACTTTTTCATATGCTGTTCTCTGCTGCCATGCTTCTGCTTTCAATGCGCCCCCAGTTTGTAAGGTTGATATAATAATAAATTTGTATAATAATAATGCACTTAATTACGCAGTTGTAGGAGATGTCCCATACTAAATTAAAAGACATCCAGGTATAATTTCACCAGGAAAAACAAAGCGCATTTCATTCATAGCTGTTTTTGATTTCTTCAGATGCCAAAGCATTGAAAAATAAGATATTCATTACATCATAGCTTGCAGTATAGAATCAGAAGTATGAAAACAAAACTAGAAGATTCTACTTCACATCTGTTTCTATGTGGTTCTTCTGTGGTCTCTGAAGACAAGCTATAGAACTAGTAATAGTCAGGAAATGACAGAAAATTCTTCATCCTTTCTTTCTTGTTAAGGAGTGTTCTAATTTAAATTTTCCATTTAATGTTAATGATAATAGCCACATTTTCAAAGAATGATTGAAGACTTGCATTTTTATAGTACACATACTAATTGTTACTGTAAAAAAATTAAGAAAATAAAGTGATTAACTGCACCAGAAAGATTATTATGACTGGTTGTTTACCACACCACTGTAGGTAGATTCAGAATATGTGTAACCAAAGGTAACTAAAAGCACACCTGCTTTTAATGTTTACACAGAATGAAATTTTATGCAAGTCAAAATTTATATTTAGCTATAAATGAAATTGTCTAACACCACCTGCAACCAAGCCCAGTGCAGTCACTCACTCCCTCACCAGCAGGATGGGGAAGAGAATTGGAAGGGTAGAAGGTAGAAAACCCTTGGGATGAGATAAAGACTGTTTAATAGGAAACACAAAAGACACACACACACAAGGAAAGCAAAACAAGGAATGAATTTGCTGCTTCCCATGGGCAGGCAGGTGTTCAACCATCTCCAGGGACCCATCACACATAACAGGTACTTGGGAAGACAAATGCCATGAGGCAAAATGTCCCTCACTTTTTCCTCCTTTCCTCCACATTATATACTGAGCATGATGTCATGTGATATGGAATATCTCTTTGGACAGTTGGGGTCACCTGTCTGGGCTGTGTTGTCTCCCAACTTCCCATGCAGCCCCAACTTCCTCGCCAGTGTGGCCATGTGAAAAGCAGAAAAGGCCCTGACTCTGTGTGAGACCTGCTCAGCAATAACAATAAAACCTCTATATTATTAATCCTGTTTCCAGCACAAATGCAAAACTGTGGATTAAAACCAAAAGACTATGAGTAGTGAAGAAGATTAACTCTACTCCACCCAAAACCAGCACACTAAAGTAACTGTATGAGAAAAAAATGAGAAACAGAATCAGCTGAAGCTCTCAAGAGGAGGCAAAGATTTCTTGTTTGCTAAGTGACTGAGGTTGGAAGAGAGAATACAGCAGCTATATATACTTGAGTCATTACTGCAGAAGCAATGGATCTGTAGAGCAAAAATGGGGTTGCTGAGGAACTCACAGCTACACTGTATGAGATATGGAGGGCTTACTTCAGGCCAGCTCTATTTTGGTCCATGGACTAAAAGCCCATTAGCAGTTGGTGTCCATTAGCTGTACTCCAAGGCACACAGCTCCTGATTTAGTTTCCGTATGTCTACCATAAAAAAATGCAGGCATAGTAAGCAAGGACAGAAGTAAAGAGCCACATGAGCATTCACTTCTGTTAAAAATAAAGGGAAAAATACTCTTTCTGCCTGATGGGTTGGTAGAGAAAATTACTATAATCAAGGCTTCCTCAACGTTTTGGCTTTTTTGGTGTTTTTTTTTTTTTTCTTTTCGTCTTCTGGATATCATCTCTATGGATCAAGAATACTGTAAAATTATCTCCTGTGTGAGGAAATCTCTGGACATGATAAGGAGAGGATCAGTCAAAGAATATATTGTCAAATACAAGGGATTTTCTAATTTTATGAGATGTGGGTCAGCTATGAGATAATCCATATTTGTTTTCATTCACACAGCAAAAGAAAACAAATAGGCAGAAGGAAACATGAAAGATGCATCTACAATCATATAAAATTTAAATGTCTGCCTACATTTTGGAAAAAAGTATTCTGAACAATTTCTATAAAATATACTGAACAATATATATAGATTTCATAGATTCCTTTTTTTCAGTTTGACAGAAATAGTAACTTTTGTTGTTAAGGATAAAGCACTTTTTATACTGGTTTTATATCCAAACAGGTTGTAATATTGTTTCTTCCTAGAGATATTATAGCAAGTAACCATTTTTTTTAGAAAAAAAGAACCTTTAAAATGCATAACACTCATATTTATAAGAGTTTTCTCTTTCAATATTTTAATTTGAAGCCTAATATTAATATAGCTCCTAGTTTGTTCAATGTAAATAGCTAAAATTTTAATTTATTGGTAGCACTGCATGTGAAATGAAGTTACTCAGCAACTAATTAAGTTAAAGAAAGAAGATTAAAAAAAATGTGATTCATTTGTGGATAATTCAAAGGGAGAGTATAGTTAACATTATTAGTGATTATTGACCTACATATTCCAGACTAGTGATTTTGTTGGATTGTTTCCCCCCTTCTGTCTTCTCATTCCAATAACAGGTGCATATGTCCCCTTGGTTACACTGGCACATTTTGTGAACTTGATATAGACAACTGCATTGGAAACCAGTGCTCTCAATATGGATTCTGCCAGGACCACTTGCATAACTACAGCTGCTACTGCGTGCCTGGATATGAAGGACCCTTCTGTGAAGTTGAAATTAATGAATGCTCAAGTTCACCTTGCAAAAATGGAGCTACTTGTATGGATTTAAGCGGCCACTTTTCTTGTCGTTGTACTGCTGGGTTCAAAGGTAAGTTTTGTGCTTTTGAAGTGCCTTGTAAAACAGATGTGGCTGTCCCACTCTGTGTAAGCAACGTTTATGTGACTGTTTAATCACAATTACATATAAATATAAATACGAAAACATTTGCATTGGTATGATTCACAGGAGTTTTAATTAGCACTGAAATTCTTAGGCTGTGCCTCCTTACTGTTTCCCAGCTGACCCTCCTTTCACTAAATGCATAATTCTGAGCATTAGCTTTGATTCTGTTGAGAAAAAAAATCGATGAAGTTCCAAAATACAATTTTAAATGGGTTATTTTAATTTCACAGTTATTCAGTCCTACATGTTATGGCTTCAGTCATACACAGGCTGATAAGAACAAATGCTTTGGTACAGAATAGGAAAATCTAAGCTTGAGGAGGAGTGAGATCAGCAGTATCATTTCTCTGCATGTATAGAATATAATCAGCTATATTTGAGTGAGTCATTCAGAATCCACTTCTATACACCGGAGGGAGATATTTCATCTGTCTGTCTTAGACATGTCTGTCTTTTCTAGGAGAGATGGGCTGTAGATTTCTGCCTTGCATTAGATAAATCCTACGCAACCTACACTATGATTTCTTTTTGTACTAATTTCAGGTTTTTGAATAGTACTAATTTTCAGACTACATGTGGGAGACAATTCAAAATCATTTTGAAACCAGCAATACCAAAGTGTTGCATCTCCAGCCTTTAGTCTATATCATCAAGAACGAGCAATTGATGCTCCAATTGCTTCTCTATTGACAATCTGTGGTATTGCTAACAAAGGCAAAAAAAAAAATAGCACAGTGTCATTTTTGCTAACTAAACATTAACTTACAACTTCTTCTTCCAAGCTGTTGAGGGCTTTTGCTCCAGTCCAGAGTGTGTGTAGTACTAGAATTTAAGTCCCAGTTAAACCACTGGGATGGATAACACATGTATTTCGATCTTTCTGGGTTACTGCCAAAATGCTGAATTACTAAGAAATTATAACTTCACTGCCTTTTTTTATTATACATTCTGGCTCGCTACACATACTTTTAACATTTAAGCACTAACATTTTTGATTTCAAATATGTTTATATTCATTTACATATTCCATTTACATATCTTCATTTACACATTTATGTATGTGATATACACTTGCAGATTTGTTGTCCTCAGTTTTAGCTGAGTATATAATCTCTTGGTCATTTGCTTGCACATTTAATAAAAAATGTTACTTCCTGTTCATGATCATTTATTAATAAATATGCAACAAAACAGAAGTTTGTCCCTGAAGTGACTTAAATTCCATTACAATAACAGAACTGCATGTCTGAATAGAAGACATTCTATTCTATGACCTGTGCAAAATCTAACAATGTATTTCCATCCTACTGCTTAAACTTCAAGCCTCATTTTGCACTTTGCTGGAGTTCATGGGGAACTCCAACCACCCCAATATCTTCTACAGGGACTATACTGGGGGGTATAAGATCTGCTTGGAAGAGTCTCATGGGATAAATCCTTGAGGGAAGGGCCTAAAGAAATCTATCACCACCTCTAAGCTCAAGAGCTATTTGTCTCAAAGAGAGGACCAAAAATACCAGGAGGCCTATATGCATGATCAAGGAACTCCTGGCCAAATTCAAACAAACAAACAAACAAACAAAACGGATACTGACAGAGGGTGGAAACAAGAACAGGTAATCCGGCACAAAATAGAGAAACACTATCTGAGCACGCAGCAATAAGTTTAGGAAGGTCAAAGGTCAAGTAAAATATGACAAGAAAGGTGAAAGACACCAAAAAGAGATTCTGTGTTTATATAGGTTATCAAAGGGAAGATAAAGGAAAATGTAGTCCTATTCTTAATGAGACTGGACATGGAAAAATTTGAGGTAGTGAATACTGCCTTTGCCTCAGTCTGTACTGGTAAGATTGTCCTTCAAAACTCCACCATCCTGGAGCCAGAGAAAAAGTCTGAAGCATGTAAGACACAACCTTGATGGATGAGACACATCAGGAAATACTTAGGGACATTTAGGGATATATGTATGCCCATGGACCCTGTTGGGATGCACCCATAAATCATAGCATCATAGAATTTTATAGTCATTAAAGCTGAATAAAATCTCTAAGATAGCACCACCATGGTCACTGCTCAACCATATCCCCATGTGCCCTATCCACATACCTTATGACCAGTTCCAGGGGTGGCAATTTCACCACTTCCTTGGGCAACTTATTCCAGTGCATGACTACCCTTTCAGTGAAGACTATTTTTTTAATAATATTTGTTCTAAACCTCTCCTGGAACAACCTGAAGCCATTTCCTCTCATCCTGTCACTTGCAACTTGGTAAAAGAGACTGACCCCCATGGTCCTACAACCTCCTTTCAAGCGGCTGAAGTAGGTAGTAAGGTACCCCTTCATTCTTCTTTTGTCCAGTTAAACAACCCCAGCTCCCTCAGCTGCTCCTCACATGACTTGTGCTCCAGACCCTTCACAAGTGTTGTTGCCTTTCCTTGGATATGTAGTGAGAGCTTACAGATGTCATTGCAAAGTCACTGTCATTTAACATTATTAAATCATGTTGATCAAGCAGAAGAACCCAAAGAATGGAGGAAAGCAAATGTCACTTTTTAAGAAGAGCAAACAATGAAGTCCTGGAAAACTTCCAGCAGCTCACTGTTGCCTTGATCCTTATTAAGGTAATGGAGCAGCTAATCCTAGAAAACATGATAAACAATAAAATTATCTGAAGTAATCAGCACGGTTTCAGCAAAGGTTAGTCAGACTTGACCAACCTGATAAACTTCCAAAATGAAATGACTGGCTTGTAGATGAGGGGTGAGCTGTGTGTATTGTCTGCGTTGACATTAGCAAAGCTTTCTGCTTGATCTTCCACAAGACCCTCACAAAAAAGCTGATGAAGTAGAGGCTGGAGGAGCAGACAGTGAGGTGAACGGAAAACTGGATGAGTGGCCAAGCCCAGAGGAAGATGATGTGTGTCGCCCTGGTTTTACAGGGCCCCATAAGTTGTAACACTGTAGCTGTAGTTCCCATGCTTTTCTGTAAAACATGGTCCTTGTTTTCCTTAACCAACTAGGATTGTTTTGCACTTGTGGAATTATTTTTCATTCCTTTCCCTGGGGTGGAGAAAGATGATTGACCATGTCTTTGTCCTGTAAACCTTCAGGGGTGTTGACCCTTTTCACCAATCCTTGATTGTCCTTAGAAACCTATAAAAATAGGTAAATAAAGAAGGGCAGGGCTTTTGGTCGGTCCTGCCTGGAGATGCAACTGCTGCTCTGAGACCCGTGTGTTTCTTCTGTTGCCAGCTGTGCGACAGATGTGTGTCATGGAGTCAGCCTTTCCAGGAGTAATCAGTAGTGTACTCCAGGAGTCAATAGTGGATCCAGTCCTTTTTAACTTCATTAGTGGTCTGACCAATGGGGCAAAGTGCATCCTCAGAAAGATTGCAGAAGACACAAAGATGGGAGGAGTGGCTGATGCACCGCAGGATTGTGCTGCCATCCAGAGGGACTAAGACAGAAATGGGCATGAGAAATGGGCTGACATGAGCCTCCTGAAGTTCAACAGGGGGAAGCATCAAATCCTGCACCTGGGGAGGAATAAATCCATGCACCAGTGGGTACCATGGGCTGATCAGCTGGTGTGCAGCTTTGCAGAGAGCAGCCTGGGGGTCTGGGTGGACATCAAGTTGAATGTGAGATAGCAGTTTGCTCTTTTTCATGGAAGGCACATCCCTGGGCTCCATTTTGGGGTGTTTTGTCAGCATGTCAAGGAAAGTTATGCTTTCCCTCTACTCAGCACTGGTTCTGAGGCTACATCTGTCAGGCTGTGTTGAGTTCTGGGCTCCACAGTAAGAGAGACATGGACATAATTGAGAGAGGACAGTAAAGACACACGAAGATGATTAAGTGACTGGAGCATTTCTCCTATAATAAGGAAAGGCTGAGGAAGCTGAAACTCTTCAGCATGAAGAAGAAAGGCTCAGAGAGGGATTCCATCCACGTATATAAATACCTGAAGGGAGGGTGTAAGAAGATAGAACCGAGCTCTTTTCAGTAGTGTTCAGTGACAGAACCAGAAGCAATGGGCACAAAGAGAAAAACAGAAGATGATATCTGAACATCAGGAAATACTTTATTATTGTGAGGGTGAGTGAGACTGCCACTGGTGGTTATGGAGTCTCCATCCTTGGAGATACTCAAAAGCCATCTGTACATGGTTCCATGAAACTGGCTCTGGATGTTCCTGCTTGAACACGGGGATCGGACAAAATGACCTTCAGAGATCACTTCCAATCTCAACCATTCTGTGACTGTTGCTGTGAGAACTTTCTTCTATAAATGATAGAATTAAATATTACTGTAAAACACCTAAAAAAAGAGTATTTAATCACACAATGAGGTTTTATATTATAGCATTTCCATAGAAGCAAATTTAAAGAAAAAAGTAACATCGTAATATTACCCATTACGTGTGAGTCATTACCACATACTGAATATATTGAGTTCTGATTTTTCAGAGTATAAACCACAAACAATTAATAAAAGGCTGTTTAAACTTATAAAAATTATCACTACCCTAGCAATTACATTTTCATAGTCTCTGAGGTTTTATGATCCCGGGATATTTTCCAGTACAAAACAGATTTTAAGTTCAGTCATAACTGCATGATATGAATCAGTGGTTTGTATCTCTGTGTACAACTAAAAACCCCACATTTATTATTATCTCATTTTTTTGTGTTTGTTATGTTGTTTCTCTGTAATTTAGCTTTTTAACAAATCCAGATGTACTGCATTTTTCTTCATAAATCACTTTCAGATGAAATATCAAAGGCAATAGTAAATAAGCTAAACCACAAACCAGAAGTTACTGTTGCTCAGTAGTCCATATGTATTTGTGGAACTAACATATTTTGTGTACTAGGATGCAGAGATATTGCAAACGACTTCCCACTTATTGGGTGGGAGGTGACTTGGTGTCTCTCCTGCTATGAAATAAATCCCTGGGTTATCTTTAATATGACATTAGAATCAGTTTTTATTTCAGAAGTGAAATGGTAAATAAGACAATTCATATCTATCTCCTGTGTCCAGTTGATTGATCAGTCTGATGCCCATCAACATTTCTCACATGTTTTGCATTATATAAGCTAGGGACCCCCTTAGTCAGTGTAATGGGATTTGTCAACTTGAAAACCATGATCTGATTTTTTAAAAATAAATTCATGAAAAATCCAAGGCTTGGATCTTTGCACAATAAAACCAAATACTTTGCAAAATCATATACCACAGTCTCTATTTGCTTTTGAACTGCAAAGTCTACTAGTGATGGAAACTTTAATGTTAGAGACATTTTGTTCATGTCTGGTGCACCCTCCACTGCCTATTAGAGAAATCCACACATGTCCAACTTGGAAGTTTGTAGTATGATTTTAAAAATTAAATGAATAACTTTTTAAACTTTTTAAGTTTTGGTGATGTGATGACCCTCTATATTGCCATCTTCTGGTTCAGTCCCTCTAATGTAGCATAATACCTCAGAGTAATTCTCAGCTCACATTCAGAGTAATTCCTAGTCTATCCTTTCTTCCATATCTTTGTGTTAACTCTATCTCAATACATCAATATTCAGCATCAGATAATTCCAGCTTTCATGATGACTGGTATGCCTAAATAAGTAGCACTGTTTATTTCTAGGTTAAAGGAAGCCTTTCTTGGAATTATTTGGGAAAAAAAAACATACTTATGTAAACATGTACTTCATTAAAACTCTTTTCTGTTTAGATGCCCACAGAAATGTGGAGGGAGCTACAGAGAACCCTAAACAGATAGGCAATGTTGCCTCGTTGGTTTCTCTTGAGGGTTTGTATCTATATAATATTGATTGTAGAGTTAAGAGATGGGAAATCTCTTCATTCTGAATATATACTGTACCCCACAAAGCAAAATATGGTCCATCATTTCTTCACCTGTGTGTAATTAACAAATAACAATATTGAAGCTCATCACTAATGTAGGTCTTACAGTAACTTTTTGAGTTTAACATTCATATATTCTATCTGTCATGCCCTTCAGCATTCTTCTTTTTGCCCAAAAGAGGAAAATGCCATGTGGGCTTTTTGAAATCATTCTGTTACTTTAAATTTCTGGCCTTTGCTTTAACTTTTTTATTACACAAATACAGAGGAGGAGTCCATGTGATATCTGGAGTCTGAGAAAGTATTTAGTGTTTTTATTTTCAATATATTATTAATTGATTTTACATTGGTTGGATGTTTTCAAATAGTTTCCCCCTTTTGTAATAAATGTGAACAGTATGTCCTCCATGTCATCAAGTAAAACAGATCTTGAAAGGAAGTACTTGAAGTTATGTGAAAGCCAATCCTTTTTGACACAAGTAAGTTTAAGAAGACTTAATCTCTTATACAAATCAAGTCTAGAACAGCTGATGGAGCACCCTAACACATTATGAAGATTGAACCTGTTTACAGGGAGCAACAAGATCAAGGCTGCTCCATGAGAGGAATGGCAAACTAGAATCCAAGGTTAACCATAGTGCAGGCATTGCCATCGCTAAGCAAGGGACAGTCCTGCAGCATCTAAACAGGGAAGTCAGAACCAGTGCCTGATAACAAGGTCCCGGACAAGACCCAGGCAGCACAAGCAGTGCACCAGATCCAGGGTCCAGCTGAGGAAGCAAGTTAGAAGCAGCAGGAGACAGAACCAGAGACAAATCTGATATGCACGTAAAAGCAATCCATCCAAAAAGAAAAAAAAAAAAAAAGCCATAAAAGATCACTCTTGAGATGGGGAGGGAGGCAGGATTGGAAACTACAACATCTACAGAATAGCTCAGGAGAGATCAGGGTGTCCACAGCTATACTCATTGACAATGGGCAAGATGTTTAAGACAGACCTAGGTGGGTCTGCTTCAGTCAACTTGGGTATATTAGTGCACTCAGGGCTCTGATAGCTGCTTTATAGGAATTGCCTGAAGCAGGGTTCATCTGGAAAAATGAAATCTTTAGTTTTGCTGACAAAGGACAGCAATCAGGTTCATTTTTTTCCCACACCTGCTCTGCATTTGAAACACCTGTTTCCATTTCCATTCATACAGTTCCTATCTTGATTAGACTAGGCTGTCTTGGAAGAACAGCTCATGCCTGCTCCCACATTTCCACCACACAAGGAGGCTGGGCTGGGTGTGCAGCTCAGGGCATTGGGTAGTACGCTACCCCTTTTCAGGGGCTCTGGCTGGCTTTTTCTGCTAGGGAAGTTTGATTACTGCTGGCAAATTGTGCCAGTGCAGCCTGTCAGATGTACAGTGTAATCCCATGGACAAAAATGAGCTGGGCTCTTGGGCACTTTACATCTGAAGAGTCACAGACTTTCTCTGAGTTAAAACTCTTTCATAGAAGCTAAGAGGGTAGAGTGGTTTGACACATCATATAAGTTGTTTTCAAACTGTAATAGGCATTCACAGAAAGGATTACTCTATATGAGGCAAATAAAAATTAGATTTGTTTTGGATTTTAAGCAACTACAATATCTTACACAGAGAAGACCTAGAAGAAAAGAAAAAGTTGACCAAGTGTGTAGAACAACAAAGTTGAGAAAAACAAATGCCTATCAAGTTCACTAAAGCTTCACCTGGATCGAGTGTGTTTCTTTTCCATAACTGCACTTTCTGCATAGTCAGCAGAATCATTGCTCAGCTTGGTACATCTCTTATCCAACAGAATGACTTATACTGCTTAGCATGCAACAAAATTACACAGTTTGTTATCAGGTACGTGACTGGAATGCTTTCCAATTACACACATTTTACAAAATGGTGAACAGTAAGACAGGAGTGTTTTGAAGAAAGTCCTCAAATACATTGTTAATATTTTGGCTACTTATTGAACTTTATAAAACCCTTGTGGTTGCTTCGGCTTTTTTTTTTTTCAATGGTACTTCATTGAGTTTATATTAAACAGATTTTTAAATCCTTTGCTTTTTGTCTGATCTCAGAATAGAAAGATTCATTTTATGTTTTGAATATCTCCTCAAGTGAGGAGTTTTATTTCAAAAAAATATTCTTACACATCCTTTTCTTAATTGTGGTCATTCTCTGTGCCTTTGCATTGTCAAACTTTATATTTCATTTTGCTTATTAAACAACAGTTGGTATTAACAGTATTTAAAGAAACTGTATTTTGATCTTTTTGCATGCATTTTGTGATTCAGACAGAAATACTATAGTGGTGGTGGCACCTAATAAGAGATGCTTTAAATAGGTGTATTGCATTAAGAAAATAAACTCTCAAATTATTTCAGTTTTATTCTAATTTCTGAATTACTTTCAGACATTTATTATAATATCTGAATAGTTGAGAATGGTATAAAAGTAAACTTATTTTAATATCCAAAAACCCTCTCCATTTTATGGATATTCTGCAAAATAAGAAGTTCAGATAAGTTCTGATAAGTTCAGATAAAGTGCAAAGATAATGTCTTTAAGCTAAGCAGATATGAAACATCCAAAGTTTGAAAGGTACAAACCTTCAATCTAGTGATCTTACAGAGTTACAGTTCTGAAGGAAAGGAATATTCAATGAGACTTCATCCATTAAGCTTATGAAGCTTAAATTTTTTGTTGTCTTTCATTTGCAATTAAATTTACCTGAGAGCTTCAGAGTCCCTTCATATGCTAAAATAGCATGACTATTTTAAGCAGAGTAAGTGATATCAGTAACACTGGAGGAGGATGAAATATCTTTGCTAACCTTTTCAGCATTCACTTGCTCACTCAGACCTCACATTCTCCTTAACACCTCTGTACTCCGGAAGAATAATGTCTTGTGTATCATCAGTGTGCTGGTAGAAAATGTTGCTTTTAAAGATCAGGCAATGCAATTTGCAAGACTGACAGACCTTTCTGTAATTGTCTGTTTTATATTTGGGAACACTGCAATTTTATACAGCATAAAATATTCTATAGTGCTAATAGAAGCAGAATTGGCTCATGGCAATTTTTAGCATTCTCTCTATACTTCAGAATTTGGTGACATGATGCCTTTAAAGTGTACAGGAACTCAGACCTTCAGCTATGATTTATTAAATAGCTAATTAAATATTATGTTTTACTAGTAATTATGTTTGGATGTGTCGTATTAATTTTAACCTTAAAAGCATAAACCAAAAAATATTTATATTAACTTACTTTGATGTTGAATGTAATTTGTAGCCAATTAACAATTTTTATCTGACTTTCAAAGAGGGTTCTCATCATACATTTCAAATGTGTAATTGAGAGGAGCTGCATACTGAAAACAAAAAAGGCTTCTCTCTATCTGTCCAGCTTTTTTCAAGTCTCAAATACTCAGAAAGTATGATCCCACAGTAGCTTCACAGATTCTTTGATTCTCTCTGAAATATTTTTAAAATACTGGCCACATATTACCTTTGTACTCTGAGAACACGAGTTCCTAAATTCCCCCTTGCATGATATGTTGGATATCATTAGTATATGAGGATGATCTCATTCTATTACTTCCCTTAAAACTGCATTTGCTTTAACTTCTAACAATCGGAGGGAGGCAAAAGAATCTGTTTCAAGGAGTTTTTCTAGTACATGCTTCAGCTTGCCTATGGGTCACAGCCAGATAATTTACATCTGGAGGAAACTCTGTGCTATTTGTGCTCCTCTCCACCTGCCTATCCAGAGGAATAGAATAGATGCCAATGCATTTTTTTTACCTCTCTTAAAAGAGACCTGCCATAATCAGGGATCTGAATTAGAAAGTATAAGGAATACAAAACAGCAGAAGTAGATCAGAAAGGTTGTGTACAGTGCCACTACCTTATCAGCACTTCAAAGAAAATTCTTAAAAAAATTAAAGAACTTAGAAATTAATTTATATATTGACCAGTCCTTGTTATAATGCTCACTGGTGCACCTCCTCCCTCTCCTTCTGCACTGACCTAGGTGTCTGCAGTGCTGTTCCCCTCACATATTCTCACTCAGCTCTTCTCTGGTTGCAGTTATACCTAAACAATTCCTTTTTTCCTTCTTCTTAAATGTGTTGTCTCATAGATGTTACCACCATCTCCGATTGGCCACCATCCAGCCTTGGCCAGCAGTACATCCAGCTTGTACTTGGGTGGGAATGGCTGTGCTTGACATGAAGGAAGCTTCTGGCATCTTCTCACAGAAGCCACCTCTGTGCCCCTCTGTCTACCAAAACCTATCCACACAAACCCAATACACTGGAAATAGCTTTTCCTGTTACATATCAAAGCAACCCCTTTTGTAGATTACAAATCTACATTTCACTATACTTCCTAGCTTTGCTCGTAATTATTTCAACCCTTCTTATCTGTGTTTTGCCTCACTGAATGTTCTTTAGTGATTTGATTATACTCCTCCTTTGTATTACATAGAGGAAGAGAAATGTGTAATATTACAGTACTGACAGTTTGCTGTAAAACATGTTCTATTACACATAACTGTCTGTAAATTAGTGTTGGCCTGATTTTCGTATGCAATGATACTTCACAATTCTGTTTCAAAGGTGTCAGAGAGCAAAATGAAAGAAAATTATTGACAAAACTGGACAAAAATTGCTTGAATGCTGTAGATTTGTATAATGGAAAAAAAGCTTCAGGATTATGTATAACCTCAGTAGGAAAGCTTTCTCTTTTCCTGATTGTAATGCTTCCAACTTTGCCTGTCAAAATGGACTGCCCTGTGAGCAATGAAGCAGAAAAATTCATGACACACAGGCAGTCTATTAGTAGTCCTGTGTACCCAGTGTACCATGGCCAGTGGGGTCACCATGTAGACTGTGACAATCCCATAGACCTTTTTTCATTACAAATATACCTCTATGATTTGAACATGTCAGCATATTTGTCCTTTTTTTTTTAATTCAAATTTTCAGGAGAAACATGTTCTGTTCGCATCAGTGAGTGTCAAGACAGACCCTGCAGGAATGGAGGAACCTGTGAAGAGGACACAAGTGGCTTCAAATGCAATTGCCCCTTTGGTAAGCATTTATACTTTTTATATAATTGCTACATTGACGTAGTATGGGAGTCCCACATTTGCTACTCAAGTGCTCTAAAGTCTTGTACAATGGAAGCATTCTGCTTGCATTTTGAAATGAACAGGGCTAGTTACTTAGACTAATAAAAATAATTATTTTCTCTAATTTGTCATAGGAAATTCTTATAAATTATAGATTACTTAGATAAAAAAGTACTTGTAGTACTGGAACACACTGGCAAAGAAATATGACAGAACTGAAGATTTAAAATTATTTAGTGTATATTTGTATAGACACCTTATAGCAACACATTCTTTCAGAAAATGTAGGGTTTAGGCAGCAAAATGTTGAAATTTGGCAAACATAAACCCTCCAGTCTTTCAAATCCTATTCCACTGGCCTAATTACTAATTCCTAAAAGAACTGAACATTGCTCTAAAGTTTGTATGACTTCAATCTGGTTGCCTGATCTTTGTGGCATCTGATATGTCCTGAAGTATCCAAGGTATCGTATAAGGCTGGAATATATGCTAGAGGATATAAGGGAGACCCAAGATGTGTCAGGTCAGGTGTCCAGGGAACTAAGAACAATGCAAAAAGACCAACCAAATTTAGGGAGAAAGATATATAATGCTGAAAAATTTACTTTGCTAATTATATAGACATTGTTTAATTTGAGGTTTTATGTTATTTTTTATTGACTAAGAAAACATAGAAAAGGGTGGGTTAGAAATTTCTAACCTTAGAAATGTTTTGACCAAAGGAGCCTGGAGTACCGATTTTCTGGCTTGTAAGTTCATTCATAAATATGGATGATAAATTACTGATAAGTTCTAAAATTATTTTTGTTTTGACATTTATTGCATTTATAAGCTCATTGTTACTATTGCAAATAAGGTCAGGAAAACTAATTTTATATATTTATGGGCTAAGAAGTACTTATAGTACTGCGGTGTTTTGAAGATAAACTGATTCCAGTAAAGTCTGGAAATATCAGAGTACTGAGGTACAGGTCTCCAATGAACCTTCTCAACCTGAACAAGTGATTTTAAGAGAACTTTAATGTATTTAATAACATCAGACCCTTAAATGCCTAAAGGTTGGTATCTGCTGAATTGGAAACTGAACACAATACTGAGTTATATCTTCAAAGATAGGGTGATGCTTTCAAGTTTGTTGTTTCACTGAGACAAATGTAAGCCTGTCAAGGTGTTTCACTGAATAAAGGCTGTAGCAAAACATTAACACAAACATTATCTCCTTCGTTCTTCTGAGATGGAGATTTTCACGTTCAATGCACCACTTTGGTATCATGTGTTTGACTCTTGTTGGTGTTCACTAAAACTTTTATCTGCAGTGGATTTTACACAGAAGCAACTGCACCTCTCTCATTCCACAGATCTAAAAGGAGGTCTCTTTTGTACAGCAGAATGCATGTCAGTGACAGGAAACAAAATTATTGTGGCATTGTATTAGTAATCATCTGTGCCCCTTTCTTCAAAGAAAAGCCACTGATTCTGTAAAGTTTTCCTTACCCAATTAATTTTTATTATAATTCTTTGTGCATGTGTGTAATCTGGAACAAAGAAGTTTAGGTAATGGACATATGCACTAGAAATTATGAGTTTCATTCTATTGACTCTAATAATATGCTGTGTATAGCAGCAATTCTTCACCATCATCAGTCAAATGATAAAAAAAACCTCATAGTGAACCAGGGGTCATCTGTAGACGTGATCAGTTACTTTTGAAAAGAGTTAAGACTTGCTGTATCACAGTTTGCAGCTACATTACTGATATAATAGCAAACTGAATTAGAGAAGAGAAAAATTGTGTACTGACGTGAATACCTAACAATGAGCTGAAAAGAGGAGAATTTTAATCTAAATGTGATACATATTCCATTTGTACCCTTGGCTAAATTAATTAATATCCCAGTTCATATTCTCTAGGTGAAGGTGCAGATAAATAAATGTAACCATCTTGCAAATACATTGCTATGATTAAATAATGTCTGGAAATTGCCTGAAACACAAGTAGCTACATTACTGGATATTTTTACTGCTAGCTCAGTTCTAACAAGAGTATCACTTCAAAAGATAACACAGCAGACTCGAGCTAATCTTTAAGTGAAAAATGAGAATTTATGCCTCCATACTTTCAGTGACAGCCAGTGTCCTACTGGATTTCTGGAAAAAAATAAGTTTTGCTTATCAAAGGAACTGTAGTTGCTGGCTTTTTAGGAAGTAAGTAACAGTAAGTAAATAAAAAACAAAAATATTGAATAAATTGCATTCAATAGCAATAGACAAGAGAGCACAGAGAATTTGGATATGCTCGAATAATCAAATTCTTGTAAATGAAAAGACTTGTATTTGTAAATGTCTGTTTGACTAGACCAATAACATTTTCATTCATTAGGTGGGTAGCTGTTTTCTTTGTACTTTTCTGCTTTGCCTCTGTTGTCTAAAATAGTATCTGCACTTTATTTTAGGAGTATAATGATACCTTCTCCAATCTGACCTTTCAATATCAAATATGCTACAAACAATTAACATAAAGATATTTCCTCTATCTTCAGTGGAGGTTCTATTTATAATTTTATTTAAATTATTATTTTATGAGGAATTATAGCTCTCTTTTACTAGATACATCTTAAGATAATTTTGTTGGGTAAGAAATATGTCAACATCTCTGCCATGTCAAAAATGAGCAGCAGTATTTTTTACCTTTGACTAAAAATTCAGGAGTAATCGCAGTTAGGAGTTACATACATTTAAAGAGGTGATCACAGTTAGGAGTTGTATACATTAAAATTAATTGAATATTTTTTCCTTCAAATTATGACATAACAGTATTGTCATTTGTTTAAGAGAGCATAAATTCCCTTAAGGTAAAATTTAGAAGGGAAGGATTAATTTCTTTTCAGTTTTCTTTCAGAAACATGAATGCTAAGCTAAGAGATCTGGAAAGATTCACAAAGAGCTTTGCATTAGCAATGGATGTAAATAGTTTAACAAATGATCTTGACATGGTTTAATAGCAAAGAGATTTTGTATAATAGTAAACAAAGAGTGAACCTGCAAGTTTTGAAAGGAAAGAGTGACTTTTATCTTTCATCTTATAGAATTTCTGTGCAAATTGGATGTATGACTAGCACTTTTTATTATAAAGATATCTATTTTTCGAAAAGCTCATCTGGTTACACACGGTATGCAGTGTTGCATCTGGAAAATGCATAACTGGCGCAATGAGAACATGAACATGAAAAATGTAAGGCTGGACTCTTCAGAGTACTGTGTGCTGTAGATATTTGATTGTATCTGAAGAAAGCAAGCTGATTAGCCTGATTAATAAACAAGGTTCATTAACTCAATAAGAATGTCATGGTAATACTTAGGCTGTTCCTGATAATAAGTAGGATCTGTCAGATATTGTGCCTTTATAAAACAGAGTGCTTAAGAAATGCAGAGTAACTAGCATATTGCCATTGGGGGGAGTTAAGAGAATTAAATTGTCAGAGGAGATTAATAATCTGATAAAACTGCTTTTGATTGAGACTTGTGGTCCTCTAGTTTTATTTTATTTAAAGAAGAGCTTAAAGTGGGAAAAGCACATAGAATGAGCAAATTGATCAGTGCTATATTAAGGCAATCATCAATCTGACGTATTTATGTCTCTATGAACTTTCCAAGACAGTTTTTTCTTGTAGAGAGTTACCCAGATCTACCCCAAATGCTTCCACAGCCTACACAGTCCATAAAAATTACCCAAAAATTGTATATTTTAGTTTAAATTTTCAAACTTACATATAGAGTTCGTTCATCCTTGAGAAGTACAATTGATTTTTCTAGTTAATAAATCAGAACTTTATATATTTAACAAATCTTAGATACATTTAATTTTATGAGCTCATTTTATAAAAATATATCTTATGCTTTATCAATTACTTTCAAGTAGTTCAATTTCTTAACATGTGGTCAATTTTAATACTCAAACTGTTATTTTCATATGACAAATCCCCTTTCAGCAGCTTTAAAAATAATCCATTAAAATTCTCTATAATACAGCTGAGATCTTTCTTAGAAATTATTCCAGTAGTCTATCCTGCTGTTGATAAGATATTGTCACTAAATAGGATGAAATGAGGTCATTTAATCATACAGATCATTAATTCACATAAATGTATATCAGCATTGCTGGAAACCTGAAATAACTAGAGTCAAATTTTAAAAATAGATAACTAGACAAAAATCTTTCCTTGTAAGCAATTTGGGTTGATGTTGGGGTGGTGGTTTTTTTTTGCTTTTGGATTTTTTTGGGGGGAGGGTTGTTTGTTGGTGGTGATTGGTTGGTTTGGTTTTTTCCATTTGTTTTTATTTTTATAATTTCCCTGTACTATATTCTAATTTTATTAACACAACATAGGAAGCCCATGCATCAAAAGGTATAGGTTACTTTAAGTAATGGACTCTTTTGGGTCTACTTCTATGGATTTTTGTGACAGAGCATGATCTTTATTTTTGCATCTCAAAATACAAGGGAGTAATATAGAAATACATCAAAGGGAATCGGGCAATGTCTTTAGATATTGTATGAAATAATTATTTAAGTCATTTTCTCTCTGGGTAAAAGACATGAACATTGTAAACACCTTCTGAAACTGTTTGACAGGAAAGTAATCGTATAATAATATAGCTTGGGTGACCTGCTGTATTCTGATGTCCTTGTACAGGAGATTTTACAAGCATTATTTCTGAACTTTAGGCAGGTCAGGCCAAGGGTAATATGTTTTAGTTTTTGCTTTGTTCTTCACTATCCTACTCTTGGTTTCATTGGCAATAAATTAAATCCATTTTCTCCAAGTTGAGTTTATTTTTCCCATAATTCTCACTAGTAAGTGATCCCACTGTCTTTATCTCAACCAATGAGATATTTCATCTAATTTTCTTTCCCCATCCTGCTGAGGAGAGGGAGTAAGAAAGCAGCTAGCTGGATGGAGGTCTGGAAGCCATCCAAGGTGAACCCACGAGCATCAGTGTCGTGAATCAGCAGATTTAAGAAAAAGGAAAGTAAAAATAGGAATCTTCATTGTTAATGCCTCCTCTAGTCTGTCTTGCAACAAAGGCTGAAGTTTATAGGAAGAAAGTTCTAAAATACTTAAATTCGGGATTTTCACTGATACAGGTAACATAAAGAAATTTTTATAAGATTCTTGAAACATGGGGAAAGCACTGTAACAATAAGTCCTATAAGCAGGGTGGAAAGGCCCTAAACCAACCTTCTGCTCAGTACTGTGATAGAGCCAAGTACTGCACCCATAGCAGCTATGTCTGGAAGATGGCACTGGAAAAGCAAGGTATTCCAAGGAGTCTGAAACCTGTGTTCCAACACAGCAAGGCGTCTTGTGCTGTTAAATAATACCGTCTGATATTTTTCATCAATTTTATTGGAAGAAACTCCAGCCTCCTTCCTTGGAGCAGAGAAAACCTCCAGTTAGTACCAAAAATAATGAGTGAAATGTTAAGCACTGTCTCTCACCATCACTGGCTGTCCCCATGTGATCTTTCTCATTAGAAACATAAGGACTGATCAGTAGTTATTATTATGTATTCTGAATTCAGTGTAATAAAAGTGTAATGTATCTTAAGCAATGGTAGTAATGACCGAGGAAATTTAAGTGATGATTTACATGTAGCTACTATTTGATACTTGATTTAATATGTGATGTTGGAACTAACACGGTGTTGGCTCAATATAGAGTGAATGTAATTCCCCACACAATCTATCAGAAAAATGAAGGGCAGATAACTGATGAGAAGGTCCTAAAGGATCTGTGTTGGCTCCAGCCTTTGTTAAAATTAATGTGTCCAGAAAAATTTTTATCAGCGAACCAGCATGTTTAGTAGGGAAAAAAGTATCCATGGAGACTCTTAGATCAGCTCTTGTTTCAAGAAGTAACATATACATTTTCAAACCCATGGATTCATTCCCTGTATGTTTTATTGCCTTGTAGTCACTTTGTACATTCTTCTTCTTTTATGTGGCTCAGTCTTCAGATTGTTTTTATTAGTTCCTGGTTTTTTTTTCAGTTTGGCTATTTATATTGCTCATTGAAACACTATTAATTCTTTGGGTTTGCTTTCAAATTTGTTTTATATTGCTTCCTTTAGGTTGTTTTCTGAAGACATGACACTTGTTACCCTTTCCTTTCTGATTCCTTTGGTATTTCACCCTTTTTTCTACAGGAAAACTAATATTTAGAGACTTGTATTTGTTACAGGTATGTTCATAGAGACTAATTAAATTCCCATTTCTTATAGACACTGTAGTTAGCAAGAATTTTTTTTTTTTTTTGTCACTGAGTACTTGTGTTCCTTTTTTGATTAACCTGGTACTTGTTCATTTTACTTGTTTTAGTTTTAAATTTTGTTTGTTTTTAAACTACTTTTATAGATGACTTCTGTTAGTTGAACTTTTCAGCTCACCTGTTTTATTCCTGTAGGACAAATAATTTAAGTATTTCAAATTTGGTGAGACTGTTGTTACAGGTTTCCTTCTTCCTTTAGTTCACTTGAGGCAAAATATTGTGTTGAGTGTCATGATAGCCTTTTATGGAGGGAATGACTCACTATTTTACTCACCTTTTTCTTTTAGTCTTTCAGCTAGATGAGAGTAGGAGTAAACTGGAAATTTTCATTTTTGTGTGTTTCAGTGTACATGAATATGCCATTAGTATTTTCTTTACATCTGAAAAGTTCTTAATATGACACTTTATTCTGAAAAAATTAAAATCATGAATGACTTCAAGAAGATCAATTTATGATAATAACATAAATAATAAGCAGCAGCTGAATAAAATTGTAGCAACTAAAAGAGTTCTAACCAAGCTGTTTCCAATGCAACTTCCCTTCTTGGATTTTAAAAACGATTTCTGCATTACTCCTGTGCTACTCATCATTTTTTGTATGTTATTTGCATTGATACGTGTTTCCATTTTATTCATATAGAATATTAGATGAAACACGTGACAGAAAGTATTGTTCTATTTGTAATATAATAATGTCATGATGCCTGAATTATATTAGGAGCACTTATATAATGTGCTTCTTCATGTTGTTTTCATTTTCAGTATTAATATGATCCAGAGTTCAATAGGATTTGTTTGTTTGTTTGTTACACCAGTGTTGTAAACAAAATAGGAAACAGTTGGATATATTACAGTTTAATTTCCCTATTTTGAAGTAGTATGGACAATATTAACGCAGTTGAAACGAACATTTTGCTAGAGGTACCTGTCTTTTGTGTCAGAGTTTAAACAGAGAGAGCTTGCATACAGAAAAGAAAGTTTCAGACAGCAGAAGATAGATGAGATGAATATCAGCTATGTGATTTACTCTGTGACTAAAGACACTGCAGTAAAAGTGGACAGAGGTCTCCTTAGCATTATTCTGATGCTAAGACGCTATTTTTTTATCTTTACAAATGAATTTTGGAGGGTTTTTTATTCATATAATTTTCTTCCCTATTCTTCACATTATACCTTTCAGATTCCTAAAACAGTTCATCTATTTTTATAAAGCACAATGTTATATGCTTTAATCCACTGTCTGGATCTGAAAAGAACAAGTGGAAAATGTGTATGTATTATAATTAAATGTGAAACATCAAAAAAAATAACATGAATTATGATATGTGTAGCAGGATGATAAGGGCAGAATTGCAGTCTGTATAAACAGTGAAAATTAGCTGTAATAAGACCCAATTAAAAAGCTCAATAAAATGAAACCTCACAAAAGCTACCACACAATTTTATTAAGTTCAACATAATTGACAGTCTTTTTCAGAGGATAACTCAAGGCAGAGATAGTGAAGCTACTGCCCAAATTGTTGAAGTACACTGAGACTAAATGCATCCTATCTCCATATGTAATGAGTTCATCAATTAAAAATAGAATTTAAATTAATTAATAGCTCGGTTTTGTTGCAGCCACCTTAGAGTCTAGGCTGCCCACACTATTAATCTGTTGTTGCATCCAACTTCCATAGGCAGTCTTCAAGTCAGGTACTCAGTCCAAACAGGGCCAGAAAGTCCTGAGACCAGATTCACAGTTAACTTTAAAAACAATAAAGCAGTGCTGTTGTAATTAGCAATAACATAAAGGTCACCAGTGATCAATTTTGCATAACTGTTTATTAAGAAAGGAGCACCTGCACAACTCACTGGATTTTATTACAGCATTATGTATCAAATGTAGGGGCAGCTTTACCCATGATCCTAGTTATGATCAAATTTAATGATGATCTACATGGTTAAGTTGGGATCCCTTTCCAAGGTTAATTGATTCTTCAACAAAATATTTTCATTTTCTCTAATTCTAGAATGCTATGTCAACTACTCTTCTGTATATCTTTTTTAAATATAGCCTGTACGCTTTAGACAGATTGTTCATCTATGCACCCTGTGCCTGGGTATATTTTTCTTTGGTGCAGATATTTTTGTAAACCTAGTATCTGCACGAATCATGGTATTGCCTGGATAGGAAGAGACCTTAAACATCCTCTAGTTCCAGCACTCCTGCAGAGACATCTTCCACTGGACCAGGTTTTTTAACCTGGCCTGGCCTAGAGTGCTTCCAGGGATGAGCTATTCACAACTTCTCTGGAAAACCTGTTCCAGTGCCCCACCACCCTTACAGTAAAGAATTTCTTCCTAATATCTAAACTAAATCTGCCCTGTTTCAGATTGAAACCATTGCCCCATGTCTTTGTCACTATCTAACTGCAGAAAAAGTCCCTCTTCCTTGTTTTCATAAGCCCCCTTTAGGTACTAGAATCCATCCCCTCCTTGTCCTCTCACTACACACCCTTGTGCCCAAAAGTCCTCTTCTGTCCTTTCTGTCCTGTTCTTGCAAACCTTGCCAAAACTCTGCCAAACCTCTGCCCAGCCTGTATTTGTGTTTGGTATTGCCCTGTCCCAGGTGTGGGATCTTGAATTTTACATTTTTTAACTACCTCTCAAACCTGTCATGGTCCCTCTGGATGTCATCCCTTCCCTGCAGCATCTCAACCACATCCACAGATTGGTGTAGTCAGCAAAATTGGCCGAGGGTCCACTCAATCCCAGTGTCCTAGTGCCAACAAAGATATTAAACAATGGTGGTCCAAAGAGTAAACCCTGAGAAATGCCATTTGTCACTGATCTCAACTTGAACATTGAGTCATTGACTGCATCTTATTGACATTTTTATTAAATAAGTTCAATAAACTTTCTTGGTTACGTGTGTAGATTCAGTTTCACCTTTGCAGATTTCTTATGATACCTAGAAATTCAATTTACATATCAATGATAAAACCACATTTGTATAAACAAAAGCTCATTTTAAAATGCACACTTGTCTCTCTAGCTGCCTGTTACTAATATATATTTATGACTGTTCATGTGAGTAATTGAAATTGCTTATGGAAATTTATTTGATTTAACAAACAAAATCATAGGTTGATGAAAAAGGCCTGTATGTACTTTCTCAGGGAAATATTTAAATAGAAAGTTCACTGACTGTTATCCCTTCTATAGGTGATGAAATTTTCTCATCAAGAAATTTTATGAAATGTTTCTTCCACTAAATTCCACATAAACTTGTTTACCCTGCACATAATTTTCTTTTGTGTTCCTTAATATTTTTTAATTGAATGAGAAATATAATCTTATGTTGCGGGTTTAGAGGTTTGCGGAATTGAAGATCAGGTAAAAATATTAATTGTAGCAGTTTTTTGGCTAAACGCTAGTACCTCTACCAAAATTACCCGATTCTGTTGTGAGGCAAGGACTAATAGTAGGCAAGACAGGTTTATACTTTAAAGAATATAAAAAAAAATTTATTAACAGACTTAAGTAATAACAATGATAATTAGGAATCAGAACGAGACCTCTCTGGAACACTCTTGCCCCCTTCCCCCCCTCCCCCCTCTTCCTTATTTTTTCTACTGACCAAACAAAGGGTAACATCTTGACTTGTAGTTAAAGAAACCACCTTCTGGAACAGGTCCCCTTCCAACCCATGTAAGGGAGAGAAGCTTTCTCTTGCTCTTTCATGCTGATTCTCCATAGGAAACGCAGTTCCTATGGTGTTAGCTTCCTCAGCAAGCAACCGCCTGGACAAAGAGATTTGCTTGTCTGAAAGAACCCTTCCCATTTTTAGTAGCTTTCCCAGGGCTACCAAAATGGACATATGATGGTCGCTGAGGTACTTCTTAAAAGATGAACATTTCCATTACAGTGACACAAAATTCCCTTTTTTCCATTAATCTGCACTACTTTTCTTCATCATCGGCAACACAA
>VZTZ01034063.1:132251-143949 GCA_013400955.1 Drymodes brunneopygia | reverse complement strand
ATGTATGTATGTATAAAATACTTGATAATACCGAGCTTGGGAAGTCCCACTAGTGACCAGATGCCAGCTGGATGTAGCACCATGAACCACCATTCCCTGGACCCAGCCATCCAGCCAGTTCTGAACCCAGTGAAGAGTGTACCTGTCCAAGCCATGGGCTGCCAGTTTTGGAGAATGCTGTGGGTCACAGCATCAAAGGCTTTACTGAAGTCCAGGTAGAGCACCCACAGCCTTTCCCTCATCCACTAGGCAGGCCTCCTGGTCATAAAAGGAGATCAGGTTGGTCAGGCAGGAACTGCCTTTCCTAAATCCACTCTGGCTAGGCCTGTTCCCCTGGTTGTCCTGTTCATGCTGTGTGATTGCACTTAAGATAATCTGTCCCATAACCTTCTCAGTATCAAGGTCAGACTGAGAGGTGTGAAGTTCCCTGGATCATCCTTCTGACCCTTCCTGTAGATGGGTGTCACCTTGGCCAATTTCCAGCCATCTGTGATCTCCATGGTTAATCAGGACTGATGATAAATGACAGAGAGTGTCTTGACGAGTTCTTCTGTCAGCTCCCTCAGTATGTTTTGGGACATACATCAGTTGGAACTGATGAAATTAATTTGGGAAGTCTAAAGTTTTATAAGGGCTAGGTGAATCCAATGAATGTTCTGTGTATGTGAGTCTGCATCTTGCCCTTTCTTGCACAGAGTGCTGAGTTTGCAATACTTTGTAAATCAGGAAATAAAAACACCTGGTTACAATTTAGCACCATTTTCTTTGGCTGGACTAAAGGGCTAGTCTTGTGATCTTTTATTGCTCTTGAATTCCCTCATTAACTCTTTCAAGCATACTTTTTATTGCATTTTTTTAAATCCATGACAATATAAGATGTCTGATACTATCACTAATTTATAAGAGCAGTCTTTATTGTAAAGGACCAGACACCTCAGCTTTCCCATGACACTATTTTAACTTGTAGTAATATTCCCAGTAAATTAGGCCCAAGCTGTGCAGTGTTCAGCACTGCATCTTAAGGCTACCAGGAGGTCACATACAATGAGGCTGTATACTTATCTTTGCTCCTGCATGCGTTGCTGGGCTTGCGAATTCGTGATTGAAGAGGAAAATCTCCCCTACGGTTGCTGTCCTGCTTAGCTGACCAGAAAGTCTAGTCACTGCAGTATTACTTACCAGCACACTATTTCAAACTTAACCTTCCAAACCTAACACCTGCAGCATTCTCATAAAAATGAATGGATATTCACTTCATTTAATTCCCGCAGTGCAATATTATAGCTCTGATTCACAGTAACACTATGAGAGCTTTGCACTATGTGGGCAGCTCATTTGAATGGAGCTTGGGCCATCTTGGAAGCCCTGATATTGTTAAAATTTTACATTAGAACATAGGCAGGGTCTGGTCCTCTTTATTATATAGAGTATGAAGGTAGTCCAATGTAACTTTTTTCTCACTTCGATTTTAATTGCTTTATATTAAAAAAACCTCTAAGCTTACATTCTTAGTTTGACAATTCCATTTCCTGAACCTGACTGGCAGAAAAGGGTAGAGATTCTTAGATTAGCAAAAACTAAGCATGTTTGTATGTTTACAACAGCGTCTTTAATAAGATCAAGAAATATTGATATGATGTGGTCACAAACTGCTGTGGAGAAACTATTTTATGTCTGTTGCATGTTTATACATGTGTAGCTGGAAATGAAGATGCAGTCTGTCTTTCAAGCACAATTTTATGCACATTTTTTTACTGATGTGCCTGGCTTGATGGTACATCAGTGTCATATTTTCTGTTCTCTCATGTAATTCCTGAATAAATTAAGTACCATTTTACTCAACCATTTCATTTACTATCCTCTGTTTCCCTTTGTGTTTTTCACTTTTTTAAAGTATCAATATCAGAAATGAAAACAAATTCCTGTGAAACCTTTGATGTGGCTTCATCTGTGGCTTTATGCCTTAGACTATTAAGAATTTTACTCCAGGATTATATGTAAAGACACAAAGGGAGTAAACTAATTAAAACAATAGGTTGTTACTGTGAATAGTTCTACTGATCTGAAAGCATTCTAAATTACAGAAGGTATGCTGAGGTGTCTCTTTACTCAGATTCTTAAATTGCAATAAACAAATGAAATGCATTATTTTTATTATCTTGCTGTCAAATGCAAGCCTTTTCACTTTGACACATGTATTTGTACTTGTTCGTAATTTTTTCTCATGGGTGACAAAAGAATGTGCTTTCCAGTGAAAAAACTGGCAACAGTTTATCAATATATCCTTACAATTAAATATTCAGCAAGAACTGAAAGCGTATTAAGGCTATCCTACATTTGTTCACTCTCTGGAGAACTCTTCAATTCCATGTTAGTTTGGTGTATGTCTCCATGGAAGTTTTCTCTCCCACTTTTGAGTCAATCTTATAATTACTTCAGTATCATTTCAAGGCCTGTGAGCTCCTCATTAAAGAGATGGAGAGTTCTCCTACCCGTAATGATCCTCTGAGTGACTTATCTGCAACATCATTAATGGAAAAAAATGGCTTTATTTTACAGAAATAATTGGAAACATTGGCCACATGTGATAAAGTTGCATTTCATAATTATTTTGCCACATATGATGTATGTCCTTTGTTTCCTATTATGCTTGTGGAGGTATACTTTCCTATATTTTATGAAGGTGATTTCAGAGAGCCCCTAATTTATATTTAACAAGTGTTTTCTTTTGAGCCTAATTCATTTTTGTCAATAGGCTGCCTATTTAATATTGTTTAACTCTCTGTAATGCTCGCTTGATTTTAACAAGTGGAATTTATTCTGGTTTTATAAAAAAGATTATAATTCACAGCTATGGTTCCCTTGACAGAACTCCAGAAAAATCACCCCCAGTTGTAGAAGCCTGTCCACTCCTTTTCTTCACTGTTCTGCCCAAAACACTATGATCCCAAATTGTAGAGTTTTGTTTCCTCCTCCATCCACTATGAAAATTAGTTCCTTTGTTTTAAAATGCAGTCACTTGCACATGAGCAAGTCTTGCCCTTTCCAGCATAAATGTCCAACAAAAAACTACATCCATGTAAAAAGGAGTGATTTTCTTTTTCTGTATGTACCTGAAATCAGGAATAGAATACATTTATTCTCTTTTATGCTGCTTAACTTCAATTTTTTCATTGCTGAATGGAGATATATTTTAACAAAAATAGCACAAAGGACAAAAACTAGAGAGCAATGTGTTCCAGTATTCAAGGTATTTAACAAGGCTGTGCCTGTGGTCCTGCTGCTGCCACCAGTACCAAGCCCTTCACTCACCTCACTCGTTCTGCTCCCTCCCAGTGGCTGTTTTTTGGGACACACGCCATTCCCTCCCCAATGAGTAGAGTTTTAAGATTTCACTCATTTCAGTCACTGATACTGAGATCTCCATTCTCACTCCAGCAGCTGACACCACAGAGCAGGGGTACCTACACCCCACTGTGACTCCAGCTGTCACTCACACACACATGTAGATCTCACTCTGTCTCACAGAACATATATCTACAGGAGAGAAGGTAACATTGTGCAGAGAGGTATTTAGGAAAGAATTTGATAAAAAGATAGGATAGACTATGGCCATCAGACAAAGACACTCCCCCTCCTTTTACATGCAACCAACCCCTTTTATAACCCTTTCTGTCTATTCTCCATCTGTTCCTCTCCATCCTTTTGCCCTGTACATTTCCTATCAGTTTCCATATTTCTCAACCCTGTTCCAACCTCCTGGATGCTCAGGTTTACATCCTTATCAGTAGCAAAATCCTGGTTTGCCTGCAGGTCTTGATAGTCCATTAATTAGTGACTGACAAGGTTTATTTCTTGACTTTATCTCCCTTATGTTTTTCAAGTTTATGTCTGTTTTCTGTAAGGCTTCCTGCTTTTCCTTATCACACCATTTGATAAGGTCCTTACACTCTGTTTGATAAAGTTCTTGATCATTTCATTATCTTAATGAAATAAACATTCCCACATTCCAGCACTCATCAATTAAGTGTGACTGACCACTTTTGTTCTCATATTTGCCTCCTTTATCTGTTGTCCAGGTTTGAGAGCCTTCTCTTCTTCAAGCTGAACAGCCCCAGCTTTCCTAGCCTTTCTTCACAGCAGAGATGTTTTTGCACCTTGAAGTTGTTAGAGGCCCTTCACAGGATTCTCTCTAGTGTATCCACATCTCTGTGGTACTGGGGAACAGAGTCCCAGACCCAGCAATCCAGGTGTGTCCTCGTCAGGGCTGGGTATAGGGTCAGAATCACTTCTCTTGACCTGCTGGTAACACTCCTCCTGATGCAGCCCAGGACACCACCCTGCTCAGGGTGGTCCACCAGGACCCTCAGGCTCCCTTTTTCAGAGCTGCTTTCCAGCTGAGCAGCTCCCAGCATATCCTGTCCACGGTTGTTTGCATTACAGCAAAGTGGATAAAATTAGTTTCAATGGCAAGAGTCTGTTTGGATGAAAGAGTTTTGAAGAAAATAATATGGTGAATTCAGGGAAATTAAACTATTGTTTATACAGAACTAAGGCAGTTTATCAGATTTTAATCTAATCCAAATAAGGATTTATATAATCCAATGAGGACTGATCATACTGATAATTCTAGCATGGGAAATCAAATGTCTGAGAACCGATTTTATTTTTAAACAGAATTTTTTTATCTTAGTAGCATGGAGAAATTAAGTGGAAATAGCCTTTCTATGTAAAAAACCCTATGCAAAAAGAAAGTGACACCTTTTTTTTTACCAGAATGTGTGAGTCTATTGTTTTAGGCTAGACAGACAAGCAGATTTACTGTTGCAAGAATGAATTTCACAATTATTCACTGGAATACCAAGACTATGCCAGCATTTTGGTTTGTGTAGGATTGTGATTTCATGTTAGTTCTGGGAAAACTAACTTGCTTCATCAGTGAATGTATTTTCCAGCAATCACTTTCATGATCTGATTATAAGCATCCAGAGAAAGGTAAAAGGGTGATCAAATCCAGCTAGTTAAACTCCCATTAAAGGTATTCAGAGGAGGTTATGAGCCTGGTAGTGGTTATATTAAGTGCCTATGTTGCAATGAGAGTTAAAGCATTATTAAGTTTAAAATATATTTCTACTTAGTTAAAGGAGTGATTGTTTTTACCACTCACTATGCAACCACTTTGTGAAGAAATGAGCTGTAAGAGAGGAGCACATGTAGCCCATATTCCCATTATGCACATCCTCAACTTCTTCAAACCTGATTGAAAGACAGGCTTCTGCAGCTCTTTCTTTCCCTTGTTTCCTCCTTCTCCACATTCTGGTTTTCAAGAGAAGGTCATCCAGGTGACTCTGTTGGAACTGAGACTGAATAGGCTTCAACCCTGCTCCAAGCTGTGTTGCTCTGGTACTAGGGCTATGAAGTACCCTGACTTTTACCCCATCAGGTAAACTTGGATGCACCACTGAGCTTATTAGGGCAATATTCATGGTGGTATTGAGACCCAGGAATCTTAGATTTCATCTGGTTCTGAAATGTGCTTCTCAAGGCATATCCATTTGGATGTCCGTGGCTAAGAGCTGTCTGCAGGGTGGCTGCAAGGATAGTGTCTGTGAGACCAGGCTGGGGCTGCCCTGTACTGAACACAGGGGTTTTCAGCAGACCCACTGCAGGATGTAGCTGAGCCCGTCGGTCAAATTGGTGGCATATTTGGGAAAAAATTAAATTAAGACTGGACAAAACACCACATGAAGAGTGGTGGAGAAAAACGTGAGAAACAAGCCTGTCAACACCAAGATAGGAGGATGGGGAGGAAGAGCTCCAGGCATCAAAGCTGGTATTTCCCTACATCCTGTGGATGACACAATAGTAGAGCAGAGATTTCCCTCCAGCCTGTAAAGAAGGATGAGGCTGGAGCAAATATCCTCAGTGCAGGCAGTAGAGGACCCAACACTGGAGGAGGTGAACATTCTTTAAAGGAACTGAAGCCTCTAGAGGGTCCCACAACGGAGCAGGTTTATCCTGAAGGACGGCAGCCCATGGAGAGGGCCTATGGAGGGGACGCATGAGCAGGAGATAAACATAAGGAGAAAGGAGTGCAAACAGGAACTGTTATGGATAGATCATTACCTCCAGTTCCTCACATACACTGCTGTGGAGAGGGGCAGGGAGGAGGTAGAGGAGACATGAGGGAAACAATGAAATTAAGCCATGGTAGAAAGGGTGAGGCAAAGGTGTTGCTTTTATTTTCTTCTGATTATGTGCTTATGTTTTAATTTGCAATAAATTAAATTAATATTCCCCAATTCAAGTCTGTTTTGCCTATTCGTTCATTGGTTAGTCATTTCCTGACACAATCTTGACCCACAAGCGTCCTCATACTATTTTCTCCCCAAATCCTGTTAATGAGAGGGCAGGAGAGAGCACCTATGTAGGCATATGGAAGACAGCCAAGGTCAATCCACCACAGAATATTTCTACTGATATCTTTCTGAAAGTATTTCTTTAGTACTTTTGTACTTCAGTACTGCTTTTAAAAGAGTATTTCTTTAGTATGGTCTAGTGAAAGGTGACCCTGCCCATGGAACTAGGGTTAGAACCAGTGAATCTTTAATAGCCCTTCCAACCCAAGCTATTCTATGATTCTGACATTGTGAGCAAAAGTCTTCTCCTGTCCCAAATATGGCCTCCTTGACCAGGCAGCCATTCTATTTCTACTGTCTATTGTGTTTTTCTTCCAGGAGGCTTAGTTAGTCCTTAATTATTTTCTTTCCTCCCATGCCACACCAATAATTCTCCCTTTCTTCCCTCAAGACGTCTGAATGCCAATCCTTAACTTCTCTAGACTGTACAATAAATCTGTGTCCATTGAGTCCTGCTCTTTTCTATATTGAAGTTATTTCAAACATCTCTTACTACTGTTGCACTGATCTCTGCACAGAATCCCCAGTCAGCTACTCTCAGTCTCCCATTCTCAGATTTTCTCAGTGAATATCTAATCTCTCTGTCTACTTCCCTAACTTGAAGTCTCAGT
This sequence comes from Drymodes brunneopygia, assembly GCA_013400955.1. NCBI lineage: Eukaryota > Metazoa > Chordata > Aves > Passeriformes > Petroicidae > Drymodes > Drymodes brunneopygia. The sequence continues at coordinate 136,919 of VZTZ01034063.1, read as the reverse complement.
TTTTTAGGTCTCCTCCATACTTGTGTTGATTCAGTGAACTGCAATCATGGTTGTAACCCTTTAGGGGTTTGAATTCTGCAGTGTCTTCCTCCTCCATGTGACAACTGCAGTCTCAGAAGAGTTATCCAAAACCACTCTTGGCAGAATTTTGCAGAACTCCCATTTTAGGGAGAGCGTTGTTTTGTCCTTGGTGAGCAGAATCTAGCGGGATTTGAACTGCTTAAATGAACTATAAAATGAGGCTGCATGGACTGCAATTTTGCAAATGCATATAGCATGTCACCATGTGGCTAGATTTCCAAGCTGATGGCAAATAGACATAAACATTCCCCTCACTGCCAGAGTTATAAAGGGTAAAGCACAGAATCATGATTAGCAATTCCAGACCAAATATTTAAAGTCTGGCAAAACTGTAAACAACTGAAAACAGTTGTGCAATGCAATCCATAGGGAAACCAAATAGTACATGGATTTACCAGCCCTGCTTGTATGAGAACAATTTAGGGCCAAATTGTCAGCTGGTAGAAATCAAACAACCAGCAATGAGCGGCTAACAGTACCTCTGATTCATAGCAGGTGTAGATTTAGCTTGTAAAATAAAAATTAAATTCTGTGTTTAGATTCAATGTGAGAAAGCATCCTTTTCTGTTGCATTTTATATACTCCCAAGAAGGGCTTATGATCTTTGCTGTTCCCTCTAAAAAATCTTTGTGCTCAATAGAGGTAAAATGAGAGTGTGCATGTAAAATATGAAACTAAAAGATTAACTGGTTGAGGCAGAGCTCTTGTAAGGTGAACATCCATACTAATGCATTCTTTATTATTCACATTTCAAAGACATTTCTCAAAAATAGTAGATGAATGCCATAAAACTGCTGAGGAAAAAAAGCATATAGATTAGAGGTCAAAACCAGAACTTAATATCACCTAAAGATTTATGTAGCTGAGAATTTTCTTCCTGGAAATTAGTTTATCTTTGCCTTTCTTTTGTTTTGTCCTGTTAAACACAGATTACTTTCCTGTAAAATTGCCTGCTCATTGATTGTACCTTCCAAACTCTGAGCAGACATTCTGATAATCCCATATTTTAAGCCTTTCATTAGCAAATTTTCTTTTATTTGTATTTTTCTTGGTTACTGGGAACTCTATTCTCTTGTGTTGAGTATCAAAGTGCACCAAAAATATCACGGTCACAGTTCAGAATTCCTTGTATTTCTAGAGGACACTTAACCTTGATTTGTACGTAGAGAAAAAGATAACATAAAATTATCCATTCTTGTCTCACAGAAAATAGGCATATTGTATTGAAAAAAAGATCTTTACTACTTCAGATCATTTTTGAAAAATTGAAGTGCAAAACATTTTTCTCATAAGTTCTTCTAATAGCAACAAACCAATGTGTCAGAGCTTCTTTCTCTCATTTTAAATGCAGCCAAGGCTATCACACTACCCATATTTCCCGGCATAGCCAGGCTCTCGGAGTTCTTGAAAAGAATGCCAGACAAAGTCTCACTCCAGTTCAAAAGAATTAAGCGAGAGAACTTATGGAAGGGGGAGGAGAAAATTATTTACAAGATTTACAATATTTTTACTGACTCAAATCACCTAGATTTTGCTCACTTGCAGTGTTTTTTCATATTATTCACAGCCTCTCACACACATACATGCTCACCAGGACCAGGGTGCCATGAACCCAGTGATCTGGCCAGGTTCATTTTTACTAAGAGGCGCCAAAGGACACCGACTATCAAGGCTTCACCTCATCTCTGGGCTCTTTCTGATGAACAACAGCAAACCAGTTTTGGACTTAATGGGGCAGTCGTCAAAAGGTTGAGAATTACAGCCTTTAAAAATCTCGATTTTTGCTGCTTTGTTTTTCTTTGGAATATGTTTGATGCATATGTCACAGTCTCTTTTCTCTGGTGAGCTAACAGGAAAAGAATTGCTGTGTGTGATATGTTGCAGTCTTATTTCCATGCTCCTGGTGTATGGATGCAGGACTTCCACTGATCAGTCATCCGTGTCTTATCAGAATGCAGGCCTTTTGGTCTTCAGGTGAGCAACACAGTCCTCAATTTTACTGTTGGGAAGAGCGCCCTGAAAGCAATGACCTGGGGATAGTGCTTTCCATGACAAATGGAAGCCATTTCTTTTAACCCCTTTCTCCTGCTCTAGTGTTTAAACAGACAGGCATTTCTGTTCATATTTCATTTGTACCAGTCTTAGTATCTCCCTTAAAAATTTCCACAAGGTAAGATCAGAGTTTCTCTTCCCCAGTGAAAAGACCCATTAGGTGATAAGACATATATCTAGTGGTTTATGTAGCATTTCCTGATATATTACTCTGGGTGTCTCATAACTTGACATCCCTTAGTGCCCTTCTTTGTAATAGTGTCAATAAGAACGGACTTGGCAACATGCAGACTATCTTTCTTTTTTGTGTCATGCTGATTGTCATCATATTCCAATCAATGTATTTATCTATTGGAAACCTTCAAACTCATCTAACTGTTTCTATAGATTGTTTCAACTGTCAGATTGGCACTGGAGTAGCAGTTATTTCCTTTCTGCTGCTACTGCTTTTCATATGAATTATGAACACAGAAATAAAAGTCCATTAATTGACATCTTAGGTGCAATTTTCTTTTAATATATATCTATAATAATAATTTTCAAAGAAGCATCTAGTTTTAATGCTAGATTCTTTTTCTTTCCTCTTTTGTTAATTCCAATTATCTATCCACTTTCTGTGAACTTTTAGGCAAATAATGTTATTATGATAAAATAATTAAAACTTTTCTCTCAAGAGTATCTCTATCAACAAACTAAACAGAACAATGATAATCTAATCGGCAAATAAATATCCATATCCATCACATATCTATTACCAATTTTAACACCTTTTGTTGGTACTTTTGTTGGTGTTAAGACATTTCATTATAAGTGTCTACAGACTTTTGAGACAGATTTCTTCTAACAATTTGTGAGCACAGTTGCATTTACTTTACTGACTGAAATGTGGTTTGGGTATTCAAAGCTTTTTCTCACAAGGGTTTTTTTTGTTTGTCTGCTTGTACCCCAGTATGAAAAGTGATGCAATCTATGTCACAACTGCTTGAAATGGAATTGGTTTTCCAAACGTTTTTAAGTGAAAAATGAAATTTTATCATAGAAGACTCTGTTGTTACGGAAAGTACTTCTATGTAAAAGACAACTGCATCAGGAAACTTCTAGGGATTCGTTTTTCCTTAGTGATATTTTATTCCATCCCTTTCCCAGAACAGTTTCCACTGATAACTGATACACTGTAAAGTAATGAACACAGGCATTGATTCCCCATGAGCTCCACCTAATGCTTAGAAAGAAAAATCCTGTTCCTCATCTTCAAACAGCTGCCTGGACTGTTTTTCTGATTCATCATTGTCCCTCTGAGGTGTAAACCACATTTGCAAAGGTGAAGGCAGAGTGATTAAGTTTCTTTCACGGTTGACACAAAATAATGTAACTTGAATTTTAAAATCCAAAGATAAAATGTAATGCTTTAATGGAAAACAGCCTGTGCACCTTGAGAAAGACAACCTGGTTTTAAACATTATGATTTATGCTCATGGATATTATGCAGAAGGTCAAAGGTCAAAATGGAGAAAAATATAGAGTGTTCATTGGCTCTAGAACATGAAGAAATTATGAATATGACATCTGATGTCCCACTTACTACAAACTACATTTTCAGCAGCTCCCACACCAAAACTTTGATTTTTAAGAACATCAGTTTTTCTAATTCTTGGTGAACTTATCCTTATATCTGATGCTTTTTCTGTAAAATATGTGCTACTAACCTCAAGTTATCTGGTTTGTCACACACCATTAGTTCATTTACTATATTAAAGTGCTACTATCAGAATTCCAGTTCTTCCAGATACAGTCTAGTTACTTCTTGGGTCTTTAGTGTTCTCCTGTAAGCTAAAACTTCCTGACTTTAAATATGCTTTTAACTGTCTAGAATTTTTTGTCAGTTTCTCTCCATTGCTCCCTAAGTTCTGAATGTCAGACCAAAATATGTTTCCATACAACAAAACTGAGATAATTTAAATAGTGTACAATGGCTTCTATTTTCTGATTCTCAGCATTTCCCTGTTTACAGACTGCTAAACTTACAAGCATACAACTGGAAGCTCACATTAAAACCATTTACCAAATGTACTTTCATTACTTTTCAAAACTAAAATACATTATATTCCCTGCATGACTTTACAAAGGTGTTGTGGGTTTAGAGGTTTGGGGAATTGAAAATCAGGCAGAAATATTAATTGTAGCATTTTTTTGGCTAAACACTAGTACATCCACCAAAATTACCCGATTCTGTTGTGAGGCAAGGACTAATAGTAGGTAAGGCAGGTTTATACTTTAAAGAATATAAAAAGAAATTTATTAACAGACTTAAAACAAGTAATAACAATGATAATTAGGAATCAGAACAAGACCTCTTTAGAACACTCTTCCCCCTTTCCCCCCCCACACTTCCTTATTCTTTTCTACTGACCAAACAAAAGGTAACATCTTGACTTGTAGTTAAAGAAACCACCCTCTGGAACAGGTCCCCTTCCAACCCATGTAAGGGAGAGAAGCTTTCTCTTGCTCTCTCATGCTGATTCTCCATAGGAAATG
>VZTZ01034063.1:113411-132020 GCA_013400955.1 Drymodes brunneopygia | reverse complement strand
TCCAGGCACCACGAGGCCGGCCCGGCCCCTTCCTCGCCACGAGAAAATCGGCCCGGCCCGAGCCAGGCGGAGTGCAGCCAGCGAGGCTCCTTGGCCGAGAGCAGCAAAAGTCAAGTCTCTCTCTTCGTTCAGAGCGGAGCCGAGCGACACTGTTACTGTTACCTCCTGCATAATGTTGCCACGCGAAACTGAAAGATGGGTCTGGGCTGGGCTCCTTCTCCTCTTCCCCCCCTCCCCCCTCTGCACCAGCACGGTGCAAGGGGGGAGAGGAAAGGCACGTCTTGTCAGTCCACCGGAAGCCGAAAAGAGAACTTCTCCAGGTGCTCACCGGGTTTTTATGAGTTTTTTTGGAGGTGGAAGCTGTAATAACTGCTTTGGAATACCTCATTTCTGACTCCACCTCCTTTTGTTATGCCGGGAGGTTTTGATATAAGTTATACTACCACAAAGGGACACGTTTTCTTCTTGCAAGTTTCATTTTATTTTTACAAATAGGAAGTTTCAGTTTGGTCTTTCTCTTTGTATGGGACTAAGAGGAAACCAGGTACCCTGGTGCACAAACCATTTCAGGACACGATCCTGGGCACTGGTAACTGCACTGGAAGTATGTTCATATAAAAGGTGGTTCTAACATACAAGGAAACGTGGAGGAAATGCCTTTGCCCCAACCTTTGTGCAGCATACAGAGCAGAAATACGAGAAATGTAAGTAATATATCACACAAATATGTTCTGAAAACACCATACAGAGCCACATCCTTCCCTGAAATTGTATTTTATCCTACTCATTGCTGCAACTGTTCTTGTGTTTTTTTCAAATTTTACATATATATGTCTTTATGTGTAACTCCCACCAACAAATAAATAAATAGTGTATATTTCTCCAACTCACTTGTAAGAGCACACGATATAGCAAAAACCAGGATCAGATACATGTGGAAAGCCACCAGCAACAGTCTTCATATGGTGGTGATTTATTACTGAAAATTATTTTGTGAAATTGACCAGCTAACCGGATTCTAACCTGTTTAATTTTTACTTCATTGATTTTTTTATTGTAGATTTTACATTAAATGTCTACTACAAGTGCAAATATATTATCAGTTACACTTATCAATCACATTCATTGTCTTGCATATCCTGTGTCCTTTGCAATGTATTTTTCCTTTAGAGAATTCTGTCCAGAGTTCCACTGTAATCATTACACTTCTGTATAAACTTCAGGAATACATTGGAGCTGTTTGAATTGAGATTTTTATGACTATGTGAAGCTTGATCACTTTGAATTTCTGAATTTCAAGTTCATTTATCTGCATGGATAAATCTGTCAACACAGACTGATAGAGCTCTGATTTGAATTGATATGTCAGATTGCTGAGTGAGGCTTTTCAATGTTTTTTACAGAATGGCACTCAAAGAGGAGATGTAGGATCTTCTTCAGTCAATCAATCTTCCTGCTTACAGAATTTAATTGAGTTAGATCTTAGGAGATGTTGAAAGGACTAGGAAGCTAGGCAGTTTCTGTAGAGGCTTTAGAGTGTCTGTTGACACTGAAGAACTGCACTGAGATATCCAAGGTTTTGTGCTGAAAGCAGTATTGTCATGGTAGCATAGATTTTTTCACTTGAGTTAATTTAATAATAAAAGGAGATTATTTACTCTCCTCTGCTCTGTGAAATACAGACACATTCCTAATCTTTTTTCACCTCTTTCTCACTGTTTGAAGAAGAAAATTCTCTTAGTGAGTTGTCAAGCTGAGAAAGGATAGAGTTCACTTTATTTTTTACAAGCTAGTAAAATAGGCTCAGCTTAACTTAAATAATAATTTAACTTAAAGAATTTTACTTGGTCATTTATTTAACATTTTCAACACATTCATTTCCAAATGATAACGTTTTACAAAAAAAGCTGCTCAAAGGATGAGACAAATGTAAGGAAAAGATTCAAGAAAGGTGCTCCACATACAATAGGACATGATTTCTTTATTGTTCTTTAAATGTAGTACATAAAATATTCTTCTTCAAAGACTAAGTACAAAAACTAAGTCTGTATTTCCAGGAAGCACAGTTTGCTATCAAGTCTTATGCACTAGGAGTCTTCTCTTGTCTAAATGCCCTACTTTCTAAACAACCTAGTATATTGCTTTATGAATTTTGAACAACATTTTTGACTCTTCCTCTGAATAAAATCTACTCTCTTGAGATCCTTGAAACAGTAGAGCTGTTGGCTCTACTGAACTTTATAATGGAATTTACATATATTAAATAAAAAATAAATTAGTTCAGCCAAGTTCTCAGTTGTACCAGTACAAACTATTAGGAGAGCATATTTTAAGAAGATGAATACAAGGAAAGAATTGGTCATGGTATTTATCTGCTCACTCCTAGAAGACTCTTTTTGAAAACTCAGTTATAAGTAATGGCACAGACTGGAATGAGAAGTGTTGCCAGTATGAAAATAAAACTTCTTCCAATAAAGCAAAGTGAAGTTTTAAACCTTCACTAACATTTGAAAACTTTCTCTAATTGTATTCATAAATTAGTGCAAAACATGAAAGACATGGAAAAATTACATATGCTTGTCATATTGCAATGTCCTTACTAGAAAAAAACCCTGTTTATAAAGCTGATTCACTCTATTTAAAATTTTTAGAGCTATCAAAGCCTGTCCCTGAGTGAGCACTAGTTCTCCAATTTTTTTTCTGAAAACTGGTTCTTTGCTTAATCAAGCATTTAACCGTAGTTCCAGAAACTTGACTTCTGAGATGGCATCAAGAGATTGTTGTGAAAATATTGTAGTTACTCCACAAACTATTAGAAAATTTAAAAAAAGTAAAATGTCACAGAATACACCAAGTATACTACTGCAATACTTGTTAAAAAACCAGAAAATAAAATTTCTTGTTTACAAAAAAACTTCCAAACTAAATCCTGTTAAAGGCATAACACTGTATTTATTTACTAAAACTTTGTTTATTCTAAAAATGTTTTTATTGTGCACAATATTGTGTTATATCAATGTCAGCTGTATCCTGTGTGGCCACATAGAAGTTTCTGTTCTGAAGTAGGAGTAGCTTGACAGTTACAATTTAAGAAAAAAAGACAAAACAAACGAACACCCACAAAAAAACCCTAAACAACAACCCCTAAACAAATAAACAGAAAAGAAACCCAAACAAAAAAAGCAGAAACAGACCCAAACCAAAAAACAAATCCAACCTGTGGGTATTTTTAAGCCTGTCTTTGAGATTTCACCTAGGGGTAAGTTTGGCAATAATGTGTTTTTTATTCTTCTAGTACTGTGCTAGCTGGAGCCCATTTATATGAACTGAAATCAATTTTTGAAAGCCAAAATTGGGTGAAATGTTAATTTAATTTCATGCTGTTTTAATGTGTGCCTTGCAGAAATCATGAAGTCAGGAAAAAAATAGCCTCAAATCCATGAGAGAGGCCCCTTAAACTACATTTGTTTGCATACTTTGGCTTTATGAGAGTAAGTTTTAAAACAAGATTTACGGAACAAAAGCAACCTGAGCTGCAGTTAAACAAAATACATGGGGCTGCAGATGATGTTTTCTTGTGCAAGGCATTCAATTCTCACATAGTAGGTGTTGTTGATGGATATGTCATAGATCAGCACTTCTTGGATATTTGAGTGGTTGGAGAAGTTTAGAGGTATTGAAATTGGAACATTCCTGTGTTTCTCATGCCAAATCTGGTGTTATATTTAGAGGTGGCATCATGTGCAAGAAAAAAATTGCAAAAGGTTCTGGAATTAATGATCTTGCCTGTTAACCCCCTGCAATGTTATAGCCGTCTGGAATAAATATAGGAGACTTCTTAGAATAAACATTGATCATTTACTTCACATCAGATTTCTGCTTGTGAGGGCTGACCACAAGCCAAACAACATACAAGCAGTGGATTCTGGCACTCAGAAGCAGGAAGTGTAACTGACATTAGGATTGACAGGTCATGCTGAAAGAATTAGAAAAGGTTATTTTCAAGAAGCGCAAAAGAAGTATTTCTATATAGTGACATGTAAGATTTTCAACATAAATTTTATGGGTACACTGCTTTATGCTTTGTTTCTGAATACAAATGCTGACAAACTTCAATCCTCCAGTGTTACCTTTGGGCAGGGATTAGAAACAGCCCTGTGGATTTAGAAAATCACCTTCAGTGCCTACTAGAATACAGGGAATTCACAGAGTTCAGATTTAGGGGTGCAAATTTACCTCTTCAGCATCTGGTGGAATCAAGTTCTAAGTGTAGTTAAGGCAGAGATTCTTCAACATGACAATAACTTTTCAGAGAACTGGGACTGAGTAAGGTAACTACCAAACACGTTCTTGAACCCACTGAGTCTGTACTATACAATCCATGCTTCACAAAAACTCTCCCACCAAGTGGGACTTCATTATGTTTGGATGAGTCGCTTGGAAGAAAAAACCTCTTCCCTCAATATTCCAAAATTTTTGTGCTGCTTAACACCCTGTAAGGCCCTCAATGCTCAGCTGAATGTTTCAAGGTCTTTGTGGGTAGATAATCTGTGTCTCCTTTTCCAATTCAAAATGTTCTACTTTCTCAAAGGAATGCCAATACACACTGAAAATTACATTTCTCAAATAAAACATGCATACCTTACACATGATGAACATAATAATTTTCCTATGCACCTTGAGAGAAAAAAATTGTGTCCCTCAACATGTAAAATTCAGCACCAGAACATTTAGAACTTGTTTCAAGATTTTAGATCCCCCTAATGTTTATAGGGCACATTGCAGTCCTGAGGAGACTGGTGGTAAGGGAACGGGATATAGACAGCAGCACAGCACTGCTTTTTCATGACTAGTGTTGGAATATGAGAAGTGGGATCATCATTGCACAGGGTCACCTTAGGCCATATGTATACTTACATAAGACCCAACTGTTCCAACCAGTGCTCTCATTTTACAAAGATGAAAATTGAAGGAACTTCAATAAATCATTTTTTCAAGACAGAGATCAGAATGAAAAAATTCCTATAACTTGGGCATGTGCTAGGTCATATATTCTCTCCCGAAGTGCAGCAGTTGTTAGGAAGTTGCTATCAGTGTCTGAGACTTAGGTTGTGCAAATCAGTTTCTAGCTATGAAGTTTTGTAGAATTAAAAAGTTTAGACTCTTCAGGGCTACAGTTTCCCATCCATTCTTTCTTTATGCATCCTTTTAATAGCCGTGAAATTCAGCTACTGCATCTCGCATTGTCCTTGCACCCTAACACTGAAAAAGTGGAAAGGTACCAGAGGAATTTTTCTTTTAAGTATTTATCACTCCTTTGTTCATTCTGAATTGTGATTTAACCACCTGTAATTAGTTTTGCAAGAAAAGAATGTCTTGATAAAAGGAATAGGTAATGATTACGTTACTTTAAATATAGTATCTGTCAGGTGGGGAGGTATCTGAGACAATGAATATTTTCATGAGTTATGTATCTTGGCCATCTTGACTGTCTCAGTGATCTTTTCCATACTGGTAAACAACATTGTCCACTATGAATATATAAAGCACCATGAAACCAATCTGCTTCCATAGAAATGTGCTTTTTATGGACAAAATCAGTCAAGAGCGGTGGCCTCACTTCATAAACAGAACTACAACCTCATAAGTTCTATATAATACAGTTCTACCCTAAAAAAAGCTAGTTTTGTTTCTCTGCAGTCTATACATCTTAAGACAAAGCCAAAAGTTCATATACACGCATAAAAATATATTAAAAGAACAATGTATTTATTATCAAAACATATGTACATATACATACACACACACATCTATGTTTCCTATATTCATATTCACTATCTCTTTATAAGACAATAAAACCAAGAATTCAAGATTTTAGGCACCCACCATCATTTTAGACAATAACACACTGTACAAGAAAGAACCTAAATTTCTCCTGTGGCTAAAAGAAAGCTTCAAGTTCTCTGGATTTAAAGTGACCTTAGAGCTTAAATGAAATGGGGCTTGTTGCCTCTTGAGGAATTATCAGTATCCTAAAACCATTTTACAACTAAACACAATATAGCAGAGCTGGTGATCTCAGCTTTTTCTTTCTCTTTCTGCATCTCCTTTCTTCTGTGTTTTCGTGACTATAAATCCAGAGTATAGGAATAAAATGTGATTAATGTGTTTTCAGAGAGAGAGAGGACACAGCAGGATTAAAACAGCCACAACGTTTTTTTTCCACAGTCAATGGCCCACCTTCCTTGGTGACAGGAAGAAGTATATGTTCAGAGTGTATGACTGCACTGTGCACTAGAGCTGTGTGGCTTTTTTGACTCTTCCTGAGATCTGATGTGTTTTTTTTGTGAAAAACCCTGCAGGCATCTTGCCTGCAATCTTAATCACCTCCTCTCCCCTTCTAATGCAGATTTCTTGCATCCCTGAATTTTCTCATAAGATGATTTATTGTGCATAAAATTCCACTTTACTCCTAATGTAAATTATACTGCCAACTATCTTCCAAAACTCAGTCTTTTAGAGGCAGTCAGTTGTCTGGTCTGAATGCCTAAGTGCTTTCTAAAGCACAGTGAGTTTTGCTAAGTGTCCTCAGGCAACTATTTAGTTCTATGATTTTAATTATTTAATTAATACTGCCTTTTGTAAATAAATTCAGTGTCTATTAATGCATTTTTAGAAGACCGACAGTCTTGCAGTTTTAATCTCTTATGCTTTCTGGATGACACTGTGAATTTTGCTAAACATTACAGCTAGCAGCAATAGTTGGAATATCATTAATACAAAGCAGAAGACAACTGCTCTTAGAAAAAGATTCCTTCTGGATACATATGCACTGTATCTCAGCTTGAGGTCCATCTATAGAGCCAAATAAATAAAAAGTACCAGAAGGTATGCAAATGAAACAAACTGACTAAGAACTCAGTGCTGAACCAATACTATTAAAAATATACACATCTATCACACTTTTGAAAGAAAACTCATAGCATGTCCGTAATTACAAAAGATGGGACAGAAATTGCAAATGAAGTATCCAGTACTGCTGGCAATTACTGCTGCTGTAAGTGGAGCAGAGAGGACTTAGTGAGGCTCTCAACAAAAAAATATTCTTCTTCTTTGGAATAAATAACTATTTCTCAAATTATCTCTTTTTATGTGAAAGATGGCAAAAAAGGAAGATGTGCAACACCTATCGCCTCTATAGCCTGCAGCATACAAATATTCAGAGTTTTTTCAAGTCAAACTGTGATGACCCACTCTTCAGCTGATGAAGGCTCATTCTCATGCCATTTGACACCAATTTATCTGTCATTTCTAGGAACTGAGAAGGTATGTGAAAAAAAAATCTACAAGTGCTTCTCAGCCACATGCTTTGGTCTGTGTTAAGGCCCAATGACTGGAAGTCTGCAAACTGCTTTATAGTCATTTGTTGATGGCTATAATGTTGAGCTGATAGGTCACATCACATGACAGGTTATCAAGTGCTATTCAATGCCTTCTGATGAATCCTCCCTTAGCCCCTCAGCCTATTTTCCCTATGGATGCTTCAGTTCCTTTTTTAAAAGCCACCTTCTACTTACTTTATACTTTAGTCATTTCACTGGATTTGTTTGTCCTGGAATACATATTAAAGTAGATAGCTAAAAAGATGAGTCAGGTAAAAATATTCTATGAGAATTACTTATGGTGCTATGTCCAGGCTTCTGAGAATGGTGAACCTCACTATGTTCTAGCCACAATGATTATAGTAGCTACGCAAACAACAGAATAGGCTTCTAAACTTAAACTCAGAAGCAATACTAACTAATAATGTTTTGGAAGGAGAAAAGCAATAAATACCATGGTAGTGGCATTCTGGCATTTTAAAATTGTGCTACCATTGAATAATAAATGAATATGCCATATTAAGGTTTAAAATAAAGAACTGCATCCAGGGTTAAATATTTTATTGCATCAAACATTGAAGAATTGTTGCTTGACAGAAGTACCAAAACAGCACATGTGCCTGATAAGAAGCCTTTGGACAGGGCAAGTTCTTGCTTCAAGAGCCAGGACTGAGCACTGTACCCAATCCATGTAAGGGTGTGAAGACCTGTGTTACAAGAGAGTTTTTCTTACTGTTTTTCAGAGGTCTACTCTGATAATGCCTCCAGGCACCATGTTGTTCTACTCTAAAATAAACTGATGCCTACAGATATCAAAGCTAATGTGTAGAACCTAGGAAGCTTCCATTTATGTTTTTTTTAATAAAAAGTTTATTCACATCTCCCATACTGGCAGATAACATTTGATGGTTCATTGCATAAGGATCCTCAATAGCTAAGAAACATTTTGAATGATAGATTAAGCATTCTGTTTAATAGTCTAATAATAATATGTCTCCCTGCAATAATCAGCATAAATGTCTACTTTTCAGCTTCAGGTCAGTGATGGCAATAATTCAATGACAGGTATAGTTCAGTCTCACTGGAGCTAACAAACTGTTAGGAACAGAGAACCTATTTATCTTTATTGCTTCAACTTGAGCCGTACAAACTTGATGTATGATTCTGGCATGGAAAGCTCAGTGTCACCTACCAGTGCCACCAAATATTTCAGCTAAGGAGATAGTCTTGTTCGATATTCAGATGTATAGCATGCTTCTTTAGGTTATGGATCAGTAAACCAACAAGGTCTGACAGCAGGACAAAGTTTGTTGCAATGATCCAGGAATCTACTTCTGCTGCCATTTCCTTTAAAAATGGAATCATTTTAAGTGACTGTCCACATACTCTCTTTGCATTTACTATACCTGAATGGGTATAAGTTACTTTCTGTAATATTTTTTGTCTGTTTCTTTGTCTGCTTTGTTCCTACTTCAGGCCAAGGCATTGTATTCTCCTGATTATGGATTTCCTCTCTGCACCTGTTTAAACCCAGGCTCATCTTTCTGAATGTCAGTGACCAGAACTCTAGCTTTGGATATTCAACAAGCAAGATATGGACTTCTTCTGCCATACATCTTTACAAAGATAGGAACTTTGTTTAATGTTTTTATTTGTGTAATATTTATATTGACTTCGAGGACTTGAAATCATGAATCAAAATATTCCTTGAAAAACTGTCTCCTTTTGGTTTGCAGAGCCTTTTATTCCAGATATCTGGGTCATGAAATGATTCTAACAGTTGTAGTCCTTGGATCCCCTTTTGATCTGGGCCAACAGGCATTCTCCTAAGCAATTTGCAGTAAAGGTAAGGGTCTGTATGGGTCAAGACCATTTGTAATGGATAGTTTGAATGCAACTGACCTCCTAGAGATATTAAGATTTTAACAGAATAGAAAAAGAGTATCCTGTACTAGTTAAATATAGTATCAGGGAGTGCTGTGTGGAGCATTCCATTTATTCTTATATCTAACTGATATAAGACATATTCTTATATCTATCCTGAATTTACAGAACCATGTTCAGGCATATTTTGGATATTTCCAAGGATGGAGACTCCACCAGTTGTCTTGGAAACTCTTGACAGTTTTCAGCTACTTCAAGGTAAACTATGTTTTCCTACACTTAAGTGTAATTTTCTCTTTCAGTGTGTACCCATTGCCTCTTGTCCTGGTATACTAAGCAGCAGTAATAATAGGCTTAACCTCCTTTTCCCCCTCCCTTCAGGTATTTATAGACACTAAAATCCATCCTGAGCCTTCGATTCTCCAGGCCCAGTTCCCTCAGCTTCTCCTTATAAAAAGAAGCCCCAGCACACTGATCACATTTGTGGCTCGTCTCTGAACTTTCTCCAGTATGTCCATGTCTCTCATGTACTGGGGAAGGGACACAGTACTCTGGGTGAGGCCTTACCAGTTCAGAGAAGAAGAGCAGAATCATTTTCCTCCACTTGCTTTTGCTAGTCTTCCTAATGCAGCACAGGATACTGCAGAAAAAATAATCACCATTCAGCTATATAATTTGAAGACATCCATTATTTGATTTGTTGTCACAGTTTATCAAATCACTGCTATTTATAAGCTTTTGCAATCATGACTAGAGATGATAGCTATGCATACTGGAAAGGCATATTCTTTCCCAAGGGCTGCCAAACCAGCTACTGTCCTGTTCCTGCATATGTAATTCAACTCGACTGTGACTGCTTTAGAGTCACTCTCTTGCTCCAATTTTTTCCAAAGTTAAAACAGCAGTGATGTGTGACTTTTATGCCTATCACAGATAGTGAAGAGGCAGGTCTTTGCAGGTTTATGTCCCTTGTGAGTGTGATACGAAATGTGAAGCTTGTTTCAAGTGCTGCAGTTTGGCCTGGGTGTGCCCAGAGCTGGTCTTTGGATAAGATATCCAGTTATGCTACTGCAGCACAGCCAGTATCTCTTTAGCAACTGAATCTTTCAGACAGTTTGAGTAGTCTTGTCATCAGAATTAGATTTGAGAAAAGCCTACTGTGTTCTTGATGGGATGGATGTCATGTTTGCTTTTACAGTCACACCTTAGAAAATAGTTCCACCAATTTGGCAGAAGTAGAATCCAGTTTGTGACTTAGTTTGTCTAACCCAGCAGTTTGCATGAAGACCCTGCAAATCCTGCAAGCCTTAAGATACTGTGTTTTTTGAAGTAATTTTATTTTGCTTAAGACTAAACAGCAAATTAGAGAAATGTATTAGCTGATAGTGGAGACAAAAAGTTAATTCAAAGCCAATTGTTTTGAAAAAAAACAGGCTCTGTGTGTTTTCAAATCATGGTGATCACTCTATAACTAATGTCCCAGCCAATTTTGCAGGAGTTGGTTTGTTTTCATTTTGGAGTCAGCTATGTAAACAGTAATTCTTTATAATAGTATTTACTTGCTAGTGAGAAATACAGCCAGGTTAAACATTACATGTCTGTCTTTTTTTTTTAATTATTTCTCTTTGTTTTAAAATTTAGTTTTGCTGGACAAAGCTAATTTGAAAACACAAGTCAAGTGCCAGGGAAGAAAACATCAGAAAGGTTCTGTACTTGGAAAATGCATATTTCTTTATTATTAGCGCCCATAAAATTAACAGCCTGTGTTTTCCAGCTTGGCTTCTCAGAAAAACAAGTGTTTTTGATAGCTAAAAAATTAAGCTAAAATAGGTATATGGGAAAGAACATAAATGGGAATATTGTTGTTTTCCGCAACAGTGTTTTTACAAAGCCAAAAAACCTTGATTCAGGAGTTAAATATTAAGAACCAGTGATGGAATCTCATAGGTTTTGAGCAGGTTCTTATTTTATATGATAAGTTGTCAGTCTGAAAAGTCAAACTGGAATATGGTTTTGGACTTTGCATTTAACTATTGCTTCCAAAAATGAAAGGGAAAACAGTGTCTTAAATATCCATTTAAATATGAAAACAAGTTATAAACATTTCTTTCCTGTTTACCATTCTTAATTTTGTACCGCAGCTAAAAAATATTGCTTGAACGGGTTAAAAAAATAATAACTGCTATTTGTGTAGGCAGATTGCAGTTTTGTTCTTTGAGATAATTTCCAGGTTAACTTTCTTCAAAGACCATTTGCATTCCAAAGTCAATATTTTTGCTTGTACATTTCTTTAACAGTTTGCAAAAATGTCTAGACTTATATTTCAAATACCCTTCTTATGTTCCAGCTACATGAATAAGCACATTTTTTTGCTTAAATCAAACATTTTCTAGCAGATTAGGCATTTAGGAATGTTAAATCTTCCACATTGTCAGTAAACCTCTCATTCATAAGGTCACGAAACTGTAATATAGCAACAATATCTAATTAATTATACAGCAAGTTATTACAAACAGGCAGAAGAGAAGGCCACGCTAGGTCTGACTGTTTCACACAGGAGCGGGGTGCTCCTGCCAGTAGCCTCTCTGCTTTTCAATTACATGTCCAAATTAGGGAGCCTCTCGTCCAGCCATAGTCCATGGAAGGAGCTGTGTTCAGACTCTCAGCCCCTGGGAAAGTGCCAGCTCTGCTTTTTGGACTCCACAAGGACCTGCCTTTAGCCCCTGGTGTGTGATGTGCAGGGTAACACTTGGGTTGCAGTGACAGCAGACAGCCCAAGGTGCCCAGAGCACTGCTGGGTGCTGGCCTTACACAGACCCTTCCCCACCATGGTCACAGCTGAATTCCACACACAGACACAGCTCACCAAACCCTTCTGTGGGGCCTCCAGAATGAGCACAAGGAATTTTTGGAGTAAGATGTCACCAGAATTGAGGCACAATGTGCCACTTGAGAAAACAAGTTATTCTTGGCATATTTCATCCTTCAGGCTCATTGTTATTCTGTACCCAAACACAGAAGCTGACTGACAGGAACAAGGATTAGAAGAGCTGGTAGCATGTATTTTTGGATTGAATGGGGTAAGGTTGAACCCTGATTTTCTGGCTTCAGCCCCCTTGAAGAGGAGTTTCAACAATGGGTTTTAAAGGCAGAGCCAGCAATGATGGGAGGAAAACACATTTGTGATTAGAGTGGTGTCTCTATGTGTCTTCGGGAAAAATTAAGTCACACTGATTGAAATAAATTGTCTAGTAAAGAAACAAGCAGTACTGACAATGTAAGGAGCAGTTTTACCTCAGTTTCTATTGCCAAGCTGGAAAACCCCCGTGGCACTAGCCGAGCTAATATTCATAAAAAAACCCAAAAAAACCCCCAAAAAAACCAAAAAACCACCCAAAAAATCCCATGTGTGGTTATCATGGACAAAAGGCAACATAAAATGACCCTGACCACACCCCCAAGGTCCACCATTTTCACTTGCTGTCTGTGTTCTTTCCAGGCCTTTTAATTTGTACTCCTGTCTCCTTCTCCTCTTTCCACTTTCATTTTCCTTTTTACTCAGATAAAGGTCAGTGTCACTGCTCAGATTTTGCACTGAATTGGTCTCCAAATCCTTATCACCATCTCCATCTTCCATAAGATCTGGCCTTCCACAAGAAACAGTTCTTTTAAGAAATTTCCCTTCGTATCTCCCTCATTCTTATTCCTTGCATCACACTCTGTCTAAATTGGTTTCCTCAGTCTGGTCTCCATTTATCTTTTTCCTGTCTTAGAGACCATAAGCACATCAGGGCAAGGAATATATCTTATATCACATCTGTAAAATGATAGGTACATTTACAGCTGTCTATAAAAGACTTTTTAGTAACAGAAGCAAAACCATTCAATCCCTAAACAGGCAAAAATCTTTCCTTCCCACATGAATTTTACTTGGGGTAAGTCAGACAAAGGCAATGGCCTTTAGTGCAGTTGTAGCAATAGCAGTAGTAGTAGTAGTAGCAGTAGTAGTAGTAGTAGTAGTATAGTAGTAAAAATGGCTTAGTGAATTGATAATTTATCAAACAGAAAAAATTAAATTAAAACAGAAATTCTGACATCAGTTCTGCAAAGCTGAAAAAACCTGACAGCACTGCCTATTTTATGCAAAATATAGCAAAAGAATGAAATTATTCTCTACACACTACTCTAGTAGGTCAAAGTAAAGTATTCCTCATCTGGATTTTAAAGCTCTTGAATAAGATCAAGGTCTCAGGGGACTCACTCTGTAAGGGAAGTATCAATTTTCATGAAGACTGCCTTCCAATTAAAATTTTACGTACATACCTTTATGTTAAGGGACATATGGTCTAGTAAAAAAAATCTTTTGAGATCTAAGTATCTTTCCAACATAACTATATGCACGCACACACACACATACACACGTATCTCCACAGTTTGGGGTTTTTTTTCCCAAAGTTTATCCATAGAAATTCTAGACTTGTCATTTATTTTCTGAGGTTTCTGTGGTTATTGTTGTCAGATGTACCAATACAGCAATGAAGTGAAGGAACACATATCTCATATTTTCTATGTGCGGGCTTAAAAAATCCAGACTTCTGTAGATTTTTCAAGCATTGGTTACTTTACAGTTTCAGTCCTCCTCTTCCATTTTCAGCCTTTGTCTAGATTGTATGCATGCCAGACATAATTTTCAACAAAGAAAATAGAAAGAAATATTGAAATAGGAAATACTTCACAGTATTCTCTTGATGTTGAGTCTGCAAATTCTGTAGTGCAAATCTTACACTTCAAAGAAATGCTTAGACTGTAGGAGCCATTAGGGAGGACAGAAAACTGCAGACTGGAAGTCAAACCTACACTATTCACTTTTTGTATGAGGACCATGACAATGTTACATGCAAAAAAAGTCAGCCTTGAGAAACTACAAGATGCAAGAAATCAACCCAAATGAGAACAACAGTTGTCTGATGTATGAAACTGAAACAAAGGGACATGGAAA
The DNA here is from genome assembly GCA_013400955.1 of Drymodes brunneopygia. Taxonomy (NCBI): domain Eukaryota; kingdom Metazoa; phylum Chordata; class Aves; order Passeriformes; family Petroicidae; genus Drymodes; species Drymodes brunneopygia. Next base: position 117,755 of record VZTZ01034063.1, on the reverse strand, counting down.
AACTTCAGTAGTTCATTGCTGGAAGGAATTGTAAATCCTGGCCACAAGAAAAGACTAGTCTGAATCAAAAGAAAGAATAAGGGTCTAACTCCTGACATAAAATCGTGTGCTGTCCTAGACAATTTTTCAGTATTCCTAGGCTATAAGACTTTGCCTTACTTTCATGGAAAGGAGAATGAGGATTTCATAATCTCTGTAAAATCCGAGAGAAACGTGAAAAGAAACACTCTAATGTCTCTACTGTTATGAAAGGTTGTGCTTATACTCATATAGATTTACTGAGGATTACTCTTTTTTCACTGATTAATTTTACCTTTTCTTAAAGTATTTTAAGATAGGGCTCTACTGATGGTCTTTTTAAAACACAATTATTATGAGGAATATAACAAGCCTATTTTTAAATCTTGCTGTATGCCATCATTGACTCAGATTCTCCAGTGACTTTCCTTCCATTAGTGCAGAATGGCTGTTCAGTCTGAGCTCAGGAGAATTTCTGAAGGCTGAAAGGCTGCTTGTGGGGACATGTACAAGAGCAGACCTGACCAACACTCACAGTTGTTTCTTGTGCAATAATGCAATGAATGAAAAACAGGACATCTTTTCTATTTTTTCAAATGCCAATTCTACTATATAAGACTGCAAAAGCAGCATATGTTTGTGTTTAATATCAGAAGTTTATATTAAAGTTCAATGGCAAAGATTGAGTTATTCTTAGTTTAGGGGCCTAGAATTAGAGTCTGAAAATTATCTTGCTTTGAAATTAGGTTTTGATGATTGTTGAGGACAAATTGCTTACAGGACAAATAATATCTAACCTTAGTGGGATCCTCCATTATTCTCACTGTTTCATCTTCTAATTTTTAATTTTTTTTATATTTCTTTGATAGAAAGAAAGGCAAATTTTGTTTGGTATTCATCAATTATATAATCTTTATTATGTGAAAATCAAAAATACCCTGTTTTTATCTTTACAGCAGAAAAGTACTGTATAAGGTGCATTAAACCACTATGGACTTTCTTCACCATTCCTTGAAGAATGAAAGGACTGAAAAACTGCTTGTAAATTTTTTTTCTGGTACTGGTCTGTGGATCAATAGCAAACAGACTTACACTGTATACAAGCTTCTATTTCCTGCTTTTATTTCATGCTTCCTAGTCCATGCTATGAGGTAAGGCTCATAGCTGCCCTAAGACTAAGCCCTAAGACCTCTCTTTTCTAAAAATAGCTCTTATTCATGGAAATTATAAAAAGGCAATGGTAAAAATTGCTTTTATTATTTATTAGGAGCCAGATCGAAAACTCACTGGAGGAATTTCAGTGATAAACTTATCTTTCCTGGTGATAGTTCATATGATCTGCGATTTACCTTTTCATGGCTGTGTTACATCATTGGCTGCAAATATTTAGAAAAGGTAAGTCTGAACTCCATTATTGATAATGGAAGGAAAGAGATGAGAAACAGGGATGGCTTCAGCTAGTGGCCTCTGTCTGTGATAGGAGACATTTATTCCATGGAGAAGTGAATAATAAATCAGCCTGCTTCTTGGCAAAAGTTTCTACATTTTCATTAATTTCATTGATTTTTTTACCCCTATGCTCATCTGATATCACTATATTAATACGTATTTGGCAGTACAAAACAAGCCTAAATTTCTGAAGGCCAAAAGCCTTTGTGAAACACATATAAGCAGAACTCACTCTTCTAAGGTGTTTTCAGTAGAATAATGCATTTAATCTGCAACAAGAAATTACTTTTATTCATTGTTGTGTTTACTGCACAAAAATTTCTTAGACTCCGCAAAGGTTTAATAGTTTTCTGACATTGTTTGACAAGAGAAGTGTAGAATTTTTCCTATTAAAATCAAGTTTAATAATATATCCTAGAATGAGATTTCCTTTCTGTATCACACTGAACTCTCATCATCATAACAGCTGATGCATTTGGGCCTTTCTTGTCTTGTATGGTTTCTACTGGAGAATGTCATAAATGAAATCTAAGGAGTTGGCTTTCACATTCATAGGAGAAGAAAGTTAAGTTAATATCTTAATTAATAGTAATATTAAGCAGTTTTTAATGTTAATTAAAGTTTATAGTTCATGTTTAAACATTTGATGTTGTTTTAAAAGGAGTTTTAAAGTCTGCTCTTTCACTGAAGGCTTCTCTGTGAGTTTTAACTAGGACCTCGACATGCAGGAGCAAACCCCCACCCCACCCATGGATAAGGGACTATTTTTAGAAACTGGCAGTTGGTCTGGCACCATGCTCCATGGAAAACATGCATTTTAATGAGGCAGTTTCCCGCTGAAAGAGCTGCTGACATCACCCTGGAGGAGTCTCCCTAGAAACCAACGAGCCATTGGCCAAGAGGCCTTCCATCAATCTTGGACTGTTACCAATCAGCCCCAACCCAAGAGGCAGACCATGGGCGGACTATGGGCAGGCTGTGGGCGGATTGGGGGCAGTGATGGGAGGAGCAAAGGGGGTATAAAATCCGATGCACACCTTGGAAAGCTGCTGCTGTTGTTCCTGTTCCATTTTTTCCTGCCTACACCAGAGAGCCTGGTGCTTGCCTGAGTGCTGCCCCTGCAGTCCTCAGGCTTGGGACTAGCCTAGGCAGAGCCCAGTGCTGGGGTCTTAGGCCAGAATTTACTTTTTCCTTTTTATTTTTCTACTTGGGACTAACACAAGTGGAACCCAGCACTGTAGCTCCTTGGGCTGGGTTTTTAGCCCTATTGGGCATAAGGATCTCTAATCGCTGCGGACCCGGACTTTATTTTTTTTTTCCAATTTTCTTGTTTAATAAACCTCCTTTTATTCCAACCAATTATTAAGAGTTTTCTTCATCATTTTTAACAAGAAGATCATAGTTTACAGCACAAATTCCTGTTTGCAAGCTTAAATGCATGATCCTGAATTTGTGTTCTTGAATTGCTTCATTGTTATTATTATTATTACTACTATTAATGTCAGTCCTTACAGCAATCAGCACACAAAGGAATTAAAATAAAACAAAGCAAAACTTTGAGTAATGGACTAAATGAAACTTGGCATCCAGAATTTCTCTGCCGTATGGATTCCCTGATGTCTTACTGGGTTCTTATCAACACTAATAATTGGTTCTGTCTTGTTCTATCGAGATGCCTCCTTCCACAATGCCAATAGCAAGTCTTGAATATCCCCTAAACCCTTCCCTCAACAGAATTCAATCTGATCAATTAATTCCAGACAGACATGTACAAAAAACCGGCGAGTTTCATTTTATTAGGAAAATTAACAGAAATGAGATAATAAGGCAGCAATAAGAGCTCTTTTGAACCCTAAGAACCAGAGAGTGTTTGAATTTATGAAGCAATCCATTAAGTAAGTTTCTCACTGCATTACTATCTAGTCCTTCTTCAAAGCTTGTTTAAAATGTCTGAAACTATAGATCTTCCATTACTTCCCTTGATATATTGATCCTTGACATAATATATCTCACTGATAGGAATTTACTCCGTCTTAATTTCATCAAATTATTCATAGTTATATCCCTCTGTGCTGCCATAAATAATTTTTCTTCATCCTTGGGGTGATATGTCAGCCCCTCAGAAATTATAAGAGTTTTGCTGTTGTGAGGCCAGAATTTCACCCTTGGTTTTGCATGCTTGAGATAGTTTAGAATGTTATAATAAGTTATCATTTATGTAGGCCATAAATACATATCTGTTTTAATCAATCACTGGAGAGAGCTTACAAGATATATGAAGATTGAAATATGAAGTCAGAGCACCTCATTGGAAACGCAAAAATATTCATCTAATAAACTGTCATACGTGATTAAACAGGTTAGAAAGGAAGACCACCTGGCAGGCAGAGGGTAAGAAAATGCTGAATATTGATTGAAAAATACACATATCAGAAGAATTGTCCTTGGAGCATGAAATCCTTCCCTTAGTTTGAAATATCTTTGTCCTTCTGTAGAAAGCTTGTAGAGCAGGAAGAAAAAAAAAGGAGAAGCAAATGCTTGGGAAGGAAGCAAGAGGGAAGGTGTTAAGGAGCAGAATGGATGGACAAATGAGAGAAAGGAAGGGGAGGTTTCGGGAAGGGAAGGGAAGGTTTTGGGAAGGGAAGGGAAGGGAAGAGAAGGGAAGGGAAGGTTTCGGGAAGGGAAGGTTTCGGGAAGGTTTCAGGAAGGGAAGGTTTCGGGAAAGTTTCGGGAAGGGAAGGTTTCGGGAAGGGAAGGTTTCGGGAAGGTTTCGGGAAGGGAAGGTTTCAGGAAAGTTTTGGGAAGGGAAGGTTTCAGGAAGGGAAGGTTTCGGGAAGGGAAGGGAAGGTTTCGGGAAGGGAAGGGAAGGTTTCAGGA
>VZTZ01034063.1:75461-112634 GCA_013400955.1 Drymodes brunneopygia | reverse complement strand
GGAAGGGAAGGGAAGGGAAGGGAAGGGAAGGGAAGGGAAGGGGCCTAGGGACATGGTTTAGTGGTTAAAAGTTAGAACATAGAGGACCCTGGAGGTCTTTTCCAAACTAAATTATTCTGAGATCCTAATCTCTTTCTTCGGATTGTTTCCCAGTTGCTTAGTCAGAACAACTGAGAAATTATTTATTGTTGAAAATATTTGACAGAAAAAAGCTAAACATGCCATCATTCAATATTAAATGCTGTAAACAACCAAAGTTGCACCAACCTTCCTAAGTTAGCCAGCCATTCTAGAGTTACTGCCAGCCCTTTTCATCATGGAAATGGATACAGATGAAACTGATCCATAGTAATCATTCTATACTTTACATTGATCTTCTTTTACTTTTCCTATATACAGAAATTACTTTTTGAAGCATGCAGGCATTATAATAGATTACTGAATTGTTCAGATACTCATTGGTTTAGGAAGCCAAGCCCATCTAGTTGGTATTTTGTGCATGGGCATGTTAAATTTCTAATAACTGTGAAGTCCCATGTCCATGATCCTCAGTGTCCTAATTTTACAAGAGATACATGTTTTTTTACAGCTGAATACTTGCAAATTTACTTGAGATCTTAAATTCAGACTGTTTATACTCCTTATCCTTTTATCACACTGCAACTTGTGCTTGCTGTGTAAAGGTTATTTTGGGTACTGGCTGAGAATGCCAGCCTGAGGGCAGGGCTCATGTCCCTGCTCAGCCACAATCTGGGAGAGTTTGCACTAGTGGGCAAGGACATCTAGAAGCATCCACTCTGGAAAGAATCGTGCAGTTCATAGAATAAATATAATCATAGAATGGCTTGGGTTGGAAAGGACCTTAAAGATCATTCAGTTCCAATCTCCATGCCATGGGCAATGGGATACCTTCCACTGGAGCAGGTTGCTCAGACCCAGCTCTCAAAGCACCTTTGTGTTCTTCCTGTGCCTAGGACATTTTCTAGGAGGATATGTTCCATGATCTTCCCAGGGACAGACATGAGGCTGACTGACCAGTTGGTTCCAGGATCCTTCTTTCTACCCTTTTTTAAGATAGGTACAATGCTTCCCCTTTTCCAGTTACTGGGGACTTCACCTGACTGCCATTACTTTTCAAATATCATGGAGAGTGGCTTGGCAACTACATCAACCAACTCCCTCAGGACTCAGAGATGCATCTCATCAGTTGTCCTAGACTTACATATGTTCATCTTCCTCATGTAGTCATGGACCTGATCTTTACTTATAGTGGGAAGCATTTTGCTCCCTCAGTCCCCATCCTGCTGTCTGTCCATTTATGAGGGAAGAGAGGACTGTTCCACATTTTTCCCAGAGGGGTAAGCCTAACTATGGCCCAAAAATGAGACTTCTCCAGCCTGATGACCCTGAATGATTTGTGTGTCCTTTGGACACAATTACATTCAGGATTAAGGCCGAGTTCCTTGCCTGGTGAAACACTTCCACCTACTTTCTTTAAAACACAAGTAGGAGTAATATCATCCATGTTGTTGGCTTCCCCCACATAAGGTCTCTGTCAGGATGCATGTGAAAGAATAAATATTCATTTCTTTTGAGGAAAATCCAGTTAACACCAGAAACACTTGGTGAAGCACTCCTACCACTGTCCACCTGTTCAAAGCTGGGCCGGTGCTCTGCTCTTCTTGTCAGAATTAGGTAAGAGAGGAGTCAGTTGCATAGTGAATGGGGCATTCGTTTGAAAAGCAAGATTATGGAGTCCATTTCTTCCTCCAGGCAATGATTCTGAATTTTTAACCAACGACCATAAATTTAGGGAACCTTTTCTAAGGATTACCTTTATAGATGCAGTCAAAATACTCAGCACTTCAGGTTAGCCAATTTTTTACATGTATCCTAAAAAAAAGTATGAAAAAATTTAAAATAAATCTTATTTTAAGTTTCATTGGTATTTCAATTTCTCTACACTCCAGTAGTCTACATAAGTTTTTGCTGCCCCAATATTACATGTCCAACCTAATGTTCCTGTTGCAAATTTCATTATACCTCTAACCACAAAAATTTAATCTCAGATACATCAATAGGAAATGAAAGAGAATTTAACAGAGCATTAATCTTCAAAGTATTACAACTTTCCTCAGGTAGAAAATAATTTTTTTTTGTATCCTCTGGAGACACACTGAATATTGGTTAGCATTACAAAGATTTTTTTTTCCTTTTTTGCTTCACTTTATCTATAGCAGCAGCCATTAGCCACCCTGTAAGGAATTAAATCTGAAGTTGCAATATATATTTCCAAAGACTTAGCAAAAGCTCTCTCAATGACATTATACCTAAGAGTTACTTGCTAGAAATGATTGAAAATGCAGTTCAGAATAAAGTTTTCCATAAGGAGATGAGATTTTCATAACTGAGATATTTTATAAAAATTATTTTCAAGTAAAAATGTAGACAAATAAATGCATCATAAAACTTCATTACATTTCCCTACAATTTATTTCATAAATGGAACAGAAATAGATGAATAAAAAAATCAAGAAGGATGAATCAGATTAACATAGAAATACACCAAAGAACTAGCATTTGTTCCAGGTTCCATTGAACCACGCCCCTTTCAAATATCATTCAAAGTGAAAAAAGGCAAAAAGGCAATCAAAAGTGATTTAATATTTCATGGTGTAAAGACTTAAGTTAACATTAGGCATTAAAATGAAAACTATATATCAGAGATGTAGGACAAAATATTTTGTGATGGAAGAAAAAGGCATGATAAAATTCAGCTTCAAAATGTAGACTATTTCTACATAGAATTTTTTGTAAATCTGTTTGAATGAAGTAAAAATGAAAATTCTGCAAGATCTCAGACCTATTCCTTATGTTGTCTTCCCAGAATACTTGATGTGTCATTAATTTTCTTAGCTATGGCCAATGCCAAACATACCTGCAAGCTGGCTTGGTAAACACAGTTTGTCACCAAGTTATGCCATTGTTTATTATCCTACCAAAACTGTCTGGAAAGGACAGTTAATCATTTTCACAGCAAAGTGTGTGGTTAAATAAACTTTGATTTCTTTCTGGAATCAAAGGTTAGAAAATCAAATTTCCAACATTTTTACCATATAAATTTCATTTTGAAAGTTAGGTATGCAAGTTTAAATAAAAGTTATTGGGGAAGATATTTTATTCTTGGTTTGATTGATCAGTTTTCATCAGAGATTTTTCCAGAACTTTTTCTCAGTTTAATTTTCAGGTTGCATCTAAATATACTTCATTTTTCTTCCCGTTCCCTCTCATAAAAGGCAGTATCAATTGATGACACTACTGAAGTGAAGGAAACCAAAAGTATTTATAGTTCAAAACTGCTGCAGAAAATCCTTAGTTCTATGTAAGGCAAGTCAAACTTGTTTTGAACAAAATCTTCAGACAGGACTTTTTAATGAAATGAAAGCAATTTTTAATTGAGCCCTTTATGCCAGACTTCCTTTATTCTGTTGAAATACATATTATTGTTGTCATCAATCTCACATCAACAAGAGATAAGGATGGGGATCTTGCTGTAGTTCTTAACCACCATATCAAAACTATCAAATGACAATGCACAGTAATGTGCATTTAGTTTCATAAAATTAGGCCAACAAATGCCTGTTGTACTACTCTTTGACAGGCAAAAAAAAGTGTGAAACCACTTATTATATCTTGACAAAGTCAATCAGCATCATGATAGGATCATGTAGGGGGAAAAGCACTTAATTAAATACTCATGAAATTTGGAGCCACTCATCTTCATCACCACTCTCACCCTGGCAATGATTTTGGATACAGTTTGTCTAAATCAGTCATATGGTTTTACATTTCTCAGTGTTTTACCAGGTATGCAACTGATTGCCTGAATTCACTCCTTTTTTCAGTATATTTCTCAATGGAAAGTGGGATCAGAGGTCATTCACTCTGTGTTGGTGGCAAGGTACAATGCAAGAGGCTTTCTTATGCAAGGGTAAAACTGAGTATAATTACAGAGGATAAGGTTTTGCAGCCAGGAGATGAGGAGTCAGAAGCACAAAGAAAACATGTCACCTTTAGGTACACTTGAGAGTAAGAGGGGGCTGCAGGAAGTGGCTTAAGTGATTGCAGGCAGCATTGTGTTTTTTGAATCATTAAAGAATCTATGGTTTTCTATGGTATTGGACACATACTACCTACACTTGTGTTTCTGCATCTGAGAGCACTTTTTGTCATAGCCAGGGGAAAACAGTTATTAAGCATCAATACAGAAGTGTCTAATCTTTCAGATTAGATACATATGTTAATCGCTAAGAAGACCACGAAGGAGTTGTTTGTACTTCCCTGACACTGGATTTGCTGCCATGGCCGTATTTCACTATCCCTGTCAGGAGTGTTCGTCCAGTATCAGGAACAGCTTCTCTTCCTAAATGTGGGAGTTGTGCACATCTATGCTAGAGATGTGATGTTATTTTCCATGTGTTATGTATCTTTACACATCAGAGCCTGTTATTTGTAGCTGTCACTTGAGACAGGCTTTACAGTGAAAATGATAATACTCTATTTTGTACCCCAGCTCCCTCAGACTACTCTTCTAATTCTATATTGTCACGTCCGCCTCTGGCCGTTGGTCTGGTGGGTGCAGACCCCTAGGCAAAAACGACACAGAGTGCCCCAGCAGAGGCTCCGGTCGACAGGATTCCCTATGCTAAAAGACTGCAGCTCCCAGGGCTGACACTGTAGCTATGCCGGAAAGAAGGAGAGGCCCCTCGCCTGGTATAAATGAGACACTGTAGCACATGGATGACAGCACTCAGGGGAACCAAGGTCAAGAGACCCCGAGCTCTGGGTGCACCCGTCTTTTATTTGGGTTACAGTATCCAATCAGCGAAGAGCTCGCGGGTGGAACAGGGGAGGAACAAAGGGTGAGGAGCCAACTGGGATGATAAAGGGGAGGGGAGGGGATGACAGACAACAGGGAGGAACAATAGTCAACCGAATACAAAGGAACTTTCCAGAACTTATGGAGGATTGACAGGCTTGTTCTCGAGACTGATGGTGGAGGTGGCCAATGCCCTCAGGGGACGTCCAGCCCCTAGATTTTCCAGTCCTGCCCTGGAGGATACCAAGTTCATGCCCCTCCCAGGGGGTGATCCCTAGTCCTCGGCCAGCTTCCTCCAGGGCCTAAAACTTTCTTTGGGCGGCTGAACCACCTCCACACTATATTTATTTATCATAAACTGAGGCAAGAGTGAGATCTGCTATGAGAACGTATCTCTCTTAAAACTATAAGGAAAAAATGCTTTATGTAAATACTAATTCTTGCTACCTCAAAGGGAGAGTTAAGAGGCAGGAACCAGCCCCACATAAAATAGGCTGCAGAGATCTGGCTGTGTAAAGTTGAAAAAAACTGTCCCAGAAAAAGAAAGTTCAAGAAATGCCTAAATGTTGAACAGTAAAAGGAGGAACCAACAAGAATGAGGGTTACAGGGAAGGACTCTAAGGAATGAACCTGAATTACTTTGTGAGTGTTGATACCACAGCACTTCCCCTTTATTCATAACAGTGTAGATTTAGCTTCTCCCTAGGACATAGTATTTTTCCATACAACTCTTTTGTTTTAAGATTTCATAGTCCCCCCTCTAGTGTGAGATGCAATGAGTGGAACTACTGTACAGGATTACTGTGCCCAGTTAAACCATTCTTGGTTTTCAGTTTACTGGCTGTTCTTCAGAGAGGTGTAAAACAGTACTTCTGTATTTGATTCTGAAAAGTCCTCTGGTTGATATTACATAAATGCGAAATATTATATTATTTTAAAGCATGTTAGGACTGGAACCCAGAAGGGTGAATACATTTTTGGTTTTTATTTTCAGTGGAAAAGAAACTGAAGCTGAAAATAAAATATGGTTCCTGGATAGCCAGCCTACTGTATACAGAGGACTGGGAAACTAAATGAAAGCCATTCACAGGTGGTTAAAGTTGGCCACAGGAGCAGCTGACATTGGAACGTTACGAGAGAGACCGTGTTGTTGTGAGTTTATTGACGGCTTCATGAACAGCAGAAACAAACAGAGCACTGGGTTTAAATTTTAGGGTATATTTGTACCCTACTGAACTAAAGACCCTAATGATGTCTGTCTCCAGTAACTGGCACCTGGTCTGTTTTTTTAAACAAAAACTGATAAAAGCTGAATCAGCACTGAGGTGGTGCACCATACAACATGCATGTTGTCTTCATTTAAGCTATCAAAAAGCACTGCTTTCAAGGGCTGATATAATTCTATGCCTATTTTCATTGCATTTCAAATAGTTCAGCTTTGAAAGTAAGAGGTCCTCTCCTATGACGGCAGTCTAAAGATAGTCTGGCTGAATTCTCCTGCTGACTTCCTTAGCACTGTACCCCTGCAAAGGGATAGCACAGCTCTGCATGGTTATAGCATTTTTAAACCATAATAAAGCAGACAGTGAGTGTTAAAAGCACATTGCCTGTGCCAGATGGATACCTGTAACCCAGTAAATGTCAACTGCAATTTTTTCTCTGAAAGTGCTACCCTTCATTGGTTACTACAATATGTCAAGATGATGACTTCCCAAGCAAGAGCCTGGCAGCACTGAAGAGTCAAATTGAAGTAAATCTCCTTTTTCAAGTGTTTACACAATTCAAACTGATTTGAATATTTAATTTGAAAAGTATTTCTTAAGCAGTTGGGCTTGTAGTTTCTCATGCTGTTTAATTCCAAACTTGCTGCTTTTGGCTGGTAGGCAGCTAAGTGATACATACAAGGGTAGCCTGTCTCATGCAAGTTCTTTGTGGATTTGTGGACTAGTCACAAAACATGAATATTTCACAGTGTGGTCTTCCCCCTGCCCTGGACATGTGACCTGGAGAGGAGCTCATTCAAGTAGCTATGCTTCGCTGGGGACCACAACAGATGATCCCCCTCGTTCATTTGCCACCTCTGTCCTGCCTCACCAAACATAATCCCACAGGGCAGATCTCCATGGCTCAAAGAAGATACATGTCTGCTATTCCCACAGTGGCTGTCGTCCTTGTCTTGATCTATAGAATGCAAATGCATTAGTTGTGATGCATTTCTTTGCTTGAGAAGAGATGAATCTCCCTTTTAAGCAAAATTTTTAGGTGGAATCTTCAGGCTGTTTGGTTTAAGCGGGTTTTGTAACTCAAAGGAATGATAAGAATACTTATAGGCAGTTCATAAGCATAAATAAGCCATGCATAGTTAGCAGGAATCAGTACTAGCAATATTCAAAAACTGATGGCAATGACTCTAGCAAAATTTCTTTTCCATAATGAATTTTTAGCATTATAAATTCAGAAGTAAAATAAACAATTGTTAAACAGAGTAGTTACCTAAGATCAGAGGAGTTGCCTAAAGCCAAAGTAGCATGTTTTTGAATAAGGCGACCACGTGAACTTCTGAGAGAAGCTGAGGTTCACTTTTTGTATAACGATCTTGATGGGAGAGCATTTACACAGACAGAAATGTAAGAAACTCAATATATGCAAAAGGCTATTATAAATGTTAAGTTATTATTGCATAAAATTCCTTTTTTCCATAGATTGTCTGAAAATATGAACTTGCTTTTTCACAGTTGCCACCTTCTCCAAGCAGAGGAGAAAACTATACCATGACCCTGGTGGACCAGATCTTCTAACAGGAAAAAAATGGTATTTTAGTCTCAAACAAATAGTACTTTTCCTCTCTGCCAAAATTAAAGTTGTCCATATGACAAATCTCCTCTCTACAATTCTTACAGAGAAACCACAATACAGGATATTTTCAGACTAAATAAGGACTTTATCAGCTAGAATAGAGTATAAATGTACTGAAAAATATTTTTGAGAAGGGATCGGGTTAATCATTGTTTTAAACATGGGTTATTCCAACAAGGCTCAGGCAGGATAGTGGGTTTTTTTAGAAATATTCATCCTCAGACATCCATTTTCCAAAATAAGCAATTTACTGTCTCACATACCAAGCATATTTTTCTGTTCTTCTTGTGTTCATTAGTTAATTGTTATTTCCTTTTCCTATTCATTAATCATCTATACTTCACTTTTATTTGATGGGAATTTCCTAATCAGAGACTGATCATTCATTTCAGTCTTAGATAATCCAAATTAATGCTGTGTTGGTTAATTGTAATTATTCTGGTGTGTCACATGCTATTTTTCCTGAATGAATGAATTTAGTGATTATAATCTGAACAAAGGTTTAAAGAGGTCAGCAGAGTTTGAGTTTCCCAGGAACATGCATTCATTTAATGAGCAGTTAAATATAAAAACTGCATCCTGAGGATGCTGACATCACTGTCTTAATGGTCCATGTAGGAAGAGGCAGGTCTGTTTCATTCTGGCACCTTGAAGGAAAAAAAATCACTTATACACCAGGTTTCATTTTAATATCTATGGACTTTGAAACAGATGGACTACATTTATTTTGAGCAGGCTAAAATTTCTCACTGAAGCAAAGCAATGGATGCCAGGCTGTATAAAGCTACTTTGAATTATTATATCACAAATTCAAGGCCACAAAACAATTTAGTTTCCTAATTTCATGTCTTTTGATTATTTAACTTAGAAGCTTAACTTCTGAACTACACTGGATAACTTTTATATGACCTGACTACAGTTATATGGTGAAAATCCTTACTTCTAGCTGTAAAACCCTGAGGGATTTTCTTTTCACATTAGTTATCTCTTTTTCTGAAAGCTAAATACATTGTTCAGAACCTTGGTAGAGTAACCAAAATTATCATGTGATATCTGCTACTGTTTTCTGTATGTGTTTTAACCATTTTAGTAACCTATAAACCTCAGAACTGGAGAAAGTTGCAAAAGTGAGCACACACTCAACCCCATCATTTTCTAGGCACTTCTGGAATATTAATCATATTAGTAGGTGATCCTTGTTCAATGTTTAGCAGAGAAATAGTATCTTTCAATTTCTCTTTTACATCTAATAAAGGAACTGTAAACTGCTGAACCTTTACCTTTGCAGAGTGTATTTAAGCTTATGGTTGAGGTCCCCTTTACATCTGAAACAATTCAATCTTTAGCACACTGTTAGTTTTCTCTACATAACAATAATGTAATTATTTTAATTAACAAAGGATCAAAATTTTTTTTAGCTAACCTGTGTTGCTGTCTTCCCAAAATCTACTGCTTAGACTCTCCAGGAGTGAGAATGAACTCAAAAAAAGAGATACTGACGGGTTATGCTGGAATGTTTATTTCTTTCTTTAGCTGTGTGTCAATACCAAAAGATTATTACTGGCATAATATAAATAATATTTTTTTTCATTTTTTCAAGGGTAATCTTTCTTAAAAGGTTTGTGAACAACTTCTGGGGTCTCAATATGTCAGAAGGTTTCTGAAAAATGAGAAGAAGTCACAGATTTATACTCAGGAAGCAAGGAAGTCAACAAGCACAATGATGTAAAGAAATGAATACATGCCCAAAATTTAACTTAAGTTTTAGCTGTAAAAAACAAAAATCTGACAGCTCTGCAAAATATGTTATGTGGGAATTTATGGAAAGGTTAGACTGTTGCTCAAACAAAATAGTTTAAAAAAACCCTGCTCTGAGATGCACTGAAAATTAAAAGAAATTACACTCCTTCAGACTTTTTTCTAGACTAACTCACAGAAATTGCTGAAGACATTTAGCTACCTTCCAAAAGTTCTTTTTTTCCCTTGTAAAGCTCTCATCTCTGAATTTTCACAAGGAAAAATCATCCACAGGGTTCTCAGAATTTTGCAGTAATACTTAGGTTTTCCAAAAGATCTGCAAGTTATTTATTTTTGTGCTAGTAAATTTTTAAAAATCTATTTACAGAGAACTTCGATGAAATGTTTTCACTAGGTACAGGAAAACTAAGCTTCTCTAATAAGTTCTAATTATGCCCAGTAAAAGCTGGATGAATGGTGAAAATGGCATGTTAAATTACTAGCCTGAGGTGTAGATGAATTATTTTCTCCAATTTTTATGTTTTTTCCTGGAACTCCAGTTGTTTTCAGGTTTTCAGATTCCAAGATTTAACATAATTTCCATGTTTTTCTGTATTTTGAGTTAGATTTTCTCTTTTTTTGGGTCAAAGGAGGAAAAATTATTCTATTGGTTGAAACATAATACAAACAAAAACAATTCTAAATATAAAGCATCAGTGCTCAGCCCCAGGCATGTAATAAAAGTTTAATGTTGATGTTCAATATTTCTGTGCATAACAAATATTTCCAGACAGTGTTGTCCTTCCTCTTCTTCCTTCCTAAGGAGAGATATGATGTTCTTTGACCAGAAGACTAATGCCATCCTCACAAAGTCTTCTTTTAAAATTATTGGCCAGCAAAACCCCTCCGTTTCTAAAATAAGTGGTTTTCAAACTATAGCCTAGGGTCCCTGGGGAAATCCCCTGGACTACAAGTGATCCACAGAAGGCAACTAATAAAAATATGCCAACTGAAAGATTACATTCACTAACCTGAGACTTGTCTCCTCAATGGAAAGATATCTAGGGTGTGCTTCTTGTAAACAGAATCTATACCTAGGCAACCTGGATAGTTTGTAAATAAACATACAGGACAAAACAAATTTATTGTTTATTTTATAATATATTCAGATAATTATACTTGTATAAAGTATATTAGCAAAAAACCACAGAACAAACACACTGTAAATGAAGACTACATTAAACTTCTGTTCAAGAGTGGATTGAGCCTTACTGGTCAATGCTTATAATGCTGATCTATGGTGGTAATGAATTCAAAGACAGCCTTTGCAGAATACCTTGCCTAACTAAGTGCAAAGCTTAAGGTCATTTGACCAATATCTGTCATTGTGTAAATAAAAGTTTGGGTGTTTAACAGGGAATCCATATCCAGGAATTAATCTGCATATGGGTTCATAAATTAAAACCACATGACAGAAATTCTAAATTATAAAAATAAAATTAATCCCATTTTGTAGCCAGTACTACAAAGAATTTCATCTGTTTCAGTAGTTACGATGCCTCCATTAGTTCATCTGAGTGCCTCCAGAAACTCAGTGTTAAAAACTGACTGAATTTTAGTCACAGATGACTTAACTTTTGTCATCCCTTGGCATGATTCTGTTACCACAGAGACAATCAATTTGTCTGAATCAATGCAGTCTGAACAATGGAGTAAATGGAAAACTCTTCACAGCAAGAAATATTCAATTTCATTCCTGAGCGAAGACAACTCAGATTGTCTATTCCATCTGCCAAGCAAGACAATTCCATTGTTTGGGATTTAACAGGCATTGTGGCAAAGGATATGAAAACTCTTTTTGTTTCCAGCAATGCTAGGGCACAACACCCTGAATCATAAATCTCAATAACTATTTTACAATAGGTCTTGTCAAACTTGCAACATAATATTTGCCATCATGGCTTGGTCACATCTCTTCACTCCTGTTGTCAGAAACCAAGTACCTGTATTTTGATATTTCTGTGCAAAACAGCTACAAGAACAGAGAGTAAGGGAATAACAACTTTGAATAAAAGAACAATGATAATTTTCTTTATAATCACTTGCAAATCTTAGGGCCTGATCAATATTTTTTCTCCATTAAAAAAAAAAAGGCATCACTGCTTTTATCTTCTCTCCCCTTCTAATTTTGTCCTTTCACCTATTTCCAAAAGAAATTGTAGTTGGATAAGCCACTATTTGGTCCATCCTTAAACACAATTATGTAACAATTAATTTATGGGTAAAAAAAACCCCAAAACATATCAATAAGCAAGGCTTGCTTTGGCTGCTACATTAATAAGCATGAGTTCACTATTTATAAAATTCATGGCAGTCGTCCATTTATTTTCAGTATCTCAAAGTTTTACAATGTACAACTTGATCACTCTTCAAATGATTTTTTCAGTTACAGTCAATGGATGAAATAATATTGCTTTGAAGTATTAAAATTGCTGTGAAAACTCTTTTGAGTTATGTTGCTTAGATCTTGCAAAAAGATTTGAATGCTGAAAACAGATTTTTTTTTCCTTTTTTGGAAAACACTAAGTTTTCCTTAGATATGTAAATGTACCAGTTTAATTCCATTCCAGAGTTTTTGTTCAGTTTACCTTATTTTTGAAGGCAAATTTTCCTATTTAAAGGCAACTAAAAGGCTGAAATGATTAAATAGGTGTCTGAAATATATTCTGGTGGCTTTCATTTTTTGAAACATACTAGGGTGATCCCAATACAGTTTAACTAATGGGAGCTTTATAGTGCAATATTCACCATAGTTATTAAAAGCATAAAGTATTGAAAGACATGAACTTTACCAGAGCAACATTTTTGTGGGCAGTAAATCTTTTACTTCGAAAAAATAAATATTTCTTTAATCACAAAATACAGACACTTGAACCGCAGATTTCTGAACAGCACATCTGTTCCTATATCCACAGTGACGCATCATGTGGTGACATGTCCCATCTATTTATGACAATTAGGCCACTTTACATCAGTAAAACACCACGCTTTAGAGAATAGGCAATTCTTATAATAAAGAGGAATATATACATAACTGAGACTATGCATGTTTCTGCGCATTTGCCAAAAAGAAAAAAGAAAGGTCTTGGATCCCGTTCTGATTTCAGTGGCAGTTTTGGCCTGTCAGGCGCAGGGTGTGGACTCATGAAGGAAAAAAATATGCGTATGTGGTATGAATGCAAGGGACTTACTCTATTCTATAATGGAAGTGCAGCAAGTAAAATATCTACATATGGAAGGGTATTGATGTCTTCCTGTCTACATTTAATGGTACTGTCCCATTTTATGTCTGATTTTGATATCCAAACTCTTCTAGTTTTTCTAAGGGAACAGAAGTTTCTGAGATGATTTTAAATGGGATATGCTGTTACTTGTTTCCAATTTGAGATACTGGATTTTAAGTGTCTGGTATTTCTGATTTCTTGGAATGTTTTCAAATGGTTTCTGGCTCAAAACCAAAAACCTTGGCCTGAAAATACCAAATTCTTTTGAGTTCAGTCAGTAGTATTGACTGTTAGCATCACTGAAAAGTTTTTAACAATGTGGTGGTTTATTCATTGAAAGTCAGACAATACAGAAAAGAGAGATTAAACTCAGCTAAGCCTGTATAATATTAACTATTCATTGCTCCAGATGAAAAATCAATTACACAGATCTAAAGTAGGCAAAAAATTTCTCAACCTATAAATGAGTGATACAAAGAAGAGAAAAAGGCTTATTGCCTCTTAAAAATTCACCATTCAATGTTTCATACATGGCTTAAACAACAACTTGAAATGCTGTTTTTTAATCAGACATGGCAGAGTAGCCCCAAAGTGAAGAAAGCAAGGGGCTTTGTTAATACATGCTGTAATCTTCCTTCCAAACTCAGATAACTTTCTCATACTTAGAAGTGAAAGACTGTTTAAAGCCTTCTTATAAAGCTTCATACCTAGCAGAAGACAACCTGGTTATATAATAATGTAGTAAAACAAAATTTTTAAACATTTGAGATTAAGCTCAGGAACATCAGCTTACTTTTCTACTTGCTACGTTTATGCATTTTTATCTTCAAGATGACCCTACTGCAAACACACCTAGCTCTTGCAAAGTTCACAAGCAAATTTTGAAAATATGCATGAAGTAATTTAAGAACATAAATTCTGCCCTAAGACCCTAAAAGTAAACAAAATTATTTTGAGTTTATATCAAAGCTTGCCAGCATAAACAAAATTGGCACTGGCAAATTCCCTCTCTTCTATTCCATGGGCTTCACTGTCTGAAGAATGGTTCCTTTGGACACTCATTTACTTCATTGCAAAGTGACTATAAAGTGGTACTTTTCTGAGAGTAATATGCAAGTACTTTGTGCAAAGCAGATACAGGATTACTTGTATTACATTAGGAATGCATTTCCAGACATGCAACCTTTTTCTTCCTAAAGTATAAATTCATTTGTTAAAGTAAAATACAGAATTTTATTGTGTTGTATTCTTGAGAGGTGCCAACATGTTAAGCTCAAATTCAAGCTTAACTAATTCTTTCAGTTTATAATGTACCTGTAAGCCAGCATCAAGTGCTGTCTTTGGAGCTTCTCAATTTTGTCTCTATTTTTGTCACAAAGAATTTGGCAGATTTCAAAAGAAAATTTTCTACTCTCATGTCCTAAATTATCAAACTGCCTTTTTAATACTCTATTATTTAAAAAATTTTAACCAGGTGTAAAGTTGACTTTTTAAATTATACAGGCAGTAAGAAAGGATCCATTTCCAGCCATAATCACAAGGACCTGTAGTATACCAGAAAAAAGATGGAATTTAAATTTCTGCTTCAGTAGTTGAAGACTTGACATCTCTGCTACAACTGGGGCCCACTTATTTCTGCTTTTACCAAAAAATTGTCAAGCTTTGTTTAATATTCTTCAGCATTTGCTCCTTTCTTTTAGAAACTATGTTAAGAGAAGTCAGGTGAGTTAGCAGTGGCCTATCTGAATATATCATCAATGCACTTTGAAAGATCTGTTTTCTAAAATATAATCCAACCCATATCAAATTTGCCATATATTTGGGAGGTATACCGGAATTGTTTTCTTCTGTGAAGAAATGACATGGACCAAAGGCACTTCAGAGGTGACCGACAGTCCACACCTGCTCATGGAGTTGAGAAAACAAAATAAGCAAGACCCATTCATGTAGCACACTCATTCAATGCGCAGGCCTGTGTGGCAAAAATGAATGCAGCTAACCTGTCATTTGCCAGAGAGACACTCTCCCATTTTGGGATATTCTGAACAATATCTAGAATAGCAAACATAGAAAGCAATTATTGTGTAGAAAGGAGCATTCTTCCAGGAACTGAAGCTCAGCAAGTCCTACAAAGTGAAAATTAGGTCTAACAACTGAGTATTACATGAGTACAACATGAGCACAACATGAGCATAGATGTAAACAACTCATCGGAATAAATTTATTGCTAGTTTACTATCAGACTAACAGAATATATTCAGAATAATTCCAACAGTTGTATGCTCTGAGTGTGGTCTATTTTTCCTTAGGGACATAGATGATGAAATAGAGAGCATATTTACTCAATTTACGAAAATTACCATGCAGAGACAACCCACAAGCATTTGGCAAGGCAGGATTTGATTTCAAAGTTGTCTCAACAGAAGAGGATTTTAAAAAACAGGATTCAGTTCAGTGAGAGAACCAGCGCTACCCCTAGGCTGGAACAAACAGCTGAATAAATATACAACAAGAAACAACTAGTTATTCAGTGACCAGGAGGAGGTTTAGA
Organism: Drymodes brunneopygia; assembly: GCA_013400955.1. Lineage (NCBI taxonomy): Eukaryota > Metazoa > Chordata > Aves > Passeriformes > Petroicidae > Drymodes > Drymodes brunneopygia. The sequence continues at coordinate 97,327 of VZTZ01034063.1, read as the reverse complement.
GAGGCTACTCACTGAATGTGAGACATCAGGCCCATATCCATTGTGATAAAGTTGTTATCCAAATTCTATTAAAATAAAATAATGTATTTTAGAAATTTGATCTACTTCATTAAACTTAGAGGTAAGCACCAGAGGGAAGAGCCTCAAAGTGGAGTTCAGTTAGCAGCACCAGCAGAAAAGCTCTAAAGAATGGTAAGTTGTCTGAAAAATATTGTATATTGGCAAAGAGATAGCTAAAGAGCAAAAGGCATAGAAGAGACATAAGAAATAAAAATGTGGCCACCATAGACATAAAGGAAATTACTTACTTTCCATGTTCATTGGTATTAAAAGGTAATAGGTATAATTTAACAGGTGACATAGGACAACACAAGATAAAAAAAACAGCTAAAAGAGATGGGAAGAGTAAGCACAGGCAAAATCAGTTCATGAATATTGCAATATCTCCAACAGAAAATAATGTGTACTTGGGTAATCTATCCTGGTTTAGGAAAGGAATATGTATTAGACAAGGACTCATGCCATAGTGAAAGGGTTCTGTCCATTTTCAAAATATTGCTGAATATCCCAAATATTCCCAAAATTCCTGAAATCTTGTGATTAATGTTGTATTCCAAATATTGTATTCATAACGGTGGAGATAATCACTGAAAGCAATCTCGCAGCAATTTCCTCATTGTGGGCCAAAATCTAGCAACAATATCTTCCAAGTTTTTTTATGATAAAAAAAATCCACTCTGAATTTTAGTCTAACTAAAATTTACTGCATTTAGCATTTACTGCACAAGTCAGAGGTGGTATGGGGATCAGTAGTAACTCCCTACCATAATCACAATAAAGTTTAAAAAAAAAAGTGCACTGTGTAGGATTAATTTCTTCAAGCCCTCAATGGTTTCATCTGAGCCTGACTATGCAGCAATCAGCATCTGAATTCTATTTTCTACCTAGATCAGCTACGTTTAAGACAGAAAGGGATTACATTGCAATTCTTCAATGGTTTTAAAAAGTCTGACTCAAATAACTCTATTTGGAAGTGGACACCAACAAACAGGATAATATAGTTCAAATCTGGGGGAAAAAAGTCATACGGATGACTGGAAATGCATAAGGTAAATAAGAGTGAATGGATACACCATAGGTAAAGATACAGAAATTAAAAGCTTTTATCAGAATGTGTCAATATTTACATGATTTCAAAGACAGAAGAAATACACCTTTGATACTGCTTTTTCTTTTATAGCATTTTTTTCCATTTTTTCTTCACTAACATTCAGAACTATAAACATGTTTTCACTGTCTCTTCAAAATTTTGTGTCACCAAACTGTAAATCCATGGCTAAAATATTTTTAGCCCCACCTATAATTTAATAAATCTTTTCATGCACACAGTTATTGAGAAAACTGTGAAGAGAAACATACACTGAAAATTTCCTGTATCTGAGTTTTCAATTACTATTTATTTGATTTTTGCTAAACCTTATTAATATTTAATACAAATTGCCATAAAAAAAGTTGTAACTCTAAACATCTTTCCATAACAATTTGATATTTTATAGCTTTCAGAATCCCACTTACTTTTTTATATGAAAGTTACATTCAAAATAGTCTATGGTCATGCAATTAACATGTTTTATCTAACCATGGTGGCTAAGAGCCAAACCCAGATTTGTTTAATAAATGGATCAAAAGCTCTAGGGGATGTGATGTGCTATTGGAGCAAGCCAAGAAATGTTGGTTGGACATTTAGTAAATATTTAAACCACAAAAACTGGATGGGTTAAATGATTTTCCTTTCAGGCCTGTTTTTGCTGCTAAAGTGAAAGGTGAAAAAATAACAACAGTCAAGAATCCTATTCAGTGCCATTCAAATTATCCCCCTACATAAGAAACAATAAATATTGATCATCTCCTATGTGTTATTACTACATTGTCCAAAGCAACCAAGTATCACTTGGATAAAGAGCCTCCCAATTATTCTCCCCAAATTACTGCATTTATAGGTCTTATGAAAAAACCAAAGCTATGAAAGAAAAATAATTTAATCAATAATCTTTCAGAAGTAGGATACTAGAAAAAGAACTAAAATAGAAAACCTCTGACTGTATTTTTGGTTGTTTTCATTAAGTGTGCACCATAAGAAAACTTTGACTATTATTATTTAAAATATATTTGCTAATTCCTGTGGTTCCTACTGACCTTGAAACTGAAAGTGCACTCAAGGAAAGATCATTCCTCAATGGAGACAGCTCTGCCTAAGCCATAGTTAATTACAGGCTCCACTGAGGCACATATAGAGCCCAAAATACATTAAACTCTCAAAAAAATGTCAATTTAATTTCTTTGCACAACCAGCAGCTTTTGTTGCCATGCTTCTGATCAAAACCAGTGAGCAAGCATATGTAGGAACAGACATCCTAGGAATGAAGTGCAGGTTACTCTAAAACATTATTGTAATTAATCTCAATTTTCTCTAATGGGGCATTAAAATGTAGCTTTATTTTTGGTGTCATTTTACATGATGAATAATTGAAGGTTCAAATTTCTTGTCTGAATCTTACAGAATTTTTAATTATTGTAAAATGCCCCCAAAAATTAGGCAGAATATTTTCCAGAGAAAATGATTATTTATCATCCATCAGTTGGCAAACCCATCAAGAAGCATTTTCAGAGAAGTTTGCAGTATGTAATATCTTGGGGATAGTCCGCGTTATGTGATGTATCATGAAAAAGTAATCCGATAGAAATCAAACATTTTCACATTACAGTTTCCAAAGCAGCTGTAACTAATCCAAGGTTAGTTAGAGATGCATCAGGACCTCTAATTTTAAATGTCATCATCTTGTTTATACATAGCACTTTATGTCTCTATAAACTGTACCTGCTTTTATTTATGTCTCACATATATGCATGTGTTAACATTGCTGTGGGAGTCATAATTTGGTTTATAAGTTTCTGACTTGTGCTATTAAGTTCTCAACAAATCTCATGACTAATGTTGCATTAACATATTATTTGCACAAAATTCCTTTGCTCTTAAAAACTGTGGTAATTGCATACAAAATGGAAAAGCATTCTGTGCCTCTTTAGTGTGTGTGTAATATTAAAATGTTAAAAAAGAGATAAATCCAGCAAGGGGGAAAAACACCCAATCAACCTGCTTGATTGCAAATTGATATAAATGCATAGAGTAATTTGTTTCAATGTGCAGTGTGAGATTCAAATGTGATAATATGCATCCATATGACATTCTGCTCAATGCTTTCTGAAATGGCTGCACACTGAAATAAACATGATGAATTTCAACCTAGAGAATAACCTTTCCAGAAAGTTATAAGAGCTTGAAAATTGCTGTTTGGAAAGAATATACCTTGTGAGCCATAGCAGCAAACTAGTTCATCTAAAGTTTCTGAGTTTTATTCAGATCAGTCAAGAGCTACAAAGAAAGAACTTATTTTGACTCTGTTTTGAATAATAAATATTTAATTTTTTTAAACAGGAAATGAATGAAATAAGCAAACAAAAATTACAAAATTCTAGACCAGTTTTGGGGTAGTTATTTGAAATAGTTTGGGGGTTCAAGTAATTAAGTTGCAAAAATATTTCAGAATCTAAAATTTAGATGTCTGCCAATGCAGACCTCATTCTTTTCAAGCCTCTTTTATTGTGAGAAAGTTCCACACCAAAAAATTCATAATTCATTACTAGAATCAGTTTGCTATAGTTTTTCCAACTATTTTTGCACATTCACCTGAATCTCTTTGCAGAGTTACATTTCACTTCTTAACCAAGTACCAACACAAATGGGGATTCTGAGCACAACCGCTCTTTACTTGAGAAAGAAAGCATAAGCATGTCCTCACATCATCATCATTATAATATAGACTTTTCAGAAAATTACTTCCCCTTGCAGAATCCTGGGTAACTCTATCATAGTACTTTATGTTCCACAGATGTCAGGTGTGGTGCGTTTTTTTTTTTCTCTGAGCTCTTGAAATAGTACTTCTCAAATAATTTTCTCCTAATGTCATCACTGTTAAATGCTAGATGAGCCTTATGGATCTCTCAGTACAAGGTTTCAAACTTCTATATTGATCAAACAAATATAAGAAGAGTGTCATGTGAGGGGGAAAAAAGAAAATAAAAAAGGCATGCTATACTACCCTGAAATCTTCTTCAGCTTCCTATCAAACCTAGTAGATCATGCTCATAGGATGAACAATTTAACTGGGTAAACAAAACTATTCTAAAGGCTTCAGTTTTCATTTTTGTTTCAGTAGATCCCCTCTGGAGCAGGAACTCTTTTCTGAAAGCCTGCAGGAGACAAACTCATTAATGTTCTTTGTGGCAAAGTATCTTGAACCTAAAGGTTATGCTGAAGTCTGTGTTTTGAAACTGATGTCCATGCTAACATAGGTTACAAAATGAAAGGTATTTATGCCCTTGCTTAAAAGCAAGTATGTGCATAAACACTGCTCAATGACAATTTTATGATTGCTCATTGTCTAGAATAATTGCTCTTTTAGAGTGCAAGATTGTTATGTAACTCCCACTTGCTTCAGTAGGAGTCTTTTATTAGCTTCAAGGAAAATTGGAAAGAATTTGTTATTTGCATGCAGTTAGATGCTACCACTTCCCTCATCACTTGACACTCAATGTATGCTAGAAGAGTGTTCTTAATGAGGAGAGGAGGTAACTTGGAGGGGGGGGAAGGGGCAAACCCCATTAGTTTCTCTGTTAAATCCATGCTTGAAATTTTATGAAAGGACTCAAAGAAATTGTAATGCAATAGTATCTGGTCCTCACAGCTATTTGCTCAACAGCCAGTGACAAGTTCAGATGATGTAATGCCTCTAGCACGTACATTGTTACTTAAGTGAGTTGCTAATTAATACCATGCTGAAAGAGATTTGGTTGGGTGTCAAGCTACTCAGAGTTGGTCTCTGCAGTTTAGGGAATGTTTCTGCTTCAATTCCCTCTGCTCTTACTGTGCACAGTGTTCTCTAAGCAAGTATTTTTTTTTTCAATTTCAAGGTTGTGTTGTTTGGTTTCCTCCCCTCAATTGCCACCTTTAATTGCTACACACACAGCACATTACAAATGCTGCTCCCAAATGATTCTACAAAAATGAAATTTCTTGTGTGTCCTGGCAAATTATCATTCATTTATTGACACCAGAAAATCATTCTGGCAGTAGTTTTCTGGGACAGGATCTGGACTGTAAGAAGAAATTTTAAATGGAATGGAAAAGCCATTTGAGAACAATTCGCTTAAAACATCTGTGGGAAAGCATGATGCACACTTCATATGCTCTAGGGATGTATGTAACTTTTTTTACATGCAGCTGTTTTTCAGTGTTTGCTCTGGAAAGCAGTTGCAATCATTAACTCACATGCTAGGAATAAAATACCTGTCCGGAGTCTGCATTGAGCTTGCTAGATAAATTAGACAAGGTCTTGAACCTCAATGACATTTAGAGGTCTAATACCTATATGTAGCTCCTATTTTCAAATGAAACAATAGAAGTTAAACACTTATCTAAGGACCAGTCATACAAATATTTTCAAGAAGCTAACCCTTAGCAACTTCTTACAGAAGCAATACTTAATTTCTTAGCGATGCCTATCACTCACTGATAGGCAGTGAATATTAACATTTTGAGGAATGAAACTGGAAATAGAATATATAATGCATATAAGTAGAATCTCTTCTTTTTTTCCAAAGAGAATGATTATTCTCTGAAGTGATGTAAGCCAAACTGTGATGCTCAGGCTTTTTATTTACAAACCAGAGATAAGTATATCTCCCTGCTTTAGGTAGAAGATTTATAAACTTCAACAAGCATTTTATTTATTTATTTATTTATTTATTTATTTAAATAAAGACAAACCAATAAAGAACAGGCATTGAATTACACACATACTTCTCATTGCTGAAGTCACTGACCAGAGTTAATATGAAATAAACCCCTGTTAAAATGTATTCACAGAATTAGAGCTGTCTCTGTCTGGGACTATCTGCTCTCCTAGGTATACAAACACATCAGCATGCCTGCAGCAGGGCTACACTTCCGTGCCAAGGCCTGGCACTACATCACAGGTTACGAAACAAAGCCTCCAGCAAACACGCAAACTTTTTTCACAGATCAGCTCCAGACAGTAATACACCTAACTCACTCATTGAATTAATAATTAGATATGATCTATTTGTAATGGAATTTCATTCAGCATGTCTGCTTTTTTTGGACAGTTCAAAGGAACTGACTAAAACTCTATCTGTTTCAGCTTAATTCATATTCTCTTGTAAAATTATCTAGACTTGGGGCACATTTGAATTAATTACTAGGAATTGTAATATTTCATTATAACAACTTAAACATTATTGCAAAAAGCCCATTCATCCAATGTATTGGGAGAGAGATAATTAAAAGTCCCTAAAAGAGATTAGTGTAGGTTTGCTGAAAGCCAGCTTCTCTGATAGAGTTATGAAATAGTCCCAAATGCCAACTAGATTTTCTACAGGGAGTATAGCACAATACCCTGAATGCTATGCCTATAAAATGACAACAGAAAAGCTGCTTCATATAGTTAATCTATATGGTGAATTTATGAAGGCTGTGAAGATTAATCTGAGGCAATAAGATACAAGTAAACAACCAAAATCCTTATTATATTTATTGCATTTTTATCTAAAATTTGGATTGTATGATAATTCATGAGCAATGGAGTGTGAAGGGTGAAGCTGGGATTGATAGAAGTACTTGATCAAAATGCATGAATGTCTTAAGTGTTTACAAAGAGTAAGATTAAAATTCTTTCAATGAAAAAGTATGCTGTATCCCTAGCCAGATTTCTTGTTTAGAAACAATATCATTCACAAGGGGGCTTTTTGGCAATGTTACTCCTAGGCTCTCTTCAGTTGGCCCTAAATGCATTAGCAATAGGTCCAGTCTTCAGAGAAACAGCTAAGTGGCAGAATATCTGAATAAAACACATATATCATTGCATCGAGTCTTGACTAGGCTGTTGTCAGGATGATTTGTTAAATGCAAAATCAACAGGCACTCTGTAAAATTATATCTTGGTAAAAGCTCCAGGAAAGTTCTTTGTGTTATATATAATAATGACTCAATTTCTTTCAGTAAAAGAAAGCATAAGGAAGGCTCAGATGAAATTTTCTTTTGTTCAAACTTTCAAACCTAGAAGATACCAAATGCTGATATCAAGATACTGTTTTTCTCATATTTAAAAAAAAATCTTCACGTACTTAAAGCTAGAAATTTATCCTGTTATGCTTGTTTATGGCAGTTTAGAAATCTTAAAACATCTAGAAGCTCCAGACACAGTTTTCATATGGAAGCTGGCAGAAGTACAGGATTTTCTTTAAGGGCATTAATGGTTTTCAGTACACATGGATAAACTTTTATCCCAAAATCCTCTTGTAGATGATTGGTCCTTCCTCTGGACAGCAATATAGATATGCTGATACATTACAAGGATTTTATTCCATATCAGGTCAATGCTTTTCACCTAATAACCTAAAACAACCAGAAGAAGGTGACATCAAGGTTGGACTCAATTTCAGAGCCTGTTTTCCAGACTCTAATTATTCTGAAATTGATTCTATGGTAACATTAGATCATTCACAATGAGCATCTAAGTCTGACTTCAAAGGCATGAGATACAAACGAAACATTTACCCTCGTAAACTAAATCTGGACCCAGGTTTAATTCTCTAGCACTGAGGGCATGCTGCACAACTCAGCCTGAGTAAAAATACTTTCCTATGTTTTCTAAATCTATGTTTTTCCTCTCAAAAGACCTATTCTCACTTCTCATTGGGAGTAACCTCTGGACAATTCTTTTCCCAATATTTTGCCAAGACAGTATCTAAAAAGACCTTATCAACTGTTAGGAAGAGCAATACTAGAGCCCATGACCTGGCCACAGAGTAGCTGCACCTGTAAAAATAGTACACCCTTTTAGTAGTGTAGACCATTTGCTATATAACAAGCATATAATACTTCTATAGTTTATATAGTATGTTGCAATAAAAATAGTGGTAGATTAGTGGTAGATTAGACACAGGAATTATGGAAGACTTTCCACCTCCTCTTCAGGATGTCCAGGATGCCCAAAGTGTCCTAAGTGTCACCAAAAGTGTATGACTGCACTCTGTGGGAACAAGGCAGTAGGTGCGCACTTGGGGTGAACTGCATCTCATTTGTGGCTTTATTAAAAATTTTGATGAGTTCTTTATTGCTCATAGTGGGACCTGGCTTGTATGCAGAAGTCTCCATATAGACACCTATGTCTGTGTCAATTTAATTTAATCCAATGAACAATTAGCATAAGGATTACCTGGTTTGTGCCTAAAACATCACACCTGAGGTCTTCCTTCACAAAGTAAGGACAAACAGAATGATACAGAATCCAAATGCTGTTTCATGTCTTTCTTAACGAAAATAGTGAATGCTTTGCTTTTTCCAGCTCTTCAAATTCAGTTGTACAGGCCTGGATATGAAAAATGTATAATAATATATAATATGGCAGAAAGCAACATTGATCTAGATGTGCCAGGATTATTCTAATGAGACAAATTATGCAATATATTCAGAGGTTATAAACTATCATAACTTCTGACTTTTGCAATTTCTTTAAAATATAAAAGTACTGCATTTGACCCTGTTTCCCTAAGATGGATGTGCTAAACACTTCAAGCACAAGCACAAGATCCTTGGTGACATAACGCACAACACCCATTTAAACCTGATGGAGTACACAGTTTTAGTCCAGCATTTTTATGTAGTAAATACTTTCATATATCTGGCAGGATAAAGTGATTAAGAAATTAAGCAGCAAAAACCATTGATAGTCTTCTGGTCTAAAAGGTGCAAGTTTTTGCTATTGATGATTTTTCCCTGAATGGGAATAGAATGACTAATTGAAGGCATGTAGCTGTGTAGTGATAACAGCCCACAACTTGTGTAAGGCTGTGTACAGTTGGCAGCACACAGCAAGATTATTGTTCACAATAGAGACTGGTTATTAAATGGTGTCATAAATTAGAAGAGATCCTGAATGAAAAAATGCAGACAATGGGATAGACTGAAGCCACCGTATCAACTCAGTTTAGAAGGGAATTTGCCAGATGACTGAAGAAGACAAACAGGGGTTTCAAACAGCACAACCGTTTGTTCTCTGTGCATATACAGATGTGAAAAGCAAAGTCAGTCTGCAGTTGTTTTGAATCTGCAAGTTCCCAAACCTGATCAACTGAGAGAATAGTAAAAGTTCTAATTATTTCAAATATCATCCAGACTATCTTTCCTTCTGTCAATGAAGACCTTCTTGAATAGAAGAATCAGCAATTTTTAAATGCCCTATTGCATGACAATGCTGCTTGATTCACTGATGAAGCCCTTTTTCATTTTACTGGCTTTTGATTCTACTACTACTTATGAAAAGGGAAAAATAAGCATGAAAAAGCTAAGAGTCCTATTTTGGTTTTAAAAATTATGAAATAATACTGAAAATTTTAATCCTGAAGCTTACTAAATCCTCACTCAGAGTGCTTCCTAGTAACTGGCACCTCTATTGGCATGAGAATAAATGCACAAGGCTAAGGTTTCTATCTTAACATTCCTGAGTAATTCCAGGTGTCATTACATCCTTAGTCTTCGACAGAGACATGTCGGCTTTGGGAAGTTTTTGTCCCTGTCCTATCTGCCTCTCAAATCTGTTTGATTCCAGTTCCTTACACCACAATTAAAAGCAACTCACCTTTATACCAGAAAAGCCTTTCTGTAGGTCTGGGGGATGAATAGAATATTTTTTAATGAAACACATTTCAAAAAGATGGTATTCTGGGCTAAGGGAGCTGGAAAAAATCTAACTCTAGTCTGGGCAGAATGTAGAACACTCTACTCTCTTATGGGACACATCAAACACCTTTTCGTGAACAAAGGGAGATCTTTCTATGAAGTAAAACAAGTAAAGTTTTCCATGAACTAAAAAATATTAGTATAGAGTAAGCCAAGATTTGCCAACACATTCTTCTGAGGAAGGGAAACATTTGGCAGATCACCCATTTGGGAAAAGCAAAGAAGTGGAAGGAATCTGTGTCTCTCTCAATCACATATCTTTGCCACACCTACCATGCAGAATTAAATATCTGAATCCATTGAAAATAATCAGTTTCATTGTTTTAACTCTATAGCAACAATGCCATTTAATGTATTAGAAGAGTGAAAGAAGGTATTTTATGCTTAAAAACATAAACAACTTCTCAAAGAATTAATTGGGAAAATTTCTTTCAAAAATTTTAACAAAACTCTCAAATGGTATTAGCTACATAGAAAGAATCAGAAAGAATTTAATATATATTCAGATAGATTAAATATAGGAAAAGGATGGATTGAAAGGAAATCCTTCACTACCATGTAACTTTTCTGGTCCTTGAAATTGCTGGGTCGACAATATGAAACTCAATCAAATGTGACTGGCAAGATGTGTCAAGCCTCATACTAGCATGTAAAACTAGCCAAGATTTGGAGAATAGCATAATAGACTGGGAGTCAGGAAATTTAGTTCTAGTCCTAACTGCACTGCTTTCCACCTGTCACACTGTAATATGAACAATTTGCTAATAATCTAATTTGAAGAACCTTTTGATTTCTCTTAATCTCAAAGTTGTCCTCCCTGCCCTCAAAAAAAAAAAAAAACAAACCTAGGTAGAATTGCTAATATTTTCAGGTATGATTAATAAAATAATTTAGTGAAGTATACTTGCTAAATATTTTTAAAGTATGACAGAAAAAGTAATATGTGGGAAATTTTCAGGAAATTCAGATTTAGGAACACTGAGCAATTTTTCACATAGTCACTGGTCCTTCTTTTTTCATTCTTTTTTCCTTCTTTTTTTTTCTTCTTTTTGTTTCCTGTTTTGTCTTTCCATCCAATGCACAAACATAAAACTGAATCACATTTTAAAAACAAAAAATCACAATTTATTTGGATTTTTAAATTTTTGAAATTTTTGATTCTGTGTGCAATGTTTCCTATAGATGATGAGAAGTACATAGATATTGTCTTCTGTTAGCTGAAATAAAGAAAGAATAAGAGGAAAAATACTGAAATAGTTCTTCTAAAGGAGGCTGCTGAAGGTATGGGCTAACTGTATAAGAAAACATAAAAAAATATAATCATAGAATGGTTTGGATTGGTTGGGGCCTAAAAGATTATCCAATTCCAACGCCCACTGCCATGGGGAAGGACACCTTTCACTAGATCAGGTTCCTCAACCACATCCAGCCTGGCCTTGAACACTTCCAGAAATGGGGATATCCAAATGTCTGATACTGATGATTGATTGATAACATGTTTTAGAGCAGAAGAAATTGGTAATTGACAATAGACAGCTTTAAAGGAGACTCCAAACATTATATAAACCTCTTAAGCTCTTTTTGCTTGCAGACCTTTTGCAATTCAAATGTGGTTCTACATCTTGCCTATATGTATCTGGTCCTGCAAAGTTCCATATTTATTCAAATGTTGGTAAAGATGTTCTGAGAACACACATGTGCACTTGTTCAGGTGCCTTTTCAGTTGGTTACATGTATGTACAGCATTGCTCAATTCACCTAGATGTTGTCAGGTTAAATTTGGATTTTTTTTCCCCACATACTCATTCTGAGTGTCTAAAGAAATAAAATTATACAGCCCAATGCATCCTTTTGGACAACAGAAATTCTATATGTTTTGTGAGGCTAAATCAAATGAATAGCAATCTGAAGCCAATTATGTAAAGATGAATAGGTTGCCATATGGGTAACTGCAAGAGTTTAAACAGACATAGTAATTATTTCTCTTACTGGGGATACTGAGCATGCTTACAAACATGGTATGAGAAGTAAGGCTTGCTATATATGTTGGCTTGGGGGTGGGGGGGGTTAAATTATTTTTGCCTTTAGTAATAAAAAACTGTTTTAAGACAATTAAAAGATAAACCAGAACTTGTTTAAAAAGTTAATAATTAACTACAACTCCCTTCATTATATCTCCATTACATGTATGTGGAGACAGTTCTAATATGAAAATAACATCTGTTTTATACACCAGATCCTTAAACACTTTTTTTTTAATTGCAGTATTTTGAATTACTTGGTTAAAACTGTGAATAGTTTGCTAAATATTCCTCACAGAAACCTATTTAAGAATGAAATTTATGGCAATATCATTATCCCCCTGTACAGAGAATATGTATGAAGGTGTAGACACACAAAAGGAATTGATTATTTAGAATTATGTCAACATTCATCACTGTACCAAATTAGTCTAAGACCAATTAAATACTTAAGCCCAGCCTAAGAGCAGATAATACAAGGTAAGTGGCTTTGGACACTCACACCTTTGTAGATAAGGGTGAATTTCATGCATAAATCTAAATATACACTGATTTTGCTACACAGTCATTTAAAACGCATAATAAATCTTCTTTAGAGAATACAGAAAAGAAAACAACTGCTGTAGTTTAAGAATGGAACTTATCAGTCTTTACCAGCAATACAAAATAATAAGAAGAAGCACTCTCCAAGGGAACAGATAGTATAAAAACTCCAGAAATAGGCAAATGAAATGACATAAATGAAATGATTCTTTCTTGTCTACCATACAAAAACAGGAAGAAATATTTTGAAATTTAAACCTTTATTAGCTTTGGTTTTTTTGTTTATTTAAAGGCATACAAACAGTCATGCAAGCAATCACTGGGTAAGGATTTAGGCTGAGATGTATGCGGAGTAATAAATCTAAGTCTCACAGAGGGCACTTAAACAAGTTTTAAAAATATATTTCTTACAACTTTTCTTTCCTACCCTAGCATCTGTTTAGTTATAGTCAAAGAAATACATAAAATGGTGTGAAAGACTGCTTTTGTAAAATTTTCAAGTTTCAGGTATTGAATCATAATGTTTATTATGTCTTTTAACCTTAGCCACAGCATGTGAAGAGGCAAAGTAGGTTCATGAAGGGAGATTTTTATAACAGTCCTTTCATTCCTCTTATGGAATGAATAAGATTTCAATGATGTTTTAGTATATATTTCATGAATATAAAAAGGGCAAGAGGCAAAGTCAAAGTTTCACGGTTTGATTGTTCTCTCCAATCAAAATGTTCAATAACTGCAATGAAGAGAATGCTGCTAACACTGCTCACCTTTGTTCATGGGACAATAAAAGGACCACAGATGACTGTATTGCTTATTAAGTCCAGTAGTGCAAGCAAGGCAGTCTTTACGCTTGGTGTCCAAACAGGGGTGAATTTCACCTGCAGGCAACTTTGGCCTTTTGTACCAGCAATTATGTTATTATAATATATGAGTTTTACAGATGAACTAAATCCCATCTAGAATCTTCACCCAGAAAAACCAGCACTGCTGTGCCTTGTTCAGAATTTTTCTATTCCAGAGCTGGCATCCAGGTGTGTACCTGAAAAATATCTTTGATTTTACATCTATAATAAGCATAACACAATTGAAAAGCACCGATGCCACAAAGCTTAATTTAGAAACTGCTGCTTTTATTAAATTTAGCTACTTTTCCCCTGCAGCTTTACATCAATATTGACTTCAAAGTGCTGGTAGCTTTCATTAATTTGAATTACTTTCTCCTGTAATTTGAAAAGTAATGAGGCAGCTACTAAATAAAGCTGTTGACAAGAACAGAGGCTATTAAAAATTACATGGCAAAGTGTGAGTCATAAACAAGGATGGTTAGTGTTCAAGGGTGTTTCTGAATAAATTTGCACAAAAGTCACAAAATAAGCAATTTTTTAAAGTCATCTCCTCTGTGCATCTTAAGAGATGTGAATTCTACCTGATTAATTATATTTGTTCTGTTTCAAACAGATTCTATAACAATGTCCTGCTCATTGTATCTGAGTATCTACCAGCTGAGCATTAAGTGACACAAGTATTACCTGCTATCAGTTACTTCTGGTTTGTGTCATCTGTTCTTTTATTAAAGGTTGGAATTGATGGTCTTGGATGTCTTTTCCAACCTTAATGATTCTAAAATTCTGTGATTCTCCCCAGAGAGAGAAGTGGAGTTTGTTACAGAAGCATTTTTTGTTTTGGGTGCTTTGGAAGTGTCTTTCACTTTCCAAGGGAAAGTTTCTCAGTTTACAAACATGTAAATATGATGTTCTATAAAACTGATTAAAGGCACTACAAACAGTATAGGAAGAGGATGAGTACAATGAACCTTCTGTATTCTTCAGTGGTTTACACATAGCAGCACTCACAATAACTGGAATTTTCCAAATCCTAAAGCCTAACTCCCCACAACTGCCCCCACCCCAAGTATTCACATTACTGTTTAAAGGCCCAGTTTAGTAATGTGACTGCCACCTCCGACCACTCAAAAATATTTGAACCAAAGGCAGTAAATAACTAACTCTGAAGACCTTGCCTGTTAAAAAAGAAACCTGTTCATGACTTCTAAATAAACTTATATCACAGAGGGGTCTTACTAGCAAGTACTGTATGCTTGGCATTTGTCTCTTAAAAGTTCTCTGAAACAGGCACTTAGCACAGCAGCCAGTAATTATACTTCTTATTTGCCGGGCTGCAAGGAGAAAATGGTTCTTAATTACATTTCATGGGTGACAGCCAACCCTACTACAACTAAATGAATGTATATGGCAATATTCTTGGCTCTTCTTTCCAAGAGACCATTTTAAATGCTTAGTGTACAGCCCTGTATCTGTAAAGGTCTATGGATCTGACAGGAATGATTTTCCAGTAGCTGCCTTGTTCTGAAGTGCAAAGCAATAGATCTTAACACAACTGAATGTCTGCTCAATGCACACTCCCCAGTTTTATGGGTTGGAGTACCAAAGGGGGGAAAAGAAAAACCAGTAGAAGTGTCTAATTTGCCTTCTGGTTACTTCACCACTTCAGTGCAATGTGACCGTTCATTTTATTTATTTACTGAGGTTTATTAGTATTAGAGGGGTTTTAAGGACCAGAACATTAAAATTTTTCGAGCAACTTTACTAAAAAGAGAAACTTTGCATTCAGGGAGAACTCAACAAGCATTTAAAAAACTCCACCTCTTCTGCTAGCTGAACATTGAAAGTAACTGGTTCTCTTGAAGAAGGGACTGGTTGAATACTAACATTTTTATATTCCAGTAAGTAATTGCATCTCTCATAGCATAATGCATTCTGCAAAATCTGACTCTATGTCATATATATACTCCCTGTTTTTTAATGTTGTAAGTCATACCAGGCTAGAGTGTAGATAGCATGAAGAAGAGAGAAAGTAATGAAGCGTAGCTTTATACATGTGTCCTGGTTTGGCCCAAGGGATGTCAATCTTGGAACTGACCTATGCTGCAGGAAGTAGTAGAGCTTCCAGCCTGAGAGAGAGAGCCAATAACCAGGTAGTTTTAAGGATTGATATGTAGGTAAACCAATTAAAACTTGGTCCGCCTTTGAGGAGAAAACCCATATATAAGCAAAGAACCTCTGATCTTCTTCCTCTTTTGTCTGCTGCTGCTCAAAGAGGAAAGATCTCTTTGCTTCTCTCTCTGGTAGGTTGGGCCTTCCCCTCCCCTCCCCCAGAGGGAGTGGGGGGAAAAGGGAGGTTTGGAGTGGCCGTGCAGCTGCAGCTGGGACATGGGGGAGGAACCCGGCCAGAGCTCTCGGCAGATACAGCTCAGCCGACCGGGCAGGGCCAGGCCCCCTGCTCTGGGCCGANGAGGGAGGTACATGAGAAGTGCTTCAAGTGAAGCTGAAAATTCTTTTGTAAAACTATGGTTGGGACTGAGCTAATAAATTCCCTGTAATATATGAAGGAATAGTCCAAAGGGGAGATGTAATATTCTAACAGCAGCCAGTGAGCCAAAGCACCTGGGTGGAGATGAGTAGGTGCTGAAATAAGTGCAGTCCAATGAGAAGCTTGAGCCGAGACACAGAAGATGCTGTGGACCATCCCTGGCCCCAGGGAATACTGGTGAACTTGTGTTGCCAAAAGAACCTCTGTTGCTGGACACAGAAGAAGGGGATTTTCTTTGTTGCTGCTGTAGAATTGCTCATCCTCAAAAGGGTACCCCATGGACTGTCATAACCCCCCTGTAGTAGCTGTGGGAAGCTACTGGTGTGGGGGGAAAAGGGTCCACCACCAGCGAATTTCTTCTCCCATAGAAAACTATTTTCTTACATGAAATCCATGGCATAAGCAAAAGAGACTTCTGTCCCTAAATGAACTGAGACAAAAGCTATTTCAGAGGTGGTAAACTGACTAGAGGTCAAAGTGTTGTCTTTTTATGTGTTGTCAGGGGGGAAAGAAATGGAAAGGTCGGGGAGGAGGGGTGGTGTGAGAAGTTTGTTCTGGTTTTTCTTGTTTGTTTTTCCTTTGTCTTAGGTTCATTAATAAACTCTCATTGTATTCCCTAAAGTTTGAGCCTGCTTTGCCTATTCCTAATCCTCCTCACAGAAAACATCAGGTAAATTTTGGTAAGTGTGCTGGCATTCAGCCAGAAACTTGAATTGGCAGACTGAAACCACTACAATATGGAACAATTTTCCTAGTCTTACATGAAGTACAAGAAGATAAGTAGTAGAAGGCAAATATTAATAACATACTTGGTTCCATTTCAGAACAAAAGCACTTTCTAAGGGACTCTGTTGGAAAATTATATCCTGCAGAAGTTGTGGCATATACAATAGGAAAAGTCAATCTCCAAAAGGAAAGCACTTACTTTTCCTGAGTAATCTTTATTAGACAATAAAGATATAAATATGTCAGAAAAAAAAAATTCTATTTTAGAACTGATGCATTTTGAAACTGCTGCAGCCACCCATGAGCTTGTTGCCTTTTTGTGGTCCTCCATCTTAGCACTGCCCTTAGGGCACAGTTGAGATCCTTTTGTAGACAGCTTCAAGTTTCATTGCACCTGTGGTCTGACCACATGGGATGAAATCTGGCATGATGCAAGAAACTTTGCAGCATCACTGTCACCGTGCCCAACCTGGTAATGCCCTGCTCCTGAATGGGTTCCCAGGCTCTGCCCTCCCACCCCAGGGACCCGCACTGCCCTCAGCCCCCTGGGGCTAGCAATCTTCTGGCTCATGTGTGGTCAACAGTCTTAAAGTCCAGAAATCAATGACTTCCAGGTGATTGGATAAAAAGGTGAACACCAGTGGCAGCTGCCTGACCCACCACCAGTGTATGATAGCTTTTCTAAGTGGATGAGTTATGCTTGTATAGGGGAAGGTGTGTCTTCAAATGACACACCTGATGGATACACTTATCCCTGCACAAAATTCTTTAAAGGTATTGTTTTTGAAGTTATTGAAGGTAATTTGACTTATGCTAAATTCAGGAATCTCATTCTCAGATAAGGGTGGGAGAAATACATTAAGATAGTAGTAATTCAAATATATCAAGATAAATGTTTTGTTGCAGCCTATGAAACTTTGCCCAGCCAAATTCCTGTCAAATGGTAATTTTAATTTCAATAACTTTTCTTCTTCAATAGCAAGTTCTAATTTATGCAGGAACTTTAGATCCTTCTGTATAAAAATTAGGGGTTTAAAGAGACTATTATAAGGGTTAGCATACTTTTTTCCCCCCCTCAAACATTCTTAAAGGTTCACCTTACCCTATTGACAAACGATTTTGCCTTCATTCAAATTTGCCTATTCACTTTTACCTCTCATATTAATACATCTGCTTTTGCTGTGTATACAAACTTTGTAGCTCTGATTTTATTTTTACTGAGCCTGGCAACAACAAAATCAAAATTATATTTGATTGCTTATACATTCAAATAAAAAGGAAACACTACCTGTGGGAATGGAAATAATCATCTGCAATTTAAACTACCCCTTCAGGACCCTCCAAATATTGAGGATGTTAAAAAATAATATGTGGACAAAAGACTGTGTGAGTGATGACATTTTAGAAAAAAAATGTTGGCATGGGAGTATAGTCAATAATGGAAAAGGAAATAGGTAAATTTTATTTCAAAATTGATCATGAACTCCTAGTTATTTCTCAAGCAGGACAATTTTTTGTTTTGCCCCTTGAAAGTGGTGGTGTGCTCCAGACATTGTTTTACATTGTATGTCTGCATTAAATGGTGGAGTAGTGGCACAAGTTGCCCTTCATCCTNATATATATACATATATATATATATACATACACTTGTTTGCTAAAAGGCTGATGGAAACAAACAAGAAAAAATATGACTATCACATTGTTTCATTATGTAGTTTAAATGTGTTCATGATTTAGTAGCTATTTCTCCCCAGAATGATGTACTAAAATGATTAGGTTTTCGGAATTCCTCTGATCTTATCTAGTACCTTCTACAAGGGACAGATTTTTCAAAGGACTAGGTGCATTAAGTACTATTTTACTCTGATTTTATGTACCTACTTGTAGTTTCTAATCCAGAAATCAGATTCTTTAGAAAATTTGTCCATTAATGTACAGGTTATGTACTGACAAACGTGTATGAGTATCCATATGTGTACTTATTAACTAAAAACCCACCATTGCTACATCATTCAGGTTCAGTTAGGACCCTTTGTATCATTGGATTTTTGCCCTGATTAACAGAAAACAAGAGGTGTGAGTATTTTTCCCTGGGTGTTCCTGAAGCAATGCTGAGGAGAGGTTTGGGTTCTGCAATACCATACATATTAACGGGATATAATCTATATTCCACCAAATAGCAGCAAAGAATAAATCCACACAACTAATTTAAAGAAGTTCTTGTTCAGTTGCCCTGAATATTACCTAGACGCGGAGAAAAAAATCAGAGCACTCCCACAGGATTTGGCACATTTGGGGGCCAGGCAAAATATCATCTAGAACTGGCTCACCAGGACACACCTATAAAAACAAGTACCTATTAGTTTGTATGAGACTGCTCTAAGCAGCTGGCTTTTTACATTACCCATTATTTTCACTGTGTTCAGCCTAAACTCTGGCTGAGTTCAGCTTGCATAAATAGGTTGTGTGCTGGGGGCACTGCAGGGGTTGCCAAAACAGCTTCTCCCTCAGTCAAAGAAAATTAATGACAGTAAAATTACTTCATGGTGCAAGCTAGAGTTTCTGTCCCATCCATGAAGCAAATCCAATTCTCTCCTGCTCTATTTCCTGAAACCTTCATGCTGGAAGAGATATTCTCCATTGTATAACCAGTTATTTATGAAACATTTATTTCAATTTTTTCAATTTATTTCAACTTTTAAAAAATACCATCAATTTAAAGAGAGTTTTGTTTGTTTCCTGCATTAGCATTTTGTGTTGTTGACCAGGATATGAGCCTGGAAACAGGAAATCTTGCATGCTCTGTTGTATACATTTATGGAGGTGACAGACTATGAAATCAATTTAGATGTCCTTTCAAAAAGCTTGGCCAATGTTTATTTTCTGTGTGTTTTGAAGACTGTAGCTTTACAATTCTAAACTATACCATCAGCTCATGTAAATTAGTAAATTTTCCTTGAAGTCAATATCACTGGCCTGATTGACACCAGCTGAAAATTTGGCTTGAGCTTTTAAAAATCACTGTGAAAAAATGTTGGTGTTGTTTTTCTTGACTAAGATTGTTTGCCAAAGTGGAAAATGCAGCAAAAGCTTCAGGGCTAGAAGAGTTTCAGCTATGCATCTCAAAGACAGCTGGGACAATGGGCCATTACAGGCAGTTGCTTCTTCCACATGACAGTAAAGTTAGCCGATCCTTTTTTTTTACTAAATCTGTGTGCTTTAAACCAATAAATCCTGTTCAAAATGCCAGGGCATTTATGCCTGGGCAGAAAGAGATCAAGGGAGCTGTCAGCTGTGTCAAGCACAGAGATTGTCTGAAAGCCAAAAGAACTGTAACTTCATCTCCAAACTTGGCATGCCAAGTTTGAGACCAGCCCACATAAAAGAAGGCAGGGAAGCTTAAGGCCTTCTTCCAGGGCAGAAAGGCCTATANATGTCAGAAAAAAAAAATTCTATTTTAGAACTGATGCATTTTGAAACTGCTGCAGCCACCCATGAGCTTGTTGCCTTTTTGTGGTCCTCCATCTTAGCACTGCCCTTAGGGCACAGTTGAGATCCTTTTGTAGACAGCTTCAAGTTTCATTGCACCTGTGGTCTGACCACATGGGATGAAATCTGGCATGATGCAAGAAACTTTGCAGCATCACTGTCACCGTGCCCAACCTGGTAATGCCCTGCTCCTGAATGGGTTCCCAGGCTCTGCCCTCCCACCCCAGGGACCCGCACTGCCCTCAGCCCCCTGGGGCTAGCAATCTTCTGGCTCATGTGTGGTCAACAGTCTTAAAGTCCAGAAATCAATGACTTCCAGGTGATTGGATAAAAAGGTGAACACCAGTGGCAGCTGCCTGACCCACCACCAGTGTATGATAGCTTTTCTAAGTGGATGAGTTATGCTTGTATAGGGGAAGGTGTGTCTTCAAATGACACACCTGATGGATACACTTATCCCTGCACAAAATTCTTTAAAGGTATTGTTTTTGAAGTTATTGAAGGTAATTTGACTTATGCTAAATTCAGGAATCTCATTCTCAGATAAGGGTGGGAGAAATACATTAAGATAGTAGTAATTCAAATATATCAAGATAAATGTTTTGTTGCAGCCTATGAAACTTTGCCCAGCCAAATTCCTGTCAAATGGTAATTTTAATTTCAATAACTTTTCTTCTTCAATAGCAAGTTCTAATTTATGCAGGAACTTTAGATCCTTCTGTATAAAAATTAGGGGTTTAAAGAGACTATTATAAGGGTTAGCATACTTTTTTCCCCCCCTCAAACATTCTTAAAGGTTCACCTTACCCTATTGACAAACGATTTTGCCTTCATTCAAATTTGCCTATTCACTTTTACCTCTCATATTAATACATCTGCTTTTGCTGTGTATACAAACTTTGTAGCTCTGATTTTATTTTTACTGAGCCTGGCAACAACAAAATCAAAATTATATTTGATTGCTTATACATTCAAATAAAAAGGAAACACTACCTGTGGGAATGGAAATAATCATCTGCAATTTAAACTACCCCTTCAGGACCCTCCAAATATTGAGGATGTTAAAAAATAATATGTGGACAAAAGACTGTGTGAGTGATGACATTTTAGAAAAAAAATGTTGGCATGGGAGTATAGTCAATAATGGAAAAGGAAATAGGTAAATTTTATTTCAAAATTGATCATGAACTCCTAGTTATTTCTCAAGCAGGACAATTTTTTGTTTTGCCCCTTGAAAGTGGTGGTGTGCTCCAGACATTGTTTTACATTGTATGTCTGCATTAAATGGTGGAGTAGTGGCACAAGTTGCCCTTCATCCTTGGAAATATTCAAAAGCTGTCATGGTCCTCGGCAACAGGTTCTAGATGGCCCTGCTTGAGCAGGGGACCAGAACACCTCTAGAGATTCCTTCTGAGCTCAGCCTTCTGTGATTCTGTGAAATGTGATGTTAATTGTGCTTACATAAATCATAGTATTCCATGTAAAAAAGTTATTATGGAAAGTTGACAACCATCTTGGCAGATGATAATATATTTTTTTCTGTGTTCAAATGGTTTGACCTCAAACAATTAATGCCAGTCCAATTGTTAGCACATTTTACTTACTGTCTGGTTAGAAAATGGTTCTGCTTATCCAGTACAACAGAATGCAAAAATTGTCACACCTGTTTTAATATAGAAATAATTCCGCCAGTCTGAAAAAGAGATGTTTCCTTTTTTCGCTTTTTCTCTTATTCTCTTCCTTTCCCTACTCCTTAATATTTTCTGCATATTTACATACATACATACATACGTATATTATATATATATACATATATA
>VZTZ01034063.1:30238-75368 GCA_013400955.1 Drymodes brunneopygia | reverse complement strand
AATTTAAAGAAGTTCTTGTTCAGTTGCCCTGAATATTACCTAGACGCGGAGAAAAAAATCAGAGCACTCCCACAGGATTTGGCACATTTGGGGGTCAGGCAAAATATCATCTAGAACTGGCTCACCAGGACACACCTATAAAAACAAGTACCTATTAGTTTGTATGAGACTGCTCTAAGCAGCTGGCTTTTTACATTACCCATTATTTTCACTGTGTTCAGCCTAAACTCTGGCTGAGTTCAGCTTGCATAAATAGGTTGTGTGCTGGGGGCACTGCAGGGGTTGCCAAAACAGCTTCTCCCTCAGTCAAAGAAAATTAATGACAGTAAAATTACTTCATGGTGCAAGCTAGAGTTTCTGTCCCATCCATGAAGCAAATCCAATTCTCTCCTGCTCTATTTCCTGAAACCTTCATGCTGGAAGAGATATTCTCCATTGTATAACCAGTTATTTATGAAACATTTATTTCAATTTTTTCAATTTATTTCAACTTTTAAAAAATACCATCAATTTAAAGAGAGTTTTGTTTGTTTCCTGCATTAGCATTTTGTGTTGTTGACCAGGATATGAGCCTGGAAACAGGAAATCTTGCATGCTCTGTTGTATACATTTATGGAGGTGACAGACTATGAAATCAATTTAGATGTCCTTTCAAAAAGCTTGGCCAATGTTTATTTTCTGTGTGTTTTGAAGACTGTAGCTTTACAATTCTAAACTATACCATCAGCTCATGTAAATTAGTAAATTTTCCTTGAAGTCAATATCACTGGCCTGATTGACACCAGCTGAAAATTTGGCTTGAGCTTTTAAAAATCACTGTGAAAAAATGTTGGTGTTGTTTTTCTTGACTAAGATTGTTTGCCAAAGTGGAAAATGCAGCAAAAGCTTCAGGGCTAGAAGAGTTTCAGCTATGCATCTCAAAGACAGCTGGGACAATGGGCCATTACAGGCAGTTGCTTCTTCCACATGACAGTAAAGTTAGCCGATCCTTTTTTTTTACTAAATCTGTGTGCTTTAAACCAATAAATCCTGTTCAAAATGCCAGGGCATTTATGCCTGGGCAGAAAGAGATCAAGGGAGCTGTCAGCTGTGTCAAGCACAGAGATTGTCTGAAAGCCAAAAGAACTGTAACTTCATCTCCAAACTTGGCATGCCAAGTTTGAGACCAGCCCACATAAAAGAAGGCAGGGAAGCTTAAGGCCTTCTTCCAGGGCAGAAAGGCCTATAGCAATGAGAGCTTTCCCCTGCTCCATTCCTTTGGTTGAAGTCAATTGTACCTTGCTTGGAAGAAGATCTTCCTGTGTCTTTGTGTACTATTCTTATTCACAGTAGTAGAGGGTAACAAAATTAGTTGGCTTGCTGTGCAAAAAAGTTGCCATACAGAGAGATACACTCAGCTGGATCATAGCACAGCACCCCAGAAAGATATATGGGGATAAGACTGTTGAGAGAATGTGTGTAGAGAAAGGAGAGTGGAGAGAAAGGAGAGAGATCTGAGAAGATTAACCATCCTCATGGAGTTATAAACACTTCTACTTGGGCTGTTTGAAGCAAAATGACAGTCAGTCATTTTCATGTGATAGAGAAGCAAAGTATTTCGAATAATCTGTACACCTCATTGCTATTATTTTTTTCCCTCTGAAATAATCTCTTACTGTTTTGAATGTTCATGCTACTTCCTCAAACATTTCTAAACCAAAGTGCTTCACTTCCTCTGTTCCACACAGAGCTGTTCTGGTGAACTCAGATAAATAACATTGTCTTAAAATCAATTTGTTCATCTCACTCAAATCTATCTGCTTAGTTTACGGATATAATGTAGAAAAAAACATCTGGTTTGTACAGAATTTTGTCTTATCTCATGGTACTGCAATACCTCACTTTTATATTGTCTTCTGAATTGTGCCTTTAGCTGATGCAAATTGGCATAAATAGACTGACACTATGCTTTAAGTTTGAATTTGTCTGTCAGTGATCACAAGACTGAGTAACAGCCACCTGAAATAGCAAAACTGGTCATGACTTTCAGCCTACTGTTCCATTTTGTAAAGGACATGTTCTGAGGTGGGTGTTTTGGGCTCCTGACAGTGGAAATTTGGGACACTAGAGCTAGGTGAGGGTCACAAACATAGATCCAGCTTGAAAAGTCATGTAATGAGACTGAAAGGGTTTTTTAATGGAAAATAATATGAAAACATGACTGCATGTATATATATTTATATATATAGAACATCAAGAATAGTGTATGCCAGTGTCTGTAGGCTGCCCCCACCTAAAGAATGAAAAGCATCAACTAATCCCTACTAATCCCTGCATTAAATTTCCTGATCCTGCAGCCACCGGTTGAGCAGATTAATTGCAGACTAGTAAAAAGCACTAGAGGCAGGACATAAAGAGGATACTTTCCATCAATAGATCAACACTGTTTCCCTTAAGACCCTTGCAGAGAAGCTTAATAAAAAACAGCTTTGATGAGCAGAGAGTGAGGTAGATTAGAAACTGGATGAAGAGCAGCACACAGAGAAAGTCTCATTGGAGGCCAGTGTTCTCCTAAAGCATTTGTACTGGGTCCAAGCCTGCTTAACATCTTCATTAATGATCCAGATGAAGGGGGACAGCATATTCTCAGTGAGTTTGCTGGTGACACAAACTGAGAGGAGTGGCTGAAGTGCCAGGTCATACAAATAGTCCTACAACTGAACAACTCTGTGCACCAATATATACTGGGGGACACCCAGTTGGAAAGCAGCTTTGAAGAAGAGAACCTGGGGGCTCTGGTGGGCACCAAGTGGGACATGAGGCAGCAGTGTGCCCTGGTAGCAAAGAACGCCAATAGTGTTCTCCTAGGCTGCATTAGGAGCAGTTTTGCCAGCAGATGGAAGGAGGTGGGTGACCCTGCCCCTCTACTCAGCCCTAGAGAAGCCACACCTGGAGTGATGGATCCAGTTCTGGGCTACTCATTATAGGAGAGACACAGATATACTAAAGAGAGTCCAACGAGAGGCCACACAGATGATTAAGGCACTGGAGCTTCTCTCCAATGAGGAATGGCTGAGAGACCCGGTACTGCTCAGGCTGGGGAAGGGAAGGCTCAGAAACATCTCATCAATGTCTATAAATACCTGAAGGGAAGAGGAGAAGAGGACAGAGCCAGGCTATTTTCAGTGGTGCCCTGTGACAGGATCAGAGTTAATGGGCACACACTGAAACACAAGAGGTTCCCTCTGAATGTCATGAAACAAATTTTTACTGTTAGGATAACTGAGCACTGGCACAGGGTGTCCAGGGAGGCTGTGGAGTCCCCATCCTTGGACACTCAAAAACTGTCTGGACCTGGTTCTGGGCAACCAGCTCTAGGTGGCCCTGCTTGAGCACAGGGACTGAACTGGATGTTCTCAAGAGGTATCTTCCCACCTCAGCCATTCATTGATTCCATGACCATGCTCCACTTGAATGTGCTGGTGAAGTGGATTAGCTACCTTTTTGTAAAGATTTCTTCATATTAAAGCACCTAGTACCAGCATAAGACATCATTCAGAACAGGCAATGCTGACCCTTCTTCCACTAAAAACATTTGAAACATCAACATAGCCAAAATTTTATGATGATGTAATGAGTTTTTAACAGCTGGTGTATTATTACTAGGGAAAGAAAAGCTTATTCCAGTGTTTGGAGATCATCACAGATATTGGTGTGATTATTCTGTCAAATGACTTCCAGCAGTTTGACTAAAGATAATCTAACCTCTCATTTATCAAATTTTCACCATTCTATCTAGCAATAAAGGTTTGATCACTTCAGAATACTTTTTTGCTAAATTTCCTAGTGCTCAAAAACTGTCTGTTGTCATTATTATTACAGTAGTGAAGATGCCTTTGTTATCGTGCTTCCTTGTACATACTCCAGCTACGGCAGGACTTCTCCTTTCCCTCCCTCCCTCTCTCTCTTCCTCTCTCTGTGATTTCACACAAGCATTTCCAGTGACAGAGCCCTGCAAGGAGTCTGCTATCCCTCTAGCCCTGCTGTGCAGAGCGGTATCACCACAGACATCCTCTCAAGATTTTCTCTTCTTTTGAAACTCCCACCTTTGACTAGGAAGGAAAAGAGGCGTTTATGCTCTTGCTGAGACACAAAGCAGCTGGGTTAGGTGGGAGGAGACACTGCCTCTATTTCATAGTCACTTCTGTCACTAGGCATGAGTATGAGAGTAGTGTAGCAACTTCAACTGTGCAGATACTTTTTGTAACTCTGGGGTCAACCTCAGAAGTTTCACTGAATAACAAGTCCTTCACTAACACATATCAGTCAGTAGGTTGAAAGATGCTATTTCCTTTACACTGGCTTTTGGGAGAAACAAACTGCATTCCCCACAAGCTGATTACTTTCCTTGCAATGTGAGGATAACTCACATATTATTACAGCTTTTATAACTTTTTACCAATGCATATTCTGTGGATTTTCATGCCTAATACACTGCTGCCTGGAAATACATATGTCAAGAGAATATTTCTGACCAAACTGGCAGAGATACACAGTGAACTAAAGATTGGAAAGAACAAAGAGAAGAGTTTTGAGTTGAACAGATTACAAGAATATAAGTTCCATTTTAAGTTCTTGTGAATTATTTAAAATAAAGTTATGGGTTGACACTTTTATATCGTAAAATTTAAGAAATATCTAACTCTAGAAATTAAGGTTATTCAGTTTAGAAGAAATGAAGATGTACTTGCTAACTATTCTAAGCAATTTGGGAAACACATTATGGCAAAATTATAAAAGAAACAACCCTCCATCCTATCTTTAGCAGCCATGGCCTCCTGACTCTTAGAATAGTTCTTAAAGGTGGAAGATCCACAATAGTCTTTAATTCATCAGAGATTACTGAAAGCTGTAGCTCTGTATTATAAGCGGTTTCGAGGCATAAAGAAATATTTCTGAAATACAATGAGGGATATTTCTTATTTCATCTTACAGCTATCACCAAATGACTTCAGACCCATATTTGTTAAAATTAATTGCAAATCAATTTCTTCTGCCAGTCTTACAAAACAGGGAAATGTAACTCAAATGGATACCCACTAAAGTGTTTTGTTGGCAGAAAGAATAAAGCTCACAAGAAAACTGTTTTCAGATATTTTGAGATGTTACTTAAAGGTTATTTGGTTTGGGATATCAAACAGTTTTAAAATACTGAGATTAATATTAATATTTAGTCTTTGTTTTGTAGTAGCATCTAGCAGCTCTACTCATGGATCATGTGATGCAGGCATGCAAGTTTATCTCCTCATACATCAAAGTGCCCTGCTTTCCTTAAGAGGCATTTCTCATATTGTCTGATATCTCAGCTGTTCTAGCTTTTACTGCAAATTTGTCTCACCTTTCTTGTTAAACCTTTTTCCAGGCCTTTGACTTACGTTAAATAAGAAGCTAGGTTGGAATCTCAGCCTTCTCAGGAGTCACAGACTGACATTTTTATAGGAGTGATTCTGAGTTGCTGTTTAGGTGCTGTACTGATGTGGGATAAAAAAGAACTGAATGTCTTCTGAGAGATTTTGGTAGAGATGATGATTTTCCTCAAGTATATTTAAGCATTTTGGTTGGACTGTACTTCTCCATGAAAACTACAAATTGAATTGAAGCATTAGCAGAAAAGAAAGAACAATACTTTTATTGTGTAGTAGATGGAACAGTGCATTTCAGTCAAGGTGTGACTTCCATATTCCTAGGACAAATCTTTACATACTACAAAACAATGACAAATCAGAAACTAATTGCCTTGTAACTTTAGAAAACTGCTTTAAAATGCTTTAAAAGCTGCCAGAGAGGTGTCCAAATTTAAATCCTTTTAATATTAGTGCCAAGCAAAAGAAATCACAGCATCTGCACCATCTGCATGTCACTGAACATGTTTGGTGTACAACATGCATACACCCTCAATCACTGGCAGAAGGGCATGTCTTTATTAATAAGCCACCAAACCCATCTGTCTAACTATTCCTGTTATTTAAAAAGGTAAACCAGTCTACTTTACCCCACAGCTCTTATTGGATAAGAGAGAGGGTTCAGAGTATTTCACAAAATTATTCCTTGGCTTGCTTTTATAGCTGTGCTGAAAGAAGGCTATCACCTCCTGTACAGTAAGAACTACAATGCATTTCTTTGTGTGCTGAACTGAGCTAAATCCAAAATCTGAGACTAAGTCCTTTTGCATAAAATGATTGCTCTGTTTCTGTGTTCAGAGCAGCCCACAGCCTCAAAGGTCTTGGAGTTCTTCTGACACAATGAAAGAAATACTTATTCAGAGGACACGATCTTCAGTAGGCAAACAACTACCAACAAGAAACAGATGGATTTCAACAGATAAATACAGAATGAAGATTGAACTGACTACAGGGAGATTTATTTAGCAACTGTTTTCAATTTATCTTTGGGACATACAGTAGCAGCAATTTATAAGAAGTCAGAGCCAGCTTGCTATTTACATTGCATATAAACAAGCCTAAATGAATAATTAAGCCACTGAAGTACTTGTTTTTCAAACTGTGTAGGTTGTTTGGAAGCCCTACTACCTCCTAGGACTTTTAATTTCTTGAGGATCTTAAAAATAATTAGTATTACTACAAAGTCTTATCCGTTTCTCAGCTTGCAGATATGTGAGCAAATCTAAATGCAACTTCTTGTATTTATTCTAAGATCATACTCTTAATATGAACATTGTAATAGAAAATCATTCATGCAGAAATAACTGCAAACACATCAAATTGAGTTTTTTAAACTGCATAACCAGACTTTGTAGTAAATAGATTTCAAGATTATTGCTCATATTGATATAAATGCTTATGCTTTAAATTAAATTTGGAGATTTAAAAGCTGAAGTGCTACTGATGTTGGCAACTGAAGTCTTTTGAATGCCTATTAAGACATAGTGTTTTTGGCCAGTGTATCTCAGTTTTTAACCAAAAGCTTTGCTGCCAGCCCTCAGACACTAACCCCGTTGTTAGCAAAGACAAAACCAATATTGGATAGAGCACTGTGGGCAGATACTGAATTGAATAACTGGGGTGATTACTGAGGGAATTGATGCAGATAGTAACACATAGGAGCATCATGGCTGGCCATTTTGGTTGCATATTCTTGACTTTCCTTATATTTTCTTGGGCCTTATCACACCAAGCTGCTCCAACTGAGGGGCTTTGCTTGCTTCTGAATATATAACATTCATTATTAGCACTTTTTACAAAATGCTAAATGATGGTTTAATGATGCAGGCATCTGTCTCCTAGCAAACAGGCTAAGATCAACAAGACAGCACAGATCATTGAGCAGTTGATGACAAATTTCAGGTGTCACATTATCATCCTACGCTAACATGGAGCAGGAATCACATTTTATTGTATTTTCACTTGTCATGTCAAGGCTGCTTTACTAACAATAATATCAACAATATAAATAATGACCATATATAAAATACTATTTCCATAATTTATTTCTGACAGCAAAGACAGGCTAAAGCTAAGACTGACAGCATGACTTCTTTTCCTATATGCACAATGCATGTTTTTATAAAATCATATGCAATTTTCTGAGCGTTAAAGTGTGCTGTCATTTGTATATCTAAAGCTCCCTGAGATGCATATTATATACTGAATGAAACAAAATTCTTCAGGCTCTTCACTCCTTGCATAATTCCCTGGAGTTCCACAGATGCTGTAAAAACCCTTAAGCCATATAAGTGTGACAGTACAGTATTTTATACAGTATTTATATACATTGCTGAACAGAATATTGCACTGTATGAATAATCTTTGTAACTTCCAAATATTTATGTTTCTAAATCTTGCCCTTTGTATGACTACAGAAACTGCAGGAAATAAACCCTCCCTTGTGTATTCACAGAGTTATCTGGCTTTTAAGCCAAATTCAAAACATACTTCAAAAGCAATTGCCACACAGAAGACACTGTTAATGTGAGTAACTTGGTTACATCTCTGCCATATGAAGTAAAGCATCCTACATTTTCCCGAACGTATGTATCCATACATGCAAAAAAAGCTGATGTTATTTTCGTCTTTCAAATCCACTGAGAATCCATAGACAGCTGACACTCTTGGCATTTACACAAAATTTGAACCTGTTTCTTCAGTTAAAAAAAATGTAAAGTTACACACGTTATCCCAACCTGTGTTTCAGGCTTGGTTTCAAAATCACTTTATGTAAAATTTTTAGATCAGACTGTCCTCTACGCAGAAATCAAGACACAAGCAAGTCTGTGACCCTTTCATACAAATTCCGCAGCATCCACATTTTAGGAAATGTTTTATAAGTTTCCTTAGTTTATGTCCAGCCAGCACTATGAATATATGTCCCAAGTTCCCAAAAGCCAACGTGCCCTCCCATAGCTCTCAAAATGGTGAGCATTTGATAAAGTTTGGGTCCAACCACTCTAGTTATGAAATCAGCAACTTTGGCTGGACAGGACACAGCGCAGCAGAGCATTGCATCAACTGGTCCTTACTGAACAGCTCACCAGGCAAATGACCTATGCTTGATAAATACTGTGTTGATTAGTGGAGCTGCTCCCAGCAATTATTCACACATGGAATGTTGCAGGTATCTCTTTTTCTTGTCCCACCAAGCACAAAATTTATTGTTATGGCCCCAAGGGTCCACCCCTGCCCCATTGTACGGGAACTTCCAGGAAATATAGGCTGGACAATAGAGATGACAGAAAAGAGAAAGCAAAACATCAATGAACAAAAAAAGGCACCAGGAAAAAAAAACTGAGGAAAAAGGCAGAAGTTTGGTGTGGCAATTGTGTTTCCATGCAGGACTTCATTTACCTACCTACCCAAAGTAAGGAAGCTGTGGTTGTGACAGAAGGTGTGACTGTCTTGCTCTTTTCCTCCCCGCAAGCTCTGCTCTGCCCACAGGAAGGGATGTGCTCTGGTGCATGGACCAAGCTCAGCATCCACGCCCCACGGCACCCCACAGGCTTTCCAGGGGTTCTGAGGAGACTGCTGGGGATCATAGGCCAGGCAGGGAACACAGAGAGATGCTGGATGGCAAGGCCAGGTTGCAAGGAAGCATCCTGCCTTGTTTGGAAAGGGACACTACTGCTGCAATCAAAATGTTTTGTTTTGAATGCCTCCCTCTGTAGTTCTGTGTCCTTAGTTTCAGGAGTGGCTTTACTGCATTTTACACTCTGATAGTTCCAACTGCAGACACTGCAAGACCTCTCTGTGTTACTGTTTTGGTGCTTTTAAGAAAAGGTGATGCAAGTCTTATCTCAAGCCTTTGCCTTGAAGATTCATCACAGTCAAAGTCTACTTGCACTTTGGTTTCAATCCTGAAAAATGATTAATGCCAGTATTGCAAAATCTATATAAAAGCTTCTTTCAATGGCCACCACTTGCAGAAAAAAAAGAAGCATTATACCTAAAAGACTCTTTGTCTCCTTCATCGATTTGATCCTGCTCACAACTTGAAAAAAAGAGATTTATCCATAAGGCTTCTGATGCAATTAGTGGAAGTTTTGGGTCCAAACTGCCTTTATAGTTTTAGAACCTCAGACTATGGCTGGTTGCAATGTTTAAGTCAGAAAAAAAAAAAGACGCATATTTTGGGTGGCTGTTAACTTCTTCCTCTTAAATCAGGACAAAAAAAAAAAGCTGTGAAAGGTATTCTTACAATGTAAATTAATTTTATTCAAAACAGATTAAAAAAACGAACAAAGCTTGCCTAACTACATGAGGTAGTACATGTAGCAAAAGAAAAGGCAGAATATAGTATTCTGAAATATGAAGAATATGAGTAAGTTTAAAAGTTGGAGGGAGATAAATTCAACAACAGAAACAAAATACACCACAAATAAAGTATAACAGCTTTTCAGTCTTAAAGCACCAATACACTTTTCATAGAAAGAAACATAGTAGCACCACTACATGTTCTTCATATACCATAATATGGTAAAATTAATGCACCAAGCTGTTCATCATAAATGAATTCTTTAAAATTGGGAAGCAACAAATGACATAATTGTCACTGGGCTTCGTACCACTATACCTCCTGGCCTGCAGGAGTATTTGCCAGGTCACAAGGAGCAAGGTTAGCCTTTGTTACCATTTTCTTTGGTTTTTTTGAACATTTACCCCCATATTAATGCGTATTATACTGATAAAATGTACAGCTCAAGGCTATAACCTTGCAAAATTTTTTGTATGTGTACAATTCTGCATTTTTTCTGAACCGAAATTTAGGTAAATTGAAGGAATCACATGGCAAAAATAAATCATGTGTTTGTGCAGAACTGCACGCTTATTCCTTAATTTCAGGTTACTGCACTTCTCAATACAAAAATTTTATGAGATCCTTCAAGGTTATATATGTCTGTCTCTCACACACCCATCCCAAGACAGTGGAATATCTGTGAGGGACTGGGCCCTAATAAATTATGGTTATTTGAACTAAAGAGCTTAGCAGCATCCAATAAATATTTTATTAATCTATTTTTGAAATAATAGACATGAATGGTCCAGTATCCTAAAAATAATTTTTAGAGGAAAACATGCTAACATGACCCAGGGCTTCTTCCTATACTTTATATTTCCCATTTCATTTCCAAATAGGTGTTTGTACTTCCTACGATTATTGTGAAATTGAGAACAATCTAGCTCTTCATTTATGCTTGCATGGCTAATGCTACTTTAAATCATCAAAAAGTTATGTATCTTTTTATTTTACTTTAAGGCATGATTTATTTTATCAAAATATTGGGATGACTTCTTTTATGTACATTGAAAATAAAAACTCAGGCCTCCCTCTGGTATAGTTTTAAGGTTACTGTTAGTGGCATATATAAAGCACCATATAATAATATATTCAGATGAAGAAAACAAAGAATATTTATGAGCTTTGAATTAACTGTATAGGAGTAACTGCTAAGAAAATATAGCAATATTTAACACAGGATTCAAAGTACTGTTATATATCATTATAGATTTTCAAATGAATTTTTCTCCCATGTTTATTTTTACAGATTTTTTCATTAAGATTTATATGTAATTTAAGGTTTTTGGTGGAAAGCAGTATACATCTTCTGTACAATAATGTTACAGCTTTATACAAATTTTAGGAATTACAAGAAATGGCCTGTATTAATCTTTTCCAAGTGCTCTGGTTTCACTTGCCTGTTTTATGTTTTACTTGCTAGATTCAAACAACAGCAAATACTCTGAAAGCCTTGCTTCCTGGAGGATTCTGTAAACTGAAACATAAAAACATTTCTTATGTTATGTTTAAGATCATAACACTCCAATAACAACTTTTAAAAATTTTTAATTGTTAATTCTAGTATCCTGCAGCACTTCTTGTGACAACTCATAAATTTAGCTGTCTAAGATTTCTTTAAAACTGCTACAAATAAAAACTACATAAATTTCAGATTTTTTTTCCAAACAGCTTAATAGGAACAAATTACGAGAAAAAAAAAATCAAGTAATTCTTTGTGATGAGGGATTCTGGTTTAAGGAATTGAAGCAAAATACAAAAAATGTCTTGGAAATAGAGAAAACATACATCTTATGCTTACTATTCTAGCAATTGTATTTGGAGAGAACTTGCAGACCCAGGAGATCACTTGTTTGTTAGTTGCTTATACAATGAAGAATAGATTTCTACAGCGACCTAACGTCTAACAAAACCAAAGGGAATGACTTCTGGATGGATAAATACCCGGCTTCAAAAGAAAAGAAACAAAAACACCCAATTCCAATGACATGTTGATAGAATAAGTATTTTTGCCTTAAAAGTTGGACCAGCATGTCCTATTTAATGGTCCATTGTATTTTCATTAGCAAACCCTGTCTGAAGATTATTTGGGAAGGAAAGGGAAATGGAGGTGGAAGCAAGGAAAGGCACAATGGAACAGGTTGGCTGCAGCAGCATTAGAAGTAATCATCTCCTGCTTCACAGAAAACTTGCATGGGACTCTTTTCCAAACTGCTGACCTCCCAAACTTTATCAAGAAGACTAATATGCAAATATATGTGTATTTATACATATTTTAAAATTTATATTTATAGATAGTCTATAAGACATATATTAAAGTATAAATAATTATTAAATTTGCAACATTCTTCCCGTCTACCTCTCTACTCGAGAAGATTTATATGGAGAGCAAAAGTGTCAGTGAGGAAGCATTCTAAGGGAATGGGATGATCACAGAGAAAAGTCAAAAAATATGTAAAATAAGTCATCCATTGAGCAAAGAAAATCTGTATTTGACAAGCTTCCAGATTTGTTGAAATTTTAGTAATCTCTAAAGTAATGTCTCTTTCTTCCTTTAGGAAGAAAATCCCTGAAGAACCCTTTCAGGGATTAAATTTAATCTGCAACATATAGCCATGTCTTATCACACAATGCACAAACACACACAATAAAACTAGTGAACTTTCACAGCATCTCCATGTCTTTCAGAAAAACACTGTTAACAACAAATTGTTAAAAAAGAAGGACACCAAAAATATGCGTCCAAGATTGTGAATTTTAATGTTTGTGAGTATTAAATATGATTCAGGATCACTGGTTTGATACCATGTAAATCACTAATGAACAGTTCATCAGGAACCAATGAATCTGCATCATTAATGTTAATGTTTTAAAAATTCCTAGGAGAGTAAAGGCAATTTTCTTATTAAATATTGTGCTAGTTGCAATGGAACCAGCAAAGCAAACAAGAGGTTTCCTTTATTTCATAAGCAGCTTTTCAGGGTAATGTTTTATGAGCTTAGAGGAGGCAGGCAGCTCCACTACCACAGTTGCTCCAAAGTCACCACAGCTGTTACACAAGCTCTGTAACTCACTGCTTGTGGCCTCTTAGTCTGGCTTCTCGCACTGCCCCAGGTACAAACAGACACAATGCAAGACTGGGAACCTTACAGAGGTTAAAAGTAAAGTGTAATCCTTGCAAATGGGCTCTGTACCTTTCTGAATGTATCCCATTTTGGAAGGAAGCAACATAGACTTTTCTTTTGTCCACTGGCATAACATCCACGTAACCGCCCTGGTTGCGGACCACACCAGCGTGCACTGCTGCCCGGCAGATACTGGAGAGCTGGGAAGGAGTGGAGAAGACGATTAGCTTTGCAGTCATCCTTTTATTTCATATTTTTAAGAAGAAGACAAATAAAGGTGTTTAAACCAAGTTCAGGAAACGTAAAACAATTATATTTATTGCATGACTAATTTTATTAGTCTTACAATATTTAAATCAGCTTCATAAGGAATTAGGCCATTTTATAGGAATTCAGAAAGAGATTTCAGATCACTTTCACCATGATGCAAAAATATTTTATTTCAGGGTATTTCAGTTCAAAGATCAGGAACATGTTTGAATTCTTGAGCCTTTCAAAATGAATGAATCTATCAGCCAAAACCTCAAACATCAGTTAAACTATCCATAATTAAAGGAAGCATCACAGTTTCCTATCCAGGCATGGGTAAATACTAAAAACTAATTAAATGAAAGGTATAATATGAGCATCAGACAGAAGACAGAGGTCTAAAACGAAAATTCTCTGTGAAGTTAACAGCACTTGTAGCTGCTGGAAACCTCTGTTCTCTGATCAATAATTCCCCTCATGAACCCATGAAGAATAAATAACATCCACAGAAGGATTCCTCAGTGACAATCTTGATAATGGTAATTTAAATAATTGATTCAAACTTGCAGTACTCTACTACTCTTTCAGCATTTTAAAAATTGTCAGAAGAATGAAACTTCTTAGATATTCCAGAAAGTAGGTTCCAATCTTTAATACACAGCATAGCAAAGTGCAGTTCCAGCTTCAGTGCACCTCCACTTAGAGACAAGCTTTTTTGCTGGAAAAAGTCTTCAATGCAATAGGTTTCTCCACAAGCAACCTTAAAAAAACTTAGCCAGTATAAATATAAATAGCTGGTCAAACAGGCCACTATTTAAACAAAAGTCGTATTTCTTCCAGTTATGATTGGAACAATTTATATAAGTTATCATAGCCATTTTCAATCTCAATGCTATGCAAAATCAGGAATTTAAAATAGCAATTATTTTCCCACTCTCATTCTAAGTGCAGGACTTGCCAGGTTCACTCGTATAGAGTTTGTCTTTTAATGTTACAGTATTTAAAGGAGTAAAGATCTGAAATAATTTATGCAAATAATCTTTTGCAAAGATGCTTTAGAGTTTTTCTTTCTGCACTTCTGGGTGCAGTTTTTGAACATGCTAGAAAGGATGCCATTTATACTCCTCTGTACTTGTTCTCCTCCCAAGGCTGCAAAACTTTTGTTATACCCTGAACACCAATAGATGCCTTATTGTTAAGATTATAGCACCCCTTATTTATCCATACTGTGGAGTAACTAAAGAGCGGACTGATCATGTGCAATTTCAAATACCCATGGGGAAAAATGGCCTCTGCAATACAGGATTACAGTCAGAAGAAATAAAAGATGATATTTACCACCAATTAACTGCACTGAAGAACTAGAAGAATACTATTCATTCTATTCATTCCTAGTACAATAACACAGGAGTAACTTTGTTTTCAGTTCCCACTGGAGATATAAAAAAATGCTAGAGGTTCAGTACGGGAAAAGAAAGATCAGCTTTTTCACCTCTATAATAGTAACCAAAATACTACACTCTTTACATCATGAGATAGGGATATACCTTCATAATTACATTTGAGGGTGGCTAAGATACAGGCTGTTCCAATGTTATTTGGAAGTTTCCAGTCAAGTAAAAAGGAAAGGAAAAGTCAGGGGATGGAGATTTTGACAGAGGAGGCTGCCTACTTGTTGGAAATGATCTCCAGCAAAGGATAGGACCACTGTTAGGGCTGGTACCACAGCTGGACCAATAAAGTATGGCTGGGCTAATGCACAACATTTCAAAGGTGAAGGCAAGACACTTGTGTGGAATATGTGAAAAAGGAGAGGTCAGAAGACTGGGGTTGATGAATCCAGCTCAGAGGCTATTTTCAGATGAAAAATAAACTGATATTCTGATGCTACATTCCAGATGAGACTGGAGAACAAATGCACATACTTTTTGAATAAATGAACAATTAAATGAGTATAAATTCATAATTATGAACTAGTTTGTAAGAATAGCTATGAATAGATGCCTACAGTTTTATAAACATATACAGAATATATTTTTTTCAAAAAGTATTGTCTGTCCTTATCTCTCAAGAACTTCTCATTGTCTTGGAATGAGACTATTAGACTTTCATCTAAATGGAATCAGATTCCAGTAGTGATGACACAGTATTTCCTATGCTCAATACTATGTCATCCAGCTCACACCTCCTTGAACCACTAAGGTAAGCCTCCTGTTGATTTAAGCAAAACAGGATTTCACTGTGTCTATCACAAATTTCAGCATATTATTTGTGGTTTACATCAGCACCCTTGTGTCACTTTCTGGAAGACTTCAAAGATTTGGGGTTGTTTCCTTAAATTTGATGAAGACATTCCAAAGGATATATAAGGCAGTATTTTTAAGTTACTATTATATGGCTGTGCTTTATTACTGTGCTGTGAACACTCCTGAACTTATCAGCATTTTTAACAGCTCATAAGACCTGAATACCAAGTTGATTATTTTTCGCCTTAAGATACTCAAAAAATACCAGTATCTACCACAGCATAGCATTACTCTACAAACACATTTAAACCACAAGAGTCTTTAACATATCATCATAAGAATATGGAGCATTTAATAGCTTTTTACATCATATTCTCTATATTTTACCATAGCAGAGAATTATGAATACTTTTACAAAAGTTTCAGGGAATATTTCCAACATAGTTACTGAAACAAAAATCAGTATGACCAAAGTCCTCAAATGGTATAAAATTATACAACTCAATCAAACTCTTTAGATAAAAAATATTTGTTGTAGACACGCTGAAAAATTCAAAGGAATTCTGCTCTGCAGATACCTATTCATCTCTTTTTACCACTATACTCTCTGTACTAAAAACTACTACAAACATAATCTAGAACAGCACCTTCAGTGTAAATATCTACTATGACAGCATCTGAAGTTGATAAGAAGACTCCCATCTCTGGTTTCTTACCTGTACTTATGTCCATTTTTTCCTAAAAGCAGTGTGGCTGCACACATTTCTATACAATGGAGATGAATAATGAGATAGTACACCTAAAATAATTTTAAAGTATACCTCTATAACACTAATTAAAGTCACCTGGGACTCCTCCAGCCAAAGAAAATACATATTCTGGGATCTCCTCCTGTCTAGGTTAAACACAGGCATGTCTTCTTTCTCCTGCCACAGTCCCTTCTAACTCACAGGGAAGCTTTGTCTGTAGCCCTTAACTGCAACCACAGAGCTGAAAGAAAATCATCTTCCACAAAAAGGACTTGCACTGAATCTATTTTCACTGCCCCTTTTATACATGTTAAGGATCCAGTTCACAAATCAACTGTCTTTCTAAACTGGAAATACAATTCACACCCATGACACTACTTATGGATGAGAGTGTTTTCAGGACAAGACATTCAGGTAATCTCATGGACATTAGTTACAAAATACTGATGAGTAAATACTTGCATATTATTTTCACACATTTCAAAGAACTGGAAAGTAGTGAAAATCATCATTTGACCCAGCTGGTGGCCATACTATTCTTTATGACATCCATAGGACAGTTAAACCATAGAGTTTGCTGCCATAAATATTAACTGCTTTCTCTGCCACTACATCCTGGCTTCTCCAGAGAGAGATGACAAAGGAGGGGCATAAAATAGAAACCTCTTTTCAGACTTCCCACCCACCTCAGAACTAAACATATTGTAGAAAAGACAGGGGAAAAAGTTGAATAGCAAACAGAATGATAAAAAGGTATGTTAAAATAATATCACAGTGTGAGATACTTTACACAAATATATCAAAACTGTGCTGCAAATATTTAGCTATCCACAGATAAGAAATATTCAAAATAATGAGACTGTGGATATTTCTTTTAAGAGCAATATTTTTTGTATAGTCTGACAGGAATTATGGTTGCATCAGGATCTAAAGTGCAAGGGTTTAAATGAGTATACACTGCTAATGTTGAACAGTGGGAATTTTGATTAAAAATATAAAGCATAGGTCCAGAGACTAGTGAAGCCTACAAGAAGTTTTTAAATAACTTTCCATATCTTCAGAAGCTAACTACTGCTGACATAAAAGGGAGCCTCCAAAAAAGAACCTCTGAAAAGATTGTGTAAAAAATCAGTATATGGAGGAAAACTGTGGATCAGTATTGTATATTATAGGTACACTATAATTTTTTCATAGAATTTTGTATCTTATTGTATAACACAATGTAAATCCCTATACTTACATCAGAATAAATTCGTGTACCAATTACGCGAGCGTAGTGTGGATTTGCCTGCATACAGTTGTGAGGACAATACACCCTGAAAGATCAAAAACAAACCACAAACAGTTAGGAAGAGTATCAGAGGATTCATATACCATGTTCAATGACAGCATTTTTGAGTATAAATCAAGTTGTTTATCTATACATATGATTGTATAATGCTATTTAAAAGCTGTCAGTTTTTGAGACTTTGACCATACCAGTGAAAGCATTGCTGATGTGTTGAGGTTCATAATGAAGTGCTTAAAATCACACTTTTACAAGTCTAATCTTCTTTCCTTTGGATAAGCAGATGGTGTTCTTGTTCGACATATGTAAGGCAAGTAGAAAAGTCAATGAGAAGAGAGCCTGTTCGTTATTCTATAATTTATCTAAGTGCCCTATACAAAATGTACAGTCAGATACCATCTCAGAAGAGGCAGATCTGACTGAGGACCTGCTTTGATAGTGATGACCTGGTGACACAAGCCAATTTAGCAGCTTATAATGAAGGTGAGTATTGGCATTCATGGCTACAATGAAAAACCTTGGAAAACAGTGAGACTCCTAGCTGACTCTGGGAGGTCAGAAGCCTACTAAAACAAACACTGTCTTTTTTAACTACATTTTGTTAACATTTGAGGAAAATTTTCTCTGTGATTCATGTCTTCTATAGCTTCAAAATGCACAGGAAAACCATGTGGGAAGCTAAGAGTAGTACAGAAGGTGTCAGCATCTTATCTGCTAACTGTGACATCCTACAAGCAAGAACTGTCTGCTGACTCTAGGTCTACTCTGAGCTATTGCATTTGAAAAATGGAGCCACTCTACACGGGGCAACCCTGGGCAAGTGTTCTTCTCTAAAATGTTATGCAGGCTCCAATCCATATTTGGCCAGTCACATCACTTGGGCATTCTAGAGTCTTGCCAGATCGGTAACTAAAACAGGTTGAGTCAGGAAAGATATTTTTGCTAGAAGGAAGCAAGAGGTTAAAGAAGCCTGTTGAAGACTTGCTGATTTATGAGTCAGGAGTAGGAGGGAAAAATAAAGTTGTGTAATTAATGCCATGGCTGGTTACTGCTTGTAATTCCTGAGACTATATTTTCAGAATTAAGAGAATGAACAGAATCTTGAATGAATCACTGCTGTTGTGAAGTTCCTTGACATATCAGAATGATGTCATTTTTAATCTTGTATTTATATTTAATTTTCCTAAAGATAAAACCTATCTTTTTCTTAATGAAGCTAGCTTTAGTTTATAATAATGAAGAAAGAAAGAAAAAGATGGAAGTAGGAGATTGTACCCATCCATTCCTGTGTTCCACTCC
The DNA here is from genome assembly GCA_013400955.1 of Drymodes brunneopygia. Classification (NCBI taxonomy): domain Eukaryota; kingdom Metazoa; phylum Chordata; class Aves; order Passeriformes; family Petroicidae; genus Drymodes; species Drymodes brunneopygia. Next base: position 56,626 of record VZTZ01034063.1, on the reverse strand, counting down.
TTAACTTCCTTCTCCACATCTTCCAGCTAGAAAGCCAGGAGTCAGCCAAACACCAAGACCATGGACCCAAGTGCTACATGCAGGGATGTTTTCCTAGCAGTTTTGGCTTTGTACTTGTTTCCTGTGTTGGCTGTACGATTGCTATGAAAGTAGTCCTGTGGATATCTCCAGCTTAATTTGTGGGAAATCATGCTACAGTGTATTTACCTTTGACTCATCTATGGTTTTAAGAACTGTTACCAAATTCCTTTGTCAAAATATTGCGGTACAGGCACCTTTCGAAGAGTTAAAACACAGGCTTCAAAGAAATGGCACAGATATTTAAAGCCAACCTGCAGACCAGGCCTTACCTTAACCCGATATATTTCAATGTTTTTTTTAATCCTGTTTCTCCAGAACTCCCAAGCAAATTGGTAACTTCAGCAATAAATATCTGAATTTTATCCTTCTGTTGTATCCGTTTTGCAGGTAAATAAATTGAAATAAAGTGTACTTTGCCCAAGGTGTATATACAAAATAATGGACAATGAAAAATAAAAATGCACTTTTATTCACAGTCTTTAGTCTAAAGATTTCACTAAGATTAGCAACAGGATCTAAATGAGTAAAAGAAAAGGAGATTTTCCTAATGAAAAATCCTGCAGATCATCTTTACCTACCTTGCCTTCTACTGAGACCAAAGACTAAAATATCACTTGAATATTCTTAACTTCATTTTTACAGCTACTGTTGTCACCTTTCTCAACAACTTAAGACAACTTAAAATAATTAGTAAATGGCAGAAAATAGAGCAGCATTTTAATAACATTCTGTGGATTTTACCTTGGACAGTGTGAGGCTGGTTTTTGAAACGGGCACAGTTGTTCCACTGTGGTTTCACAGGTGATAGCCTGAACTGAAGAAAATAAAACACAAACAAGTAATTGTGTGCTATTTAGAAAAAAACAGAGTACTACTGAGCTTGTAAGAAATAAATACTGACCTGTTACTTTAGAGACAGTGAAGGAGTTAGCAGATTGGTATTTTCTGAAGAAGAAATATTAGAAATTATCAGTAAATAACATATTGCAGTGAGTTCTTTTAGCTAGAAAAATTTTGATTAGACAATATGAAAATAAACCCAACAAAATGTTACCAATCAGTTTTCAGTCACTGCACCTTCTTCTCCCCAGTGGGGAATCTATTTATTGCAACGACACATTTACTTTGTACTCCCAGTGAATCTGTTTCAAAAACAGGAATGTGTGTTAAACTCTTTCAGGAATTTAATTTGTTAAGAGACTGTGTGGTAGGAACAAATTAAGCAATATATTGGTCCCTTATAATGTAGCATGTGTTGCTCAGGAGCCTTCATCTACCAGAAGAGATCATTCACCTTCTGCTAAAGGTTCATTCCTATAGACAACTCCAACACTGAGAAGAGTTTCTCCTCACAGCCTTTCTGAATCATTTAGCTAAATTTTACTTTTGGATATTGCATCTCCTGCTATCATCACCATAATTAAAATCCCAGTGAACATGCAAGAGTCCTTTTACCCAGTAATTATATGGCACCCAGATGTATCTGCTTCCTGTTGTTATAAAAAGCCAGGTACATAAATTATGTTGTTTAATTACAAATTGATGAACATTTCTGTTTTATGCCCCTCATCTTCCATTTCCCTCCTCATTTAACTCCTGGGATATGCCTCTGATTCTGATATTTTTCATCCATAACAAAGAAGCTGATGATGCTTCTGGCACCCATAAAGCTACTTATTAAAAAAAAAAAAACAAAACAACATACCAGGGAAATTATTCCCTATTCACCTTTGGAGCAAATTGCTCCTCTGGACTCCACTGTTTGCCTGCATTGGTTTATTTACTTGTAAGACCCACCACTTTCACATTGCTCATTTATTGGATTCCAATTTGCTTTCACTGAGGTAGTTCATACTTCTGTTGCCCAAGCATTGAACACTGATGCAGGAATATGTATTCTATTGTTGACTAGCTTGTTCGGATATTGTGAACAGTACTCTATCCTAAGAAAATCCTAAAGCTGAGAAAATATTTGTATTAGCAATCCTGATAAGAAATCAAAGGAACTGGAGATTAGGACATTTGCTGTATGCTGCACTGGCACTGTTCTGTATTCTCTAATCTGTTTTCCAATACACAGTAGAGGTGAGAACCACTTTATTTCATCTATTCTTGAATAGATATGTAGTTTATGCAAGGCTCCACCTACAGACACTGGTGAAAGTCAGGTAGCTGCAAGCCATCCCCTGCCTTATTGATGGGCCTTTCTTGAAGGTTTGAAACTTTGGTACATAATCTTTATTTATTCCATAGCCAAAATATCTTGCTCTGAGTTCCAATTCTCAGAGGATAGGTGCAAAATACCCTCTGTAGGCTGAACACTCATACAGTGTTGTCTCATATAGCATAGAAACAGAGATTTTAACTGATTGGAAATCAATTGGTTCCAGTTTAAAGAGTTTTTTACAGCTTATCTACACCTACATTTGTAAGCAAGCTGGCTCCTAATATGTTAGCATTGATATAATCAAGATCTACTTCTCTCTTTGTATCAAAACAAGTAAAAAAGAGAAATATTTGTCTGTATATTCATTTTTAGGCAGGTAAATCAAACCACAGTCAGGCCAGATCGAATGATCCAAAGCAATCCACTGATTGACATCAATGTCTTAAGTGCTACCCAAGTAGACCAAATTATAGGATTCCTGAATTTTGTCTATCAGGTCAATGCTCCTCTCTATGCTGGATTAGACATATCTGTTGAAAAGAGAAATGATGACAGCTGTCATAGCCTGTGTCATTTGTTTGAACAGCACAGAGTGAGAGCACAGCCTCTGATGATTAGCTATCTCCTTGATTCTTGGGTTTACATCAGAGCCAAATATATCACTCAGAAAATTCTGTTTTCATTCAGCTCAGTATTACCCCTATGAACTACACATATACCACTATCACACGTATACTAACTATAGACAGAAATAAGGGCAGCAATGTACGGCTCTGAAGAATAAATTGATTTAGTGAAGTGTAATTTGCAAATACCAATAATATCTTAAATTCAAATATATTAATACTGATGTTTTTCTGTCGTTGGATAATTGTATCTGAAACAGCCAACCATTCTCCATTCCTATGCGTTGGTTTCTGGGTTTTCCTGTAGAATATCTGCAAGTATTTGAAGTTGTTTTTACATACCAGTCTTAGGGAAAGCACCTCAGCAGTGCAGTACACCTCCAAATTCAGTTTCCACAGTATGGAATATTATTCCATCACCGGCCAATGCAGAAATTGTGCAAAACATTTGTGCAAAATGTCACATGTAAACTGCGGAACTGTGATGAAATTACTGAACCATACAGGAAGAGGTGTATTTTCTTCTTGTTTCATATGCACACTACAAAAGGGTCCTTTACAAACACAAACTTGTAATATTATTGCTTTGTTAACCGTCATAGATTGCTCTGTCCATGTCCAAAATATGTGAAACAATCTGCCAGTACATGCTAGTTTTCAAGAATAAATATATACTCTTACCAATTACTTAAATGAGTACTCTCAGTATTAAGATTATTTAACCACAAACACTAACTTACTGCCCAAGTGATTCTGTAAATTATTTAACCTTTTTTTGCATTATTATTGTGCCAACTCTCTGTCCACCATTAAACCCTAGCTAAAGTTTGAGAATTGATACAATACCTCCATATCCACATGCCTTTTTGTAGCATTTTCATATTCTTTATGACAAAAAGCATTGCAAAATTGTTATTAAATGTTATTAAAAATGTGACATATTTTGTATTAAATAAAAATAAACAGGTGAAAAGCTTTTCATACACTTTAATTTTAAGAAAATACTTACCCAATTGACTGAACACCATTTCTATAAGACTTGATAAAGTAATTTTTCCTCCCTTGCCTAGTGACATCAACCCAACCACCTTCATTGTCTAGGATGCCATAATGTATGGCAGCTTTACAAATACTGGATTGCTGAAAAACAGAGCAGGAAAAACAGATCCATGTCAGACAAAAATCAGGTTTTAATTACGTGTCATTAAAAATTATGTAGGTGTTATTTCAAGCAAATAAACCACCACTTTGCCTTACTCAGAGACAAACTGTTCTCATTTAGAGTATACTTGTTCATAGTAGCTGTCATTTCCTATACTGTTTTCCAGTTCTACAGAGTAAATTATATACTCTCAGCTAGTATTAAGGCTATACACAAGCTGATCCATCTTAATGAAACAATTTATACAAGCATACCCACAAATTGCTGTATTCCTCCTTTACTTGCACCTTCACATATTTGCATGTAGATATCTGGACACAAAAATTCTGCTTCTGTGTATGTATAAGTATGAAGTACATTTGTACAGTACACACAGAATAGCAGATGCAAATTTAGGTCATCTCATGCTATCTTAAACATTTGGTGTAAGCTTCTACTTTTGGTGAATGCTGACATCCTCAAAATCCATTCTTAATACGATTTTAACTAGTGTGCCAACAGAAGAGACATTTCATTAAACACTCTACTGGTACAAATACTAATTTAAAAGTATTTACCATTTCATAATGTACACTTCCAATAACTTTGGCTTTGCTATCCAAACAGCCAGCAGGACATTCATACCTAAGAGAATTAAATACAACTAGGTGTTAAATCCTGGGATTACAAAAAGGGGAAATATTTCAGCTCACATACAAATATAGCCTTTCAGAAAAATCTCAAAATGACAACTGTAAAATTTACCATACCTATTGCAAGTTGTTCCTTTGCACTGATCTCTTAGCCTTACTTCACATGAAACAATCTGAGCTAAAACAAGCAAAAAGCAAATTCACTGCAATGAATTTGATACTAGATAATGATAATTCAATTTTGTTGTCCACTCAGAAGTCAGGTAAATTCCTTACACATTTGCTGTGTGCTTATCACTTCATTTTTCTCACTGTCATCAGTGCCTGTGGAGGCTGAAGGTTCATGTGTTCTTGGCCGGCTTTGCACAGTTGCATCCTGGGCTTTGGATCGCTGATGTTCAATCTCATTGGTTTCCTCTTCTGGTTCACGGGGGGAATAAGGTCTTTCTGAATCCTCTGTTTCAGAAAATGGGCAAAAAAATATATAATCTCTCAGAAAAAAAAAATCAGTTTGGAATGTAAATCCCTGGCCATGTTTTGGTAAAACGGCTTTGTTCTCATAAAATGGTGGACAGAAGGAAGAAAGCAAGGACAACTCTCCACTGCTACGTAAGAAGGAGAACTTAAGATTAATAAAACACCTCAGGTATGTTTGTAATAGTAAGAAAATATATACTTTTTTTTCTCAGCATGTGTAGCACAATTGAAGTATGAAACTGCTCTTAACACTCCTGTTTCAGTATCCTTATGCCATCAGAAAACCAACTGAACAAAGACAATCTCTGTTACACATGGACAGAGTTTTAGCACATTCATAGATAACATGCAGTTAAAGAAGCTTATTTCATAGTAACATACACCTGAAAATTCAGGCCCTTCTATTCATACATAGTGAAAATAATTCTGAAACACTCATAACTGTATCTACATTCCTTACTTAGACAAGAACCATGAGGAAGGTATTTGGGCACACACATGCAACTTTCATACAGTCTATATGAAATATCAGAAGTTATTAACAAAAATTGCTAAATGAGCTGTTCACAGAGTAGAACAAAAAGAAGTAGCAGCTTCATAATATGCTGTGTTTCAATGCTATAAAATATGAACAGCATTCCAAAAATTGTAAGTTGATAACCATCCTAGCTGACTTTTTTTTAATTACTAATGTCTTCTAGATTTGTTCTTGATTTTTCACACACTACATGACTATGTCACTAAGAAAATGTTTCCCTATAAACAAATGACTGCATAGACTTCCAGTGAAATTACAGAAAGGCATATAAAGAGCATACAATGAGTCTCCATCTCTCTGTACTAAAACCCCTGAATCAGCACTCAACAGCAGGAGTTCAGCGCACTCCATTCCCTCTGGTGAGACTCAGCCTCACGTATCACAAGTACATGTTCCCATTCCTCACAGCAAAGTAGGGCCCTAACTGGTCTTTGGGTAGACACGCAATATATTCTATTCCACTATGTTAAAGCACAATGAGGAACAAAATCAAAAGAAAGGTTACATTTCTATTCCCATTTATAGCTGTGACAGTGAAATAGCACATACCTCTGTAACAAAGGTTTTCTCTACAACCTCCTCCAAAACTAGGGGGACATGCAGAACAGGGGCGGCCAGGTTTATAAGGAGCATGACCCCACCAGTTACCCCTTTACAAAAAAAAAAGAAAAAAATTGCAAAAATGCCTTAATTAATGAGCATATTAGCATATGAAAATTAAACAGCACTTAATATGTCAACAAATAAACTATGAAAACTAGGAGGCACATAGACCATGACATTGTTCTGATATTCCCAAATTATAAGCAATAAGATGAGAGGAAATGGCCTAAAGTTGCACTAGGGGAGGTTTAGGTTGGATATTAGGGAGCATTTTTTCACTGAAAGGGTTGCCAAGCACCAGAACAGGCTGCCCATGAAGTGGTGGAGTCACCATTCCTGGAGGTATTTAAAAATTGTTTAGATGTGGCACTCAAGGACATGGTTTAGTGGTGGACTTGCCAGCGTTAGGTTACTGGCTGGAGTCAATGCTCTTAATTGTCTTTTACAATGCAAATGATTCTACACCAAATACATAGGAGGTAGTTGAAAAGTCCATGAAGAAAAAAAATGAAGAACTGACATAAATCGCCGTAAGATCTTTTCAGACTGGAATAACACCATTACACTAACTTCTTCCACTTCATGAGAACAGGCTCCACTCTTTGAGATGGAATATCCTACAAAATTTGATCTTAGCCATGGGTTTCCTGTAAGACATTCCTTTAAATCACAGTGGGGAGATACATTTATTTTTCAGAAAAATATCACACTACAATAAAAATCTCTGATGCTGTATATATACATATATATATATAAAAAACACAGACCAGAAAACTGAAGCACCAGAAAACTCGCATGAATATTTGTGCAGCCGAAGGCTGTTTGGGAACAATGATCTATTTTGTAACAGTACAAAAACCAGAAAATCCAGACTGATTTCCTTGCAGATTATTTCCTGGACTATTATAAATTATCTTGCCCCCTCAAGATACTTTTGGGTGTCAATCTACTTACTTAGGAGAATAATTGCATACAAGATAAACTGCTTTTGGCCAAATCTGTCCCCAGATGTTCATGTTATGACACAAATTAATTGCACAACCGATTCTGCTACTTGTAGCCCATACAACCTATGGAAAAGAAAAGAGGAAAACATGTGAAAACCAAAGATGATCAACTAAAAATCAGAACTATCTCCAATATACAAAGCTCAGATTACCAAATTACCATATTACTCTGTGCTATTAATGGCTTGAAGTGGCCTAATTACAACTGTCAAAAGGCCTTTCAATTATATCCTTATTAGAGAGAAAAGTTTTACCTTGATAGAAAAGACACGGGTCTCATTTCATACAAATGCTCTAAGCATATATTTGAAAGCAGAGCAAAACATTTACAAAACATGATCTGAAGAACTGGTTATTGTAATCACAATTAATAGATAATGGAGAGTTAGAAGTTATGCTCCTGTGTGCTGGAGTTCCCAGTACAACCTAAAGACCCAGAGGGGTTTGGATTGATTGAACTGAGACAACAGATATTTGTCAGCAGTAAAAGGAGGCAATAAAGGATAAAACCATTAACAAAAATATTCATACACCAAACAGACTCAAGTCATGGATTTTAAATGAATATGCTTTCATGTTACTGCAATCTAAGGCGGCTGTGCTCCTTTATTCCCCTTTCATTGCAGATCTCAAAAATAATCAGAATGACAAAGTCTGGAATGTTCAAATGAGACAAATATGACCGGTGTTGAAAATGTATTCATTCAAGGTAAGCCAAATCAGTAGATCCAGCAGGATTTAAGACTTGAAAGAGATAAATATTGTGAAGAATTAGTACCACAAAAAAGCTGTATATATGTATTGCTCTTGAGTGTAATACGATGTAATTACAGGTATTTTTATAGAAATGGTAGATAAGAACATAGAGGTAACTCTTTTAAAATAAGATACAATTGTAAATTATGTTAGTAAACAGAAAATAAGTGCTTAAAAATTAATAAATTTTAAATTTTCCAATATTATATCAAAAATTATACATGGATCGTTGTATAATCTGAAGATCATATATTTCTCATATACCCCTCAGCAAAAATTCAGGCTAGATACACAGATTTCAGAAGTATGAAGTAAGTTAGCTCTATGCAATTTTAAATCTTCCTGAAGGTAAAACAAGATCTTTAAAACTACTATTTGATCTGAGGAATTCACCAAAGAAAACTTTTTTTTTTAATTAAATGAGCTGTTTCTTCAATACATTATCCAGATTATGCAAAGTGCACTGAGCAGGAACACTCAGTTTAACACTGGGGTTTGTGAGCTTTTTGCTCAATCCTCTTGATATTTATGAGGATGAAATCTAAAGATTTGTACAACAACCCTACTTTGTCTCTGATACCCAGTGCTTGTAACTATAGAGTCTAAACAAGCCCTTTTTGGGCTTTTGTGCTGTGGTATGTATTGCAAGTTTAGTGTGCTCTAAGTGTCAGACATCAGCCTAGCTGGAAGTCTCTGCCACTCTTTTCCATAGCTGATTAAAATCAAGCACACCTACATACCTGTGTGTAATGTGTACAAACAGGACCAGAGCATCTGTATGGACAATATGGATTGCATTCATGAGGATAGGGATATGTGAAATCTCTCACTTCATCATACCATGCTTGGACATGAAATGTTGGAGGTCTGTACCTAGGAAAGCCAGTAGCAGTGTATTAGTCCATTAAAAAGTTGTAGCTTCTACCATTTTTCCTTTAAGTAACAAGCAGATTTTGTTAGACTTTTAAAAATCTCATATATTGCATAAAACAGTATCTTAAACTACCTTCCCCAGTGTGCCCCCAGATTCTGTCCAATTGACGGAAGAAGGCTTGCTGGTCCATGCTCCCACAAACAGGTTTCGGCCCACGACTCTGCAGATCTCTCCAGTTCTGTGTCCCATGTCTGAAATTTGAAAGAAAAGAAAGAGAAATCTTGTTAGAAATATTTGGAGTGTATCTTGTTCTTAAAAAAAAAAAAAAAAGGTCCTTTTTTTGAATTTTTGGAGTTTCTTTTGCTGAGGCAGAAGACTGAAAAGTAAGAATTGAAAAATATATGCTGCATTTGTGTTATGTAAGAAAGAAAAATGTTTTCATCAAGAGAAAAAAAATTTAATTCTCTCATAGCATTCCCTTTAGAAACCATGTGCAGCCATGCTGCAGTGAATAAAGCACAAATATGAAACTGAAAGGCTTAGTTCAATTTTCCAAGCTAAATTAAGTGCATTTTCTGTCTTGTGGGATTTCTTTTTTGTAATGGGCATTTTTCTTAGCCAAAAGGGTATTACTGAACCTGATTTCAAACAAGACTTTATTTCCTCTAAACTAATAGTTTGTGTGAAATGAATGCAATTTCCTCTTCCTTTTCTATAACCAGCTTTTGTTGAAATAATACACAATTCAAACACCAATTATGAAAATTAGAGTAGGTTGTCATTCATTGATTTTACGACTAGGTTGGCAAAAAAGGGACATTCATGATAGTAAGAGGCATGCTTAGAACAAGTCAAAGAAATAGATCATGAATTGTTATTTATTCTTAATCTTTATTCTTTAGGGAGATGGAAGAATAGGCTTGCTGCTGAAAGGCAAATCCAAGTCTCTTTCTTTCAAAAGCATACTAAGGCATACTCTTCTTAAAAAAAGTCATACCATACTGTGTATGCATTGTTTTTACTGCACTAAGCTGGGGTTTGCTCAAAGTGGTCCATCACTCCAGTGCAAAGTACCCATACTTCTGCTTGACTTTTGAAATTTCCTGATGACTGCAGAAATAGTTTCCAGGTACCTGACTGTCAGGTAAGGAATACCAACACTCAGGTTAGGAAACTAGAATATTTCCAGGAAAGAAACACATGTCCCGAGAGAATCTGAAATATTTCATCATACGGTCAGACTGAATTTCATAAAGTGAGACTATGCTATCTAAATAACAGTAATTCAATATTTCCAGATCCAAATTCCCATGCAGACACTGGAGATCATGTCTACTAATTTTTGGCATAGATGAAAGGTAGAAAACTCCTTAACACAGCCAAAGATTGTACAAATATAACAGACAAATTCTGCGTGCTAAAATTTATTTTGCTATTGATTTTGACATGCAGTTTTCAAATTATTAATCAAAGAACTCATTAAAAACAAGTATGTCCTTGGTTATGCAAGACCATGATTATGTAAAGACTTTATTATCACTCAGTTTAATCCTAGAATATCTGTTCTTGCTTCTCTTCTTCAGAAGTCTGTGATGTATTGGATTGCATTTTGTCTGTTATTATTAATATTATCAGCAAGTAAACAATTTGCAGGGTACATTTTGACTCCCAAATGCAACATTTATTTTGACAGAAATACTCAAACAGTATAATAATGACAGGATTAATCTTTTAACACATGGATACAAAGACCACTGACTTTAGAAAACTGTACAAATTTTCCATTCACCCTCCTGGGCCAATATTTCTGTGCCATAAACCAAAACTTTTTTTAATCTCCAGAAGAAAATATTCTAATCTTAAATCATGAAGTTTTATATGACAGTTTGTATAATTCTTTTCCTCTTCCCTTTAGGTTCACACCACCATAAAATGTTCTTCTCCCCTATTGTACCCACTGTAAAAACACAGGAAGATTGTAACAGACTTCCTCCACATATATACTTTATTCTTATAGGCTGTAGTACAATTGCTTCATCTTCTACCACAAAATCACAAGACCATAATATTTTAAAATAAAAGCCACTACCGTTTGTCTTTGTTGCATATATTATATGATATTAAGTCACCTCAAAATCTTATAATGTGTGGATTTAGCTCTTAGGATGAACAAGTCATAAAGTTAACACATTTCCCAAATAATTGCTATTAACAATGGTTTTGCAAATTAGACTCTGAAATACAAATTTAGAATAAATTAGACTTACAATAGAACCAAACTTCAGCACTTGCTCAGTTTTAGAACTTCCTACCTCCAAAGCTAGCTACAATTTCTTATAGCTCTTAGGACCTTCAGAAAGCCAGAAGATACTCTCTTGTAAAGTATCCTCCCACATTTTCAACTCTTAAAACAGCAGTCATGGTTAAGGAATTATACTGTTGTTCTGTTTTTCTCACTACACAAGTATAAAAATATTTTATGCAGCTATTTTAACTGAAATAATGATACTTTTTTTTAAGTTTAGAGCTAGGCAATCAGTAGTAGCTGCTTGAATCAGCTCTTCAAGCTTGTGAAGTAGTTACCTTTAGCAAAATTTTCTTTAATGACTGATGAAAGCTGTGCATGACAGAGCCATCCAGAACTCTGCAAGAACAGCTTTTTGATGAAAAACTTAAATTCATTGTTAATCATCCTGACAGATGAACACCCACGCTCCAAGTACTGTTGAAATTGGATATGATCTTCAAAAAAAGTTCCATCTTCTTTAACTGTTTCTCTGTCTTCATCCACAGTATAAAATATTGTCTTTACACCTTTTACCTTACCTAGCCAGAGATAAGTACACTTCCCTCTCTTTCTAGGCCTCATCATAATGCACTTTCCTTGAAGTAGCTTAATTTATGATTACTAAGACATAACAATTTCTTTCTAATTTTAACCACTTAAGTATATTTTGAGATGTGATAAAGTAAATATCAAAAGCATTACATATTCCGGTTGCAAAAAAATCAGTGAAGTGTAAATTGCACTATAGAAAAAAACCTCCGTTAGTGCAGTATTTATTGTTCAGTGGGCTCATTTTCTCATCAAAGCCACCACTTCCTGAAATGTCTTTAACAGAAGTTAAAACAAAAAAAACCCAAAACTCTACTAAGAAACATCAATTTTAAGAAACATTCTGGAAGAATGTCCAAATGTCCCAGTTCCAAAGAATTTCCTATAGATTAGAGTCACTTTCTTGATTAACAGAGACTTCAAAGAAAAAGCTGGAATAAAACACCACTAATCTACAGCCAGTAGATGAAAAAGAGAAAGAAGAGCTAGAAATCACAGTTATTTGCGTCTCCAAGGCCTACCAAGACAGAGTCCATAAAACACAAATCCAAACCAATGTACAAATGAAAAGGTTTCCCAGTCACCAGGATCACTCTATAACCTTTACTAAAAAGAGGGAAACTTGATATTCAAACACTGTTTTTTCCAGGCTCAAAGACGATGCATCCTGAGGAGCAAGAAAACAAGCAAAGGGGGCAAGAGACCTATGTGGATGAATAAAGAACTCCTGTCATTATGCAAGCATAGCCAGAAAATACATAGGAGATTGAAGCAGGGTCAGGCCACTTGGAAAAAATACAGAGTTGTCAGAGTAAATAAAAATAAAAGAAGGAAGGCCCAGGCCCCTCAAGAATCTGGTCAAGGACTACAAGGACAAAACAAAGGACTTATTCAAATTCATCAATAACAAAAGGAAAACTAAGGATAGTATGGGCCTGTTACTCTATGGAGCAGGTACCCTGGTAGCAGGACACAGAGAAGGCAGTACTAAACACCTTTGCATGGGGCTTCACCAACAAGACCAGCCCCCAGGGATCTCTGATATAGGAGACCAGAGTAATGGAATGTTGGAAGACTTTCCTTCTGCCAAGGAGGACTGGGTCAGAGAACACCTGGCCAAACTTGGCACAGGATGCATCCACAAGTGCTGAGAGACTTGGCAGACCAGGGAGGCTGCTCACAATCACGTCAGAAAGCTTGTGGAGATCAGAGTAGTGCCTGAGAACAGAAAGAAAGCAAATGTTACCCCAGTCTTCAAAAAGTGCAAGAATGAGGACCCAGGAAATTACCACAGAGTCAGCCTCACCTCAATCCCTTGAAAGGCAATGGAGCACCCCATTCTGGAGGCCATTGTGAGGGACAAGGTGATCAGGAGTAGTAAATGTAAAGGTAAATCATGCTTGACCAATCTGATTTCCTTCTATGATGAATCCACTACCTGGCTAGGTGAGGGGAGAGCAGTGGATATTTTCTGCCTTGACTTCAGCAAGGCTTTCAACACTGTCTTGCACAATATCCTCACAGGCAAACTCAGATACTGTGGACTGGATGAGCGAATAGTGAGGTGGGTTGAGACCTGGCTGAACAGCAGATCCCAGAGGGTTGTAATCAGTGGCACAGGGTGTATTTGGAGGCTTGTCCCTGGATTGGTGTCCCCCAAGGTTTAATATAGGGCCAATATTGTTTAACTTTTTATCAGTTACTTGGATGAAGAGGCAGATGTCTCCTCAGGAGGTTCATTGATGACACAAAGCTGGGAGCAGTGGCTGATATGCCAGAGTGCTGTGAAACCCTTCAGAAGGACCTGGGTAGGGTGGAGAGATGGGCAGAGCATAAACATCTGAAATTCAGCAAAGGCAAGTGCAGGGTCCTGCACCTGGGGAATAACAACCCGAGGCACAAGGGTGCCAAGAGGATGCAGCCAGGCTCTTCTTGGTAGTGCCAGGCAATAGGACAAGAGGCAACAGGCAGAAACTGATGCACAGGAAGTTCCACTTGAATATGAGGAAGAATTTTACTGGGTGGGTGACTGAGCATTGGAACAGGTTGCCCGGAGTGGTGCACAGTCCCCCTCACTGGAGAATTCAAGAATCATCTGGATGCTATCCTATGTCATGTGCTCTCTGATGACCCTGCTCGACAGAGGGGTTGGACCAGATGACCCACTGCGGTCCCTTCCAACCTTACCAACTCTGTGATTCTATAAATGGTATCCTAATCCCTGAGGCAACCATTTGGAAAACCATCTTAAATTTTTATCTGACTACTCCAGTTATGGAAAAATTTTGCACAGGTGCTAATAACATTATAAATAAGTATGAAATTTCTGAAAACAAATTAAAATATTGTACATGAAATTCATAAGATTGCAATGCCATCTCAGCTTACTCTGAGAAAATTAGCTTAAAGGTATTTTTAAAGGCCAAATCTACAATTACATTTAGTTGGAATTTGAAGAATTCAAAAGATTTTCTACTTAATTAGCAACATGCCTAATCATTGCTTCAGAGATGGGATCAAGAACAGGAAGGAGCCACTTTATATTTTTGATACCACCTTGACTATTGTTCTTCTCTTTCAGTAGTTAAAATAGGAGATCCAAATTTCTCTCCTAAACTAATTATTCTAATTGAAGTTGTATGAAGAAAAACTGTGTCTTAATTCTAAGGATTAAGCAACCGTTTAAAGTTTTTTCATACCAATCCAGTCAGATTAGTTCTAAATATAATGCATTTGACTCACAAAGCAGGCTAAATGAAACAAACATGTAAAATAATCTGCCTAAGTATTCAAAACATACCTCTTTACTGGAATAGGAATTTTATTATTGTGCTTTTAATAGCATTCCCTTTTTCACTTACATGATGGCAAGCTTGAGACTTCAAACAAGGAAAGCATCTCCATATACAAAAAAAGATAAACACCTATGTTTTCATATTCATTCAGATCAAGTTACACAATGAAGAACTTCAAACAAATACAAAACTAATTAGTTATCTTTAAAATGCCAAGATGCTTGACATTTTAAAAGAAGCCAGAATAAAAATGGATGAATATGAAGAGTCACAGCAACCTATTTATTTTACATTCTACTAGAAGTAAGCATTTCTCAAATTTTAACCACAATACCATTAGTGATATTAAAATCTGGCTACTGAAATATATACTGAGCTGACCTGAATTAAATTTTAAGCTTAATTCAAAAATTTTTTCCACAATACTCAGAAGAAGTTGTTATTTTACAGATTTTAACTGAGGATACTTTTAAAACAACTCTTTGGAACAAATGGTAAAGTTGAAAAGAAATCTCTGCATAGCTATAGGCAAGGATCCTTTTGTTTGACAAAGAATGAATTAAATCTTTAAACGCTGCTACTTAAAAACTCATAAAAAGGGAGACTAAAATTTTTTGAAATATAGGTATACACAGCACCTGATTTCTCATCCACTAGTTCCCTCATCCATGCCCTGACATGACCAGGTTTCAATGACTTTGCTCTATCAGAATTCTTTGGTAAATACAGGGTACTGAAGGGAGCACAAGAAGATGAAAGTGCAAGAAGAGAGCTTATTCCCAGGTCTGATGAGAATTTGACTAGGAATTGTTTAGTACTACATGCAAGGTAACTCAATTTCTTTATCAAGAAAAAGCATTGCTCACATTGTCAGAAACCTACATGAGATCTACCTTTTGGATAAGGGATCATCATTCATTGAGATAGGCACACATTGAAAACACCACAAACTGCTTAGCAGTTTGAACCTCCTTGAAACGATTCCTTTAGTTTTGCAGAACACTGTTAGAGTGCACTTTGAAGTTGTTCATGGGTATTTGTTCCACACAGAAAAACCCAGCAGAAAATTACCCCCTTGAAATGCAATTGCCATGAATGCCAAGTTCTCAGCATCAATTCTTTTGCTCTACAAATCTGTTTCAATGGCACCACAACACTTGTCAACACGGGCATTTCTTCCATCAGTATCCTGTTAAAACTACTGCACCATCAAAGACACACTGTAAGTGTTACACAAATGTTCTCAAACACTACCCTGGCTGAAGCCAAAACCCAGCTGGGCAGGTTAAACTGAATGGCAGCAGCAGTTACTGCCTCCAGCTGCCCACTCTTCTTCTACCCCAGAAGATTGCACTGCATTTTGCAGCAGGGATGTTGCAGACAATATGGATCTTCTGACTGCTTCTGGTTTACAACATATCACATTAAAATAAAATACAGCTAATGCCAGTTTAGCTTTACAGACAGGACTACAAATTTTGGAATTTAACCTCTGTCAACATGGGATTCAGGTACAGCATGGACCTGATCCAATGTTCTGCTTATTGGGGGAGCTGCTGTTTCAGTGACGCTACCACACCTTAAATTAATATCCATCAACAACCAAACTAATTACATGGGGTGGGATTCACCTCCCCTGAATTTAAACAGGCTCAAAGCAGATACCTACATCTGAGATAATTATCTAAATAACTTTTGCAGTTACATAGACAAATAAGTATCTATAGAGGGAGTTAATTTTAGCCACCCACCTTTAACTGAGATAAACTGTGTTGGAGATTCTCATTTTTCTCTACTAATTAAAGGAGACTGGTTCAAATGCAGACATCTACACCACAGACATCAAAAGCTTGGTGAGATGAATCCCACCATTTGTGTTGTGTGAGTGTTAAACTAAAAGTGTACATTCTCATCCAAGCCACATCAGCATCAGTCCACCTATTACACCAAAAGGTATTGCAACAGAACTGCAAAGGCCAGTAGCTCAAAAAACATTTTCCAGCAAAAATCATTTTAAAAAACTCTCAACAGTGGTAACATTTTAACTGGAGATATTTTCACATATGTTGGAAGGCAGAAAAAAATCATATGGACTGGGACTACATGGAAATTAAAGAAGAGCTAAAATTTAAGCTCAGTAAAGATGGAAAAGTAAGTACAGTGGGCACCACTGAAAGTAAACATTTACCATGGCATAGTATAAATACCTCATTGCTGTATACATTCTAAATATAGGGAAAGAGTGGTAAAGTAAATATCACAGTACAGTATGGGTATTTATTTACTTTTTAAAAGAATCCACTGTATTAAGACTAATGACACTGAGAAGGAAAAAAAAGAAAAGATGAAACACAGAATGAGAAATGCCATGAGCAAATATGCCAGAAATACAGTTGAAAACTAGAAATCACCTGCATGGCATCAGCACAGAAAGACAGAAAGGTACAGTTAAAAATTCCTTCAAGAGACTGTTCCTGGCTGTAGTCTATCTAGCCTTTTCCACTGAGCCAAATATATGTGTATTATCCACATTTTTATAATTTAAAATTAGTATCAGTATTTTCAGAATAATATTTACTTTCATTTTTTTCTGGATTTTTATGATTGTAAGAGTAAAGAGGATCTCCTTGGTATGCAACCTAAACCTCCTGCACTGCAATGCTAGCTGATGTTTTATTGTCACATAAAAATATCTCTTTTCTGTAACTACCTTTATTTATTTCCCAGATTAACCAAATTCAGCTGCATCATTCCTTCAATCATCTCATAAATCATATAGTCTGTCTTCATGATCAGTCTCATTAATCTCTTTCATCCTCCCTAGAACAGGTAGACCATTCTTTAAAAATTACCGAAAATGGACAGTACAAGTCAGTGCAACTCCTGCATCTTATTTCAATTTTACCTCTACATTTTATCCCTTGTATTTCACCTGTTTGATTTCTTCCACATTCCATACCTTGCAGTTAAGTTTCATCATGTTGATCCCCAGCCATTACTTCTACTTCTCAAATTCTAATTTTGATCACATTCGCTAAAACAAGCCCATCTGTGCCCACATTATATATATATATATATATATATGTACACACACACATCGCAGTTTTCAGGTGTACTTTTTGCTCACATAAGTCATAACATAAGAGTTTAACCAAAACAGAAGAGGCTCCAACGGCATCAATACCTTCAATCTTCTGCCTGTTTAAAAGGAGATTCTGTCAATTTCCTCTCCCAAAAAACATCAGGGTAGAGAGTGTCAAGAACTTTCCAGAGTCAAAATATGGCACCTAATGCTTCCCCATTTACTGGGTCATTTAAAAAGTAAAATGGATTGGTTTGACGTGATCTCTTCTTGATGAACAGACATTGGCAGTTTTCACCAGCTTGTCTTTCAGTCATGCTTCAGTGAGGCAACTTCTACAGTACAAAGCTGCTGAAGGAAGTCCATGAAAACTAATGATAATTAGCACATTTAAAAAGTAAATAATCTGCACTCAACTGAGATACTTACCTCCAGTCACTTGAGTCAGAAAAAAATGTGGCCTTCCCATAGCCTGAGGTCCCTTATGCAGCAGTGACCACAAAAACTCAGGAGTACTGTAACACCAGGCAAAATTCCCTTGAAAATAAAAACCCAATACTAACTAGTAATGATATATTCAGCACAAAGAAAGAATACCTAAAACTGCCAAACTTTCCTCTACCAAGAACATTAAGACAGGCATTTTCTGCTGGAAAACTACTACCTGGCTAGAAGTGAAGTGGTAAGGAACTTACATGCTACCATGTGGCAGACTGGAGTTTATAGAGCTTTAAACCGGGCAGAGATCCCTGAATAGACCTTGAGGTTTCAGCTACTCTCTTGGAAAAGAGTAAAAAGCAGGAAAATTGTGGCTTTTGCCTGGAAACAGGAAAGTGGTATAAGGCCAAAAATATTGTTCCCAAACACTGAAAAAATTGCACCAATATTTAGAAGTATCTCCTTTTTACAGCTCCATGTGTTTGAGCTTTTTGTGTTGAAGAAGTAAAACCAGGAATAGGAACTGGCAGACATGATTAATCACGTTTAATTCTCTGTGCACTCTAAGCATATTAAAAAAACCCTCCTGGAATATTCAGCTTTCCAAGGTGTTCTGAAACAGTGCATTTACTTTGTTACTCTTTAAAAGCAATGCATTAAGACTTCCTACTAAAACATGACTAAAAATCATCTATTCACTTCTATATTCTAACAGGAATGAAAGAGAAGCAACAGCATGAAAGCTGATCTTGATTTCTCTGGTTTGTGCATTGTCAAATTATGAATTGCACACATTCATTACAAATAGTATTCATGAATATTTATAGCTAATCACAAACTGACCAGAGCACAAGTCCTTACCTCAAATCCTAGTAGTGATTACTGGGTCAAACTCACTGTAACTGATTGCTTTCATATAGCAGTTTTAGAGATGCTACAGAATTTCCTGGACTTTGAACAGGAATTAGCCATGGTATCTCAAATATGTGTCAAACTAAATGTTTTTAAAAGATGACCACTGTGATGTGACGGAAGTGAATTGAACTTACTGCCAGATCATATGTGACTTGGCACTACTGTCAGAAATATTTTCATATAAAATCTCAAAAAAACATTGGAAAATGTATTAAAGGAATTCTTGATCTTTGAAGATCCAACAGGTAATTCAGGACAAATCTATTCTGATAAGTATCAGGCAGCCAAATTATGGATTTAACAGCCTCATTTTAAGAAACTGCTATCTTCTTTCATAATAAAGTGAAATTTGTCCATCTTTATATAGACAGAGGATAAATGAATCACACTTTTTCCATGACAGTCATTCATGCCAAATCTAAGGCTGACTATATTTATATGTAACAGGATAAATTAATATCTAGCATTTCAATGAAATAATGTTAAGAAATAAGTATTCTTTTCTCTATTAAGAAGAAAAAAATAAGGAAGATTCTGAGGCAAATATCACAAAGATGACAGGCAACAGGGAGCCACTTTTATAAATCTCATTGATCCTTTCTGTCTTCATTTTTTAAGCTTAGATTCTGCTGCTACTGATTAATATTTAATGATCTTTTTTGATATGGGGACAAAGAAGTTCTCTGACAGCAAAAATAAAAGATGAACAGTGTCTATCCTGTGTTGCTAATTATTTTATTTTGAGAAGGCTCCCTCAAACTTTGAGACAGTGAGCCTTTTTGCTACTTTCCACTTTCAGTTTCTTTACTTGGAGTTGCTTAGTTGTTGTTGGCATTACATCAATAGAAGTCATACCACTTTTTTTCTTAGCCACTTCACATTGCACAATCTTTTGCTAAAACTGCCAGGGAGAATAAGAGGATAAGTCAACGTCACTGTGTTCTTTGATGCAGAGTCAGTAGCCTTTGAGCACAGGCAAAGGAGCTGAAGCACTTCCACCAATCTTTGAAGTGAAGCAGAAAAGTGGAAAACCAGAGGGAAAGCGGGCAGGTTCATTCTGAATAGAGCTGCTCTGTTCTTGGCACCCAATGTGCTCTTCAGCCACTTAGGGAATTCCACAAACCAAAGCCCTCTGCTCAAAAGGAACAGGAATTGTTTTTAATCAAGCATCCCTGAAGAATTTTGGCAAGATCGGTAAGATATTCTAAACAGAGACATCAAAAAGTTTTGTCAGAAAGGTCTAGGAAATTTAACAGGGCACTTCAGAACAGAAAAATTCACCAAAACATGTATGTCCACTACAAGGTCTTCCTCTATGTTTCCTAATGCTATTTCAATTCTCCTAGGAGTACTACAAAAATAAAATTAAAAAAAACTCAGCTGGGAACTTAGAGATACACAGAGAGAGAAACTGCTACTCCCAGACTTAAACTGATCATAGGACCTAAATGCATCACAAAATGGCAATAACACTGATTTTGACCCCTATTCAGTCACTATGATGCCATGAATAGCTTTTTACTATCATGCAAGAGCCCTATCCACTAGTGGGTTCATAAAATCCAAAGTCCAGTGGTTTCTATTTAAATAGAATAGAAGATTGACTACAGAAAAAAAATTTAAAAATCTAAATAAGTAATATTCCTTAATCTTTTTTCTTCTGAAGTCTTCCTGAAGCTACTGAAATGAAGGGGCAAATCTTCAAGCCTCTCAAAATACAAGGCCCCATAGTAGTTATGAATTAGTCATAGTTTTGAAAGGAACTATAAGGTATCAGTGCTTTCAACACATCACTGTCAAGGTTTTCAAACTAAGACCTTCAGAGGTACCAACACAAACTAAGAACAAATATATTCCTTTTTTTCCCCCTCTGTGAACAAAATACAGGTCCAATACTCCTGCCAGATACACATCACGAATTTTCCTGAAGAACCACACAGCTATACCAAACAAATATTCTGATCAGAACTGTTTTTAAAGCACCTCTAGAACTTTGTCTTTTCCTCACAAGTTTTGCAATATAAAACTTTATAGAAGCAAGGTATGGTCTTTGCAATGGCATGTCTAGTATTTATTGGCAGGAGCTGGCCAAAAGACTAGAGATAACGAAACAAGCAAAGACTTCCTTGCCCTAGAAGAAACTGGTGTCTCCAATTAACAGTAATTACAAAATGCAGTGCATGGCTCAGGGCCAAGAAATACCAGGTTGAAATGCTCTGTTATCTATCAAGCTGGAAACCTGAATAGTCTAAAGTACAGCAAAGGCATATGCATGGAATGTGGATCTCACATGAACCATTTCACTTCTTTCTTTGGGAAAATATATATGAAATCAAGGAATGAATACTAAAAGAATGGTTTAAAATAGAGTGCAGTATAAATTAATTAATCAAAATTTCTTCCTAGGTGAATCGTTTTATTTTGCAAACTACAACTGTTTGGAATATAGAGGAATTAACAACTTCTAAATAATAGTGACTTTTTAAAAAGTTTTGACTGCAATAATCGAGGAAAAATCTCAGTTTTCATTAACGTATTCAGATTTACTAAGGCGCAATGTTGCCAATGAAATTATTGGGAAAAAAGTTTTTGCAATTTCACTTCATGATCGATACAAACAATTCAGATACAAAAATATACAACATGCATTTGCCGTGCATTTTCATAACACACTGTTCATCATAACCCCAAAAAAAGATTTTTCTTTTTCTATTTAAGTCATAATGTCAACAACCAAAAACTCTCTCAGCTTTGAAGGAAGAGGTCTAGGAAAGAATGATCTAACATGCAGTCATGAGATCATATAAGGCCACTGCAGAGGAGTTTAATGAATTTTTGTAATTCTGTTCCCTACGGAGGAGCTTATGCATGTTCTCACACCAGAATTCTTCTAGACAGAAAAAGAGACAGATGATGAGGTGAAGGATACATGGCAGCCTTAAGAAACAGCTAAAACTGACAGTATCAAATTTCCAGGACCAAACAATATCCTTCAAGAACCTGGAAGAACTTGCTAATAAAACTTCTAATTACTGTGCAGTACATTTTCTCTCTTATTACCACATTAACAAAGCCAGTACATGGTTGGTAATATTTTAAAAAGCTTCTAGAAGATTCTGAGAAACAACAGACTAAAAACTGACTTCCATTGGGATGATTTGATAGGGTAAGTTAAAAAAATATTAAATATACAGACAGTTACTCCCACATACATTACACTTGAAGGTGTCAACATGTAGAAAAAGGGTTAAGTGCAGTTAAGTTTTCCATACAGTTCCTAAGCTACTTAAGAATTAACAAACAAACAAAATTAAGCTATCATAAGGTAAATAAAGAAGTGATAAATGACAGAAAAAGGATTTAAGAACACAAAATAATTTTTCAGATTCCCTGCAAGATGTGTCCATGGTCTCTGCAACATACCTTCTTCACAGTAGCCCAAGAAAAGAGAATGTAATACAGTATTGATACCTTAAGATAGGTAAAAACAGGATAGGAAAAATAAAAGATAAAGACAGGAGACTCATTAATGCTAAGTGATTGGAAGACAAAATGATTTATAGCTTTCAATGTGAATACATACAAAGTAATAAGGACATTGCTGGAGATAACAGCCAACTATATATACACAGTAGTGTAGTAAATGACCTCTAAGGACATTAGAAAGATCTTGAAGTCATTGTGAATAGCTCTATGAAATGTATCAGCTGTAGGTCAGTAAGTCAAAAAGCAAAAGAATGTTAGAAATTACCAGGAAGTGAAGAAAATAAATATAATTATATCAAGTTGTAGTATGCCATAACTATCCACAGCTTGTTTTGTTCCCTTTGCATTAAAAGGAAAACAGGAGAATCATAGCAGATGGAGAACAAAATGGAACAGCTTTTCAGATAGAACAGTTTTCAAGTAAAGGAATTAGGATTCTTCAGCTGAAAGTCTTTTCATCACTGAGGAAATTATTTTTTCTCACAATAAAGAAAAATAAGGCATCAAATAGAAGAACAAGTTTAAAGGAAAACAAATGTACTTTTTCACCCACTGCATAATTAAATTCATAGAGCTCTGCAAACTGATGCCGTGGATTCAAAAAATACAAGTGGACTCAGAAGCATTCAGATTCATAAAGAAGATTCCATATGAGACTATTTCATCTGATGCAAAAAGTACAACAGCAGATTGAGGGAGTCCCTAAGCTGCTGTTAGCTGGAAGCTGGGATGCTTCATTGCAGAAGTTTCTCTTTTTGCATGCTCTATTCTTATCATATTCCTCTTATCTTAGGAATTCATGACTGCTCACCACAGAGCCACAGTACTTGGGAAGATGAACTTTTCATCCAGTAAGTTCAGCCAGACAACCATGAGAACACTTTGTTCATTAGACCTAGCTACTGTGAATCCTATTGCACTGTAACTTTAGGTCTCTGAACTATGACAGCCCAGTAATGTTTGCTTTTTCAAAGCATACAGACACAGTGTACAGCCCAGCAATGCAACTTTTTAGTTTTCCTAGGGTTTTTCTTTTTTGTTTGTTTTTAATAGACCCAAGATCTTATGCTGCAGGCCTTATCTCAAAGGTAAGGCTGAACTTTGTAAGTGAGCAATAAAACCAACAGCTCCTACCCAGTGTGGTTCTCCATCCCACCCATCCCTTAGTTAGGCATTCCAATGTTCTTTTATCAGCACTGGTACTCATCTGATCCTGGCATGCAGGGAGACAGTTTCATGACTCAGAAAGAAAAAAAAGCCAACTAAAATCACATTTCTTTAAATAAAATCTGATTCTTTAAGTACTTGAATCAGTCTCATCATCAACTCAGGTGCATTCCATCAGCAGGAGCAGGACAGAGGAACTTCAGCCAGAACTGCCTGTTAGTCTGGAACATCTCAAGTAACCTGACAGTGCAGTGAGAGCATGCAGCCCCCACATACCTTCTTCCAGCTCCAAGCACTCTTGGAGATCCTAAACATCTCAACTGTACAACAGATTTAGACACAGGTGTATCAGTGGACCTTGCTGGACCTTGCTCATCTCCATTCAGGTTCAGTGAGACATAAAACCTCACTCCCCCAAGCAGAACTAGCTCTATTCACAAGGGAAGGATTTACTGATACAGAGGGCAGTTTACAGGGACATGACTGTGCCAGGAGCAGGAGACCTGTTTGCCAGCATGTCTATATTAATAAACCACACCAAAAGTAGACAGAAGTATTTCAGCTGCACTTATCTAGCTCACTAAACATTAGGCAAGCATTTAGATGGATGGTTTCCCCCTTCTGGAGCATTAATAATTATCTTTGGTAAGACATTTAAAGGAAAATCTCTAAGAGTACCATAAAAATGTATGTGCAAACAGTCAGAAGTCCTGTCCTTTCCTCATTCTGTTCAAGCAGAATGTGGTTCCCACTGTCTACTAAACCCTCCTGTCTCCATTCCCAATACTGACTCTCACCTGCTTCCTCCAGATACAACCTTTCTCCCCACTTACTAAGCGGTTTAGACTTTTCAAGTAGCCTCTCTTAGCAAACTTCTGTGCTCTTAACCTCCTTCCATAAACTTCTGATCCAAATCACAATCACAGGTCTTAGCCTAACCACATCTATTCATCAAATCCTCTTTTTCTCCATAACACTGATTTCTCAACACCTTCTTGACCACTCAGGCTCTCTCCTTGCCCTTCTCATGGGTCCCTGTCCCTCCACAGGTATCTATCCCTCTGACCACATGCTTTATGCAGACCCTTTGCCTTCACAGATCTCAAACCCTTGCCTATCCTAATCCCTGATTCCCTTGGATATTATGCCAAAATTGAATCCCACCCTCTTGAAAGCTGCTGCCCTGTTCTGAGTAACATCCTTGATGTTAAAATTGGGTAATTGCTTTTCCATGCTACTTGTACTCTGGCTCAGGCATCATTGGAGAGCACAGAAAAAAACAACAAAACAAAAAAACTTGTTCCAGATGTAGACCTAACACAGAGTCTAAACCCAAGTGTGTGCCGTGCTGGAGGAATCTTTGAATAAAGCTGTCAAAAACCTTTCTTCTGTGAGGATATCCAAATTCTTCTTTCCAAGATATATAAGACAGGCAAAAGTAGTATGGCATTAGGAATGGAAAAAGGCATAACTACAAATCAGCTATGCTTTCACAGAATCTCAGAAAAAAAAAAAGGCCTTCAGTATTTTAACATGGGAAAACAACAGTCTTCCGAATTCTTCTTTTACAAAAAGACTTAATAGCTTGTTCTTGAGCTTTCCAGAAAAATATCAATGTGAGTAACTGGGAACAAAATGTTAACCTCTATTATAACAGAAAACAAAGTTTACGGATATGTGCAGACAATTGTAACTGAACAGGTTAAAGGGGTTTCAGGTATTATCATCCCTTTTTTGGGAGATTACATGTGGCAACATATCCTGTCGTTCTGTGAACTAATTCTCTGATGGTTCTTAGTCTAATACAATAACACTCATATAGGTAAACTTGAGTTAAACTGCTTGAACAGGGAATGGACTGGAGAACCTTCAAAGATCCCCTCTAACCCAAACCATCCTATGATTCTGCTGATGGTTTAAGCAAGCATGATGTTTCCAGCACATATATGTGCTCAGTTCAATCAGATCTCCAAGCTCAAAGACACCACTCCAGTCTAGGAAAGATATTTTGATCGGGAAATGTGTTAATATAAACCTCTGTCACAGAAAGTGTCATGAAACCTGTATAATATTTTATATCAACAACTCAACCCATACCAATGCTATTTCTCTGGTGCATGAACAGATAAGTCAACAATATACCATGTGCATGTAGGAAAAAGGTGCAGAAAAATGAAAAGTTGCCCATTCTTATTAAACCTCTAGACTTCCTAAAAGCTCTAATGACCTGATTTCATCTACTTACGAAGGAGAGATAGAATTATGAACTATTTGAACTATGGCATAAAAACAAAATTCAGAAACATGGGACTTAATGCCACTAATAATAGTCCAAATATAAAGGCTTCTTAAGGAAAAAAAATAAACAGAAATTTTGCACTACATTATTTATCTGAACACAGAAATATACAGCCTTCCAGTTAAATGTGCCAAATTAAATAGAAAACTTTCTTGTTGTAAGACCCTCATTTTGCTCAGAAATTCCATCCAAACTAGAAGCATGGGAAAGAATACAAGCATGCCATCTGGAAACTTCATAGTTCAGTACTCTTCTTAGATGGTAACTTTTTAGGCCATAATTACAACCAACTTTATTGAGTACTGCAATTTTGGAAATTGGTCCCTGAGGAACTGCCACTTAAATTTCAGAGAGCTATGAGAGATTAAACACATTAATATAAGAAGAGCATGACACTTGATCCACAAACAGGCATTTTTATCTCACAGTTCACACCTGTACAAAAAA
>VZTZ01034063.1:0-28857 GCA_013400955.1 Drymodes brunneopygia | reverse complement strand
GACGGCCGCGCTCCGGGCACCGCGCCCGCCCCCGGCCCCGGCCCCCGCACCTCGCCCTGGCACCGGCATCGGCACCCGGGGGCGGCGGAACCCGCACCGGCTCCCGAGGCGATACCTGGAGTCCGGCGGGCAGCAAGGGCGGACTGGGACCGCAGCCTCGGCCAGAAGCTGGCCGCGGTCCTGCAAAAGCTATCGCCCAGAAAAGGTCGAGGGGGCCCCGTCCCCAACCGCATCCATCCTTGGCAGCAGGCAAGAGGATGCTAAGCCGGCCTGCTCCTGCTAAGACACAGCAAACAGAAAAAGCTGTGAGCTCCGCAAAAGTCCAGAACATGAGAATGTGGCTGGAGGTATCAGGACGGGAGTTTTATTGTGGATTCCAACCAGCCGCATGAGACTTCTCTTTACAAAGTAGAATTCAAAAGTTTGTAACCACTGATTTCTGTACCAGGCAAGAATAGGCATCAGATACATACTTTTTGTTGTATCAAAGTCTTCTAGCCCGAATTTTTTTTGCGAGCTGCTGGGGTTGGTTGGCATTTCATTTACTTAGTATAATTTGTTGCATTGAGCTAATGGTGGGATTGACCAACTCCCAGTCTTCACAGGACTGCTGTATCAGCTTCCAAAAGTTTTCTGTATTTTCATTTTCAGAAACTGAGAGGCTGAGGTTAAAATTCATCAGAATCCAGCTGGCTTCAGACCGGCTCTGTAAATGCTTCCAAATTTAATGAGCCCAAGAGAAACAATGCCATGCAAGTAACACACTGCTGCTTCTTGTGCTCTCTCTTTCTCTGTTTTAGTTGTAATTTCCCTAAAGACTTTGGAACTAAGTGCAGGATGCTATAGGTACTCTCTTACTTATGCACTGTGATATGCAAAAATTCTTATGCTTCATATTGGTTGACCTTTACAGCTTTTTTCCTTGCAATGCTGGAATTGGATTTCTGCACTCAGATATTGGGCACTAAACTTTTTTTTTATAACAAAACTGTGTGAGGTAAAATGCCACTGTGCAGCTGGATACACAGAGCAGATACAAGCTTTTCCAGTGTTTATGCACCAGGATAACTTATCACTTGTCATTTTGGGTAAAGAAGAATGAGCCATACTTACAGACTGGCCATGCAGAAAGAGTTTGAAGAAACAGGAAGGAAACAAAAAACTAGAAGAACTTGCTGGAGCCTATATGTCAGAGCTGGATTTTTTTTTTTTTTTTTTTAATACTCTCATCACTTTTGTATCACTGTATCTTGTTTCCATCTTCTTTAGGCCCCTGGAGGCCAATATGGAGATTCAGTACCATTGAGACATAGCTTAGCATTATCACCTAGTAAAGAATATGTGTCATTTATTCTGTGTACAGGCACAAGTATTATTTCATTATAAAGCAGCAGAATAGCTTTATTATTAGACCCAGTAATGGCTGCACACAAGGAACTGAAAAATTTTTGAAGAGTGAGGAGATTTATGGGGTTCACATCAACTGGAAACTGCAGTAGTTGCCCCTTTCCATCAGCTCTGGATACTTGCTGGACTTCAAACAGAGTATAGAACAAATATCACCTACTGTCTTTCATTTTGATCATACTTTTAGAAAGCACTTGATCATCTTTGGTCTTTGTCAAATTGAAGACATTTCATGATGCAAGTTTTAGATTCATTAAAACATATACTAATGTAAAAAGAGATAGGCCTCATTGAAAATGATTTTTTATTGTTATCAATTAATTTTTTCAGCAAATAAACCCTTTGCACTCCATGACTGGCCCTTTGTGTTTGGTTTATGGCTGTATGGTTTGTGGCCGCATAAAAGTGTTCTGATTTTCACAAATGATATTTTGACACATCCACTAATTTTTGTGTGTTACTATAATTAAACATTGCTGGATCTCTTTTCTTAATCAGCTTGAGGGAGGTCCTTTTCTCATTTTTTTTTGTTTCTCTGGATTGGTTTAAACCTTTGCCACTGGAGATATAACTGCCACCCGCAATTTAAAATTATTATAATAAACAGTTAAGCACCATTACATCTCCTGAAACTAAAACTAAGTATCCACTCTTACCAAAGGCACATGCAGACAGTGCATATGCAAACAGATGGACTGAGTAACTGTTTTCTAAATAGCTGTAACAGCAAAACAAAAATTGCAACCAAAAACCCACTTGAAAGAAATTAGTAAGAGGTCACCACATACATGCTGCACAAACACTAAAAAAATCCTAGAAAGGAAGATTTTGGCCTGAACTTTGAGTAAAAGAAATTTAAAGTGTGAGGGGAAAAAGTATCTTCTGCTGTTTGAATCTTCCTGCATTTGATTAGAGCAAATTCCAACAGTCATTGTAAAAAAACAGGCACATGAATAAAAGATATTTTACTTCATCACTAATTTGTTTCTCTAATAGAAAAAAATACATGGAGTATACAAATATGGATAATTTGGCTAAGAAAGAGTGACACCACCAATTAAGGAAGACAAGGAAAGACTGTAATACATAAAAGCAGAGGTGGGCTTTCAATTGAAAACAGGAGGAAGAATCCAAATCCAGACCATTTTTCTGTTGATTTAAAGTGTCTTTAGTTAATCCACCTAATGGTTTGCTGTCTGATATTATGATATCACTGTATTTTGGACCAAAAATAGCCATTAAAAAGTCTGATCTATTACAGCAATTTGGGAACATCTTATTTTTTACCCAAAAATCAGACCCACAAAAGCAGTGTTCAGTTGTTACCTAGTCCTGTCAGTGATTAAAAAGGCAACTAATAATCATGGGAACGTTTTTTTTGCCAGAAAAATCGGTACACCTGAAGTTTAACCCCTGGAGTTGTATATTACTACATTTATCACAAACCTGCTGTCAGACACATAAGCTCCAGTGACTCCCAAATCACGACCCCCATCTGCCTGTCTGTACTAAGAGTGTGGCCAGTTGTTTCAGACTCACACAAAAAAAGCCAAGACTTTTCAAGAGAAATGTCTGTAAGGCAAGAGACCAATTTTCAGATTTAATCTCTTCCTGATGTGGAACAGGTTCTTGAATGCTCCTTTGCTGAGATCTAATATGCCTGCCATGGTACTGAGTGGTCTGAATTGATTTTGCTTATGATGACTGTTGTTTAATCTGTTTTGTTTTTTTTTTTTTTTAAACAGTTAAATATACATAGATCTAGAGAAGGTAAATATATCAATGTGAAAGTTGGTGACTAAAACGGATGAACTCCGCTCAAAGCCTTGCTTTGAGCTTTTGCCCAAACTGTCCCAAACTGGTTGTTTTTTTTTTTTATTTTCTGCTCAGATTTAAAAAAAAATGCAAAAGACTTCTGGGGAGGACAACAAATGAAGTAAATAGATGATGAGTGTCAGAATTCCTGCCCTTCTGGGTGTGGTTACAATAATGTGCAAGATTATTCCAACATTGCAAAATCTTTTGATAGATTATTTCAGTAAAAATGTCTTGGCCACATCCATTGTTGAGGGCTTTATGAACTGTTTTCTTCTTGAGAAGCACAGCTATATTGGTAATTCAGAGACAGAACTCGGGGGGAAAAACTCACACACAAAAACAACAACAAAAAACCTCCACAATAAAACAATGGGGAATAGCTTTCCTTTGGCTAGATTTACCAGCATAAAAAGATGCATTAAGATCTCACAGCTTCTATCAGCAGTTGTACAAGTTCCTGGACATATTGCATGTACCAGGTAGCATTTCCATGCATTTTCCTTTATCTTCTATACCTTGTCCTTTCGGTATTACTGTACATTCCCTAGTAAAGTTTGTGCTACATGATGTTCATTCAACTGTTGATCATCTTCAGACATTGTAGCACCACAGAGAAAAATTTGTATCCATTGCTTTTGGTACTATCCCAGCAGAGTTCACAAAGATCATGTTTTCCCATCAGTCTCTCAGAAAAATATTTATAAGGACAGTGTTTAACACATGCTTGTAGCACTTCACAGTTCTTTCAGGAAAAGCAGTCATATCTAGTATCACCTACTATCCATTGCTAAGATAAAGAGCAAGATTGGCAGATCACCAGCTATTTCAAAAGTAACTGAAAAAATAATCATAAAATTCTGTAAAAGCAAGTAGTCGTCAAATACAAATTGGTATATAAAAATACATGAAATCTATGAAATAAAGTCATGCAATGATTCCTAGAACAATTAGTTGAACATAACTTTTTTATACTTGTTATGAATAGATGGCATTAAGCTTTTACTTTGTTACTAGTTTAAAAGTTTAGTTTTAAAATTTTAGTGGAGTGATTGCCTGAGGACAGAACTATTATTTTATACCATTATATTACTTTGAAAAAGACATTCTTCTGTATTTATAGGGGTTGGAAGCAATTATTTCTACTAAGGGGAGCTTCTACTCTGCTTCTAATAGAGTCTAAGAACAGTTTATATTTTTTAGTTTGATTTTGTCTAAGATCAACAATGAAAAAAAGTTGTCATCAATTAACATTCTTCAACTGCTATGAAATCAAATAAAAATTTTAACCAATGGAGAAATGTCAGAGCTGCAGGCCACTGGGGAGCTGGGGTGAATGGAAGGCAGGATATCATTAAAAAGAAAAATGTCATGATTTAAATTACTCTGAAGATACATTTTAAAAGAAAGA
Source organism: Drymodes brunneopygia (assembly GCA_013400955.1). Classification (NCBI taxonomy): domain Eukaryota; kingdom Metazoa; phylum Chordata; class Aves; order Passeriformes; family Petroicidae; genus Drymodes; species Drymodes brunneopygia. The sequence goes on along the minus strand of VZTZ01034063.1, from coordinate 24,224 downwards.
TACAGGAAATTGTTCTGATTTCTGAACTGTAGCTTATTATAAAACTGGTTAATTTATTCCACTTGCCTCTCAAGTACATCAAGATGAAAAAATATTTTGTTTACCAAACAGAAAGCTCTTGAAGTAAAGAACAATTGGACTCTTTTGAAATAGTCTCTGACATCAGATTTTAGCACATAGAATCATTATTTCAATATAGCTGTTCATAAAATAAAACAAAAGACAAATACATTCTGCCTTTTCCTTTGCACAGTATCACAAGAGTTAAACAGCCAGCATCTGAAGGAGTAGGTTTCCATTTCCACCCCTCTCTGAAAGAATTTGAGCCTGATTGCCCATGATTAATTTCCCAACCTGTACATTACAGGGAGTCAGAACAACATTCTCTCTGTCACTTCTATTTCACAAAATAATCAAGTATACTTTGTGCCAGAAAGATGTGCAGTAACACTTCTGTAACCCAGTGATGAGGGCACTTCTGGTAAAATGAAGTCACACTGAAAACCAGTATTTACATTTAATGTATTTGAAATAAGGTACTAATTGGGGCCGGTTTATGGTACCATATATATTCTTATTGATGTCGTCTCACATTTATGCACACTCTCAAGCTCACAAGCTCTCAAGCATTTTTTGGTTTGGGGGAATAGGGGACCCATGAGCATATTGTTTTTTTCTGCCTAGACAGATATACCCAGACAGCTCCAATAAATTCAAGCCTTAAGCGCAGAAACACTTTGTTCTAAATCCCTTTGCCACTGATTGATTTGGAATACAGCAGAGAACTTCGTTGGAGGTTATTGTCTCCAGCTATTTGTCCTGTAAAATCACCTGAGTTAAATGTTGCTCTTGTGCACAGTGTTGCTGCAGAGACAGTATTGGAGCATTTTGCCCAAAACTAACTTGTGCTCCAAGAGGAGTTTTGTCATGATAAGTTTGGAATAAAACCTAATATTAAATTTCATTATTTTTTCTTATATTTTATATAAAATGTGTATGAAAATTTAATTACATATTCATGTGTATGACTCACTTGACCTGCATGTATGAGGAAGCAAATTAAAGTTTTAAACCCTTCCTGCCAGTTAGAACAGAGCACTTAACATTGCTGTGGGATAACAAGTTAGCAGTTTAACTGTAATTGTCCAGTCCTACCCAGTTTGACCCTGTGAGTTTCATTAATTCCTTGTTTACTCTCTGGAAAAGAAATTACTTGTGTTAGCCATATGAGCATTTCTAAAGTAAGGTAGAAATATCAGTAATTTTTCACTATCCCTGTTGAAAAAGGTATGAATTACAGCCAGGAGTCAAAATAAAAAGGGAGAAAAAATGTTTGCAAATGCGAATTTATGGAGAAGCATGTCACTGGACCAAGATTTTTGCAGTGAAAGTTCTCAAGGTTGGGCTTTTTTCCCATTGGTTGGGCTTGGGTTTTTTGTCCCCATCAAGTAGCAAATTCCTTCTCCCCAGGCACCCCGAGTGTTTGTGTGCTTTGTCCTTCATAGTAGCAGTAAGGCAGATGGTTACACACTGACTTCACGTGAAATTGTCAGATTTCAGAAGCACTATCACCCTGTCTCTGGGAAGAGCAGCAGTTACACAGCATTGGAATGACCAGCACTGGGAGGCACCTTGAGATAATATCAGTGCTCCAAATCCTGCAGGTTCAGAGCTCTTGTAAGTAAGCTAGGAGAGATGCATGGGTGAGGTGATGAAAAATATAGGAAATAGCACTGGCCTGCCCCAGAGCTAGAAATGGCGCAAGGCATAACTGTTTCCTGCTGAGAGAAATGCTTGGGTCTGCTTTGTCCCTGTTATGTAAATACTTATAGAATCATGGAATTAGTGGTTGGAGAAACCCTTTAAGATCATCGAGTTGGTTGTTAATGTTGCAGTGCCAAGTCCACCACTAGGACATGTCCCTAAGTGTCATTTGTTTGGTTTTTAACTCAAACACATATGGAAAAGGACCTATGGAACTGCTTCTACATAGGCCGCTCTTCTTTACTCAGTTTCCTGCAGCATAATCAGAGGATTTCAGATGTTTTGTCTGGTCTGGAGTAATTTATTTCTAAAGAACACCTTTTTACTCTGGGAGAGACTCTGCCCCTGTCTTGGATTTGTCTTCTTCCCACATCATCCTGGTTCCTAAAATCTGTGTGCCATGGTGAGGATAGGAAAAGTGGAGAAGAACCAACCTACGTATTTAGGTCAAACTCCGTACGACTGGAAGAAAACAACAAACTAGGCTGGCAGTGACACCAGCAGAGCCTCTTCATGTGAGAAACACGTTCAGGTGCCAATACAGCATCATCTGCATCAGCACCTGTGACATTTCACACCATCCATGCCACCCTAGTGTTTCTTTGGCAGCAACCTTTCTCCTAGAGATCTCATACATCCAGCACCACTGTGTAGGTACAGGTATTCATTATCAGATCAGGCAGTAAAAAACAGTATGATTACAAGTCCCAGGCCTTGCTTTGTCTTAATCACATATCTTTTCAATGTGGGCAATATCAGTAATAATATTTAATTCTGATTTTATGTTGGCATGAATAAGCATGCTAATTCTTCTACTGTAGGCTGTTACTAATCCTTTTTTTTTCTTCTATATAAAGCACTCACACCTTGCTGTGCAAAACAGGGTCTTTATAAATTATACCAGTATGGGCAGTTATGGTCAACTTATTAGGAATTAATTTATGTCATCCTACATATCACCTCAGTTTTCAATACCAACCCCTTCTAAATGACAAAAATCAACACAATTTTTAAAACAAAGATTTTAATATTATTAATTTTTGTTATTATTGTATTCTTTGTAAATTTCCAGATAAGTGTAATTAAATATAAGTTTCCATGAGCTCATGAAAGGAAGGAATGGTTTAAAAATTGATTCATAAAGGAAATTTTAATTAGAATTATGAAGGACAATGAAAGCAATGAACTTTGTCAGTAGGAATATGGCTCTTTCATAAGCAGATCTTTGAAGAAGGTGGTCATTAGCATATTTCTATATTTTGACCGGGAGCACTTCAGCCAGACTTATTCAAGTTTCATTAATATTTTAAAATTTGTGGCAAAAATGTAACTTTAATTATGGGGTTGGATTATTTGAAAATTAAAATACTGCCTTTAGCTGTACTAAAAGAGCACTCAAAAGAGACCTTGTGAGAATCTTATTTCTCCTTAAATCCCACAAGATGGAATCAATTTCTATTTTAATTAATAGCTTATTTGCCAGTCATTTACAATTCAGTGCGTAGCCTTGACTGTTAGCACCTCTAAATACTCATTCCTCATGCTGGGTAAATTATTTTCTAGCACCAGGAAAAGGTCTTTGCTGCAGTGTCTTTTTTGAGGCAATGACGGCTTTGGGAATTGATCCATGTGGCACATTTGGTTGTATCGAGGAGATACAGATATGAACATGGAAGAGTAAAACCATTGCAAGGATACCATGATGTGGATGGGCTACCTCCCTCAGCAGCAGCAACAGCTTTCAACTCTGTGCCTCCAGTGCAGGTGCCTCATTTCTTCATTACAATAAACAGTATCAAATGTTAATTGAAGGAAATCAGCCAGTTCTCTTCTCTGCTTCCTTCTGTCCCAGTCCCACACTTCCCCCTCCCTCCACATGTCTGCTGTGTCCTTCCACCTACAAGCAACCAGACTCTACTTTCTCACAGCAAGAACCAGCCCTTTATTTTATGCTTCTTCAACTGTGTTATTGCATTTAGTTACCTGCTTCATTTTGGGAAATCTGTCTACTCCTCAGTAGCGATGTCTTTACGATTCCTTAACTTCCTACCTCACAACTCAGAATAACTGTTCACATGTTTCTAAATAGATATGCCATTTATTTACCACTTCTTTTGCCTGTATAGCAAGGCTGTGCATTAAAAAATCATGCATTTGGCAGCAGTATGGGCCTGGGTATACAGGTGGCTGAAAAATATAAAGGGATGTTTATTAGAGAACTGCTTTTTCCTAGGAATCTCCCATTTCATCAGTCTCCCATATTCTGCTGTTCTGCATCCTGTAATCCAAACTTCCTCTTTCCTCTAACCCACTATTAAAACAGAGCACCACAGCCAAGGACTGGGGAATATTCTGCATCCACAGCTGCTGCAGTGGAAGGCAAATGCACACAGCTACTGCTACAGCTACAGCTACGAGAGGGTATGTGAGGATTTGAGTTGCTGCTTTGATGGAATAGCACCTTTAAAGAAGTGCAGGATATACACATCAAAAAACTGACCTGTTTATGTTATAAAACATAATTAGTTGCTTACAGAATGTGGGGCCCCAGAAGAGGAAGTTCAAGCAAGCAGTATAGTATAAGCTTTGCAAAGAAGCTTTCAGGTTTGCAAAGTCTATTGGCACTTTCCAAAACGGCGTCGCCAACGTCAGCCAGGTAGGTGCCACTGCAAACACCACCAGGGTAAACACTGAAAGGTCAGCTCCCCTTTTGTGCCAGTTGTGTGTGCCTGTTCTTCAGCCTTTTCACTCTAAACAGACCAATATCTGTATGTGTGCAAATATTAAAACATACATTCTTACACTGGTGCCAGTGTCTGTTTTTCTTAAAGAAGCAGTATTCATATGTGCAAACAAGACAGTTACACAGGGTATGGACTGCAATATTTACACACCACAGTTCCTTCTTGCCTTGAAAAAAAGGGGAAAAGGGACAGGTCTTTCCTGATGAGGAGAGCTTTGGGATCTTGGCAGCTTTGCAGTAATATCTGACCAATCTGAGGAAAAACTTTGTTAGCCGTATGGTCTTTTGAGACTGATTCTGTAAAGGATGCTATAAAATTCAGTGCAGCCAAGTGGAAGCAACATAACAGTATTTACTCAAAGTCCTCTTCCTTTGGGAAAGAAATTTGGTATGGCTTTATTTGAATTAGTTTGTACTATTTGAGAGAGGAGGTGTGAAATGGTCAAACTGTGGTAGGACTCATGGTCTGGATCTTGCAGGAGACAGGGTTTCAAAAGGCTTCCCCACACCATCCTTTTGGCACACATCAAAGAGGATGCTGAGGTGTCTGTGACTGTCACAGTATGATTGTGCTATGGAGATGAGTTTCTGATAATGTCACAGAGCTGTACATTGGGGCTACTTGGGAAAGATATCACAATCTGCTGATGTTATCACTAATGAAGCAGATCTGCAACTTCCCCACATGTGAGTACATGGCTAGAAAGGGGAAAGGTTGATTTCTTCATTTCCTCTGTGCAAATCATATTGACTCTGTTATGGAAGAAAAAAAGGAGCTATCCCTCACATTTTGTTGATAGTCTGTATGTCCATTGCAGTCAGTAAATCAAAATACTGCTGTGTTTGTGTTCTTTGCTATTGCTTGTCAGTCTCATGATATGATAGCACAAAATTTCTGGTCTCTGGTTTGTTATTAGGAAAGTGAAGTTTTAATGCTTGGGGTTTGTAATATATTCTGCAAGGGGTGCACAGTGGTTTGGTTTGGGTTTTTGCTTTTTTTAAGTCTCATCATAACACTTTGAAAAACAGTAAAATGGTAACATACTGCCACTTATGTGCAAAGTTGTCAGAGTGCACATTAAGGAGGTTTTTTAAAAAGGTACTTATGCCTGGGGTAAATACTTTTCAGAAAATTCTCAGAAGTTGAAAGTTTTTTTGGAAGATTGTGAAAACTGATCCTTGTGGTTTTGGTGAAAACTTGCGGATGACATTTTTTATGTATTGTGGCCATTTTCTCCTCAATAATTCATATTGCCTGAATTTACAATAGAATTACTATGTATGAATGATAGAGTATCACACACTCAAAATAATACTATCATATTAAAAAGCCATACAGCATTAATGTGGTGACCCACCTGCCTCTGGGCAGATTTTTACTCTACATCTTTTCTCACCTCAGCCAGGTTTCCCTTCACAATCACTTCCTGACATCAGGACCACCCACTCACTGACATATGATAAGGTTTTGAAAAATGACCTGTCAGCAAGACTCACATCTATACTTAACAAATCATGACAAAAATAACTGAAATTTCTAAGGTTCCCAAAATACACATTAGAAAAAATGTTCTGAGGGAGCTATATAATGCATTATTTCCAGATGTATAATAAATATCATGCTTCTTTAAAAAATGCTAGGAAAGCAGTTTCTTCCAACATTTAAGACGGTTTAAGGTACAAAGGCACATGAAATAAACAGCATTAGGTGCAGAAAGAGGTTTTGGAATTGGTAATGTCTATAGGGATTTCTGTAAGAAAACTAAAGCCCAAAGTCCTCCTAATTATAAAGCTTGTAATAAGTAGCTTTAATTATAACGTATATATTTCCATGTGTGGAAGAGTTATTTAAAATATCATAGTGAAAATATTTCTATTATATTTCTCATTTCCCTCAACCAACTGCTTATTCAACTTTCATGCCCTTCCAGGCTTCTGGTCTCAGTACAGTGCCTTTTTCAGATCATAGAGGTACCTCCATGCCTGCACCCAGGCTTTGCTTCTGCATTAAGATGCTACTCCTAAATCTCTTTGAGAACACTTGATTCTTTCTTGGACTGTAGATATTCTTCAAACCCTGCTTTGGACCTCTGGTGGTTCAACATTTTCCCTAAAGTCACACATCTGGTAACACAAGCCAAGGCAATCTCCACACTGCCTCCTGCAACTGCATCTCCTATGAAAGCAGAAAGTATCCAGTGGTCCTGGAGAGCCCTCAGGAAAGACAGCTGCCAGTTCAGATCTTGTGGACAACCATCTATCCTTGATAGAGCCTATAAGATGTCTAACCAGGACTGATAGATTTTCAAGCCTTTCCAGAGGGCTTGTATGAATAACTCATAAACAGTTACACACCATCTACTGAATGCAAAGAATCCACTAAGTTTTACTGGAATGCATTGATTGTTTGATGTGTGCAGCATTCAATACTATACCCTATACTTTGTGCACTTACAGCCATCTTTGTTCACATTCCGTATTTTTCTCCAGTTAGCCCTCTTAAAATACTTCCCACTATTTTCTCACCACAATATTGTTCCAGCCAGTTCTTGCCTGCTAAAATGAATTTTCTCAGTCTCTTTCATTCACAATTTTGTTTTACAAGCCTGAACTCTTCCCTGTTGCCTTTCTTATGTTCTTTTCAATCTTGAAACAGGGCAGGCATTTGTTTCTTTGTCTGTCTTCCTTCAGCTCCTCAACAATTGTTTTCCCTTTCCTTGACTCTATTTTTTCTTCTCTCCATCTGTCTCTTCTTTATACTCCACCAGCCTGACATGGTAGGTCAGGCTACACCATTGGATGAGATCCAGTAAAACATGTCTTCTCCTGCTATAAATGCCAAATAAAGCAATGATAGAAGACAGCTGGGACCTGTTATATAGATCACATTTTCAGAAAAATTTTGATTATTAAATGGCAAGTGCCTGTATTTTCTAAGTGTATGCTTTTTTCTTTAACCTTCAAGTAGCAATGAAGCACAACAACAATTTAATATCACTGCTACAAAATAGTTAGCAGAATGGAAGTAGAGGCTGCCCAGCATGTAGGGAGGGTATGGAACTGAAGAAGCAACTGGGGCCAAATGGCTCTCCTTGGATGAAATCAGTGCATTATAAACTAATTTTTAGACTAACACACACCTCCTTCCCAAATTACCTGCCTTCAAAGTACAGCCACCCTTCACTGAGCATATATGCTTTATTTTATTGACTATATATTTAAGAGTGAAGCAAGAAAATTTTACAGCCATCAGTAACAAAGGTATGTATGACTAGAGCAACTCAAGCTCTAAACATAAAGAAATATTAGAACAGTAAGTTAAGCATAGGGAGAAATTAGAGAAGACTCCATCGCAACTTCTGGGATCAGTCAATGGGCTGAACCTGTCTTCTCCCCCCTTGGGATGTCTGCTGGGTTAGAACCATATTCTATGCCTGCTAAATTATTACCTAGAGCTAACTTTTTTTAGTTATTAGAGCATGTCTTTATATGGCTTTGAATATATTTTTGCAGTCAAATAATATCACTTTTAAAACCTTTTCAAATTTTCAAACCTTAACCTGTCACTCTTTTCTGTTAGCAGTGTTTATACGAACAAAAGGTGTTATTCCACACACTGTGAGCACTCACGGCAGTCGCTGGCAGTGGGTGACATACTTGATTAAGAGTGGAGACCCTGGAGGGGTACCTCTTATGCTGTTGGGTGTGTGTCCCTGAAAATATCAGTCAAACCACCCTCTGATCCAGCAGTGGAGCGTACCCATAACGGGACACAGACAGATGGGTCAGCCACAAGGGTCTCAGCTTTCCTGGGGTGCTGACAGATCAAACAAATGAAAAGGATTTTAGGAAAGTCCCCCCTTTAATGCGACAGACCCATCTCTTCAGTCTCTCACTTGGCTACAGAATATAATATGGATCCTGACTTCAATGTCCTTGATTGATTGATTGATTTATGATTATTAGACATACTGTGGAATATCAGTGAGTGAAGAACTAGAGCAAGCATTTAATTTTTCTGTAAGAAACTGTAAAATGTACTCCACCTTGGTTTTTTCACGTTTTCTCTTCATTGTCTGAAAGTATCTTCTGTGATTGTACACAGATAGTAGCAAAACTGGTATGTTAGTTATAATATTTCTACTTTTTTGAGTTCCAGGTGTGCCATTTAATTGCAACCATTTCAAACCTGATTTGTCTTAGAAGAAAATCCCTAGATAGCTTACTAAGCTCTGAAAACATGATTGATAAAAAAGAAATTCTGTGGTAAGCATTTCAGTCTCCTAAAAGAAATGTTGATGTGGCACAGGTAAATTGGTGAGCTGATGGACAAAAAAAAAGCTGATGAAAATAACCCATAATAAATTATATTATATTATTTGTAAGCCAAGATCTCCCGGTAAGGAAAGTGATTTAAATGCACCTCCCTCTTTTCCCAATTAAAAGAAAATCTGTAATAATAATTTCTTAGTGAAATAATCCTCCTTACTTATAAGACTATCCTAGATCTCTGCAGATCTAGTTTCAGACAGATACTTGATTTTTGGGAATTAATTGTATGTATCAGAAAACTATTAGTAGAATCTGGACTTATAATTTTCTATTTTTAAAGTGACTTAATGGAGAACTCTGATTTGCATCATCATCTTCTTTTCATACATACAACAAAAAATATTTTACTCCATGTCAGGGCTGTACTTTAGTTGGTAATTCTTTGTAGTTGAAAATAAGAGAAACACTCTTGTCTCTGTCTGTCTCTTTTCTTTCCTGGACTGCTGAATACAACACCTCATTTGTATTTATTAGTTAGTGCTGCTGTCTTTTTATTCTGCCTTTCTGCCTTATATTATATGCCTTTTTAATTAAATCTTATTCTGTCCTTTCATTACTTATTAATGTTCTCATTGGCAGGCATGGTTTTCACGCTCCTCACACAGGAGAGTCAATTTATTTCAATAACCTTATTTAGATCTAGTTATCAGCAATAACACAAATAATCCATTTGTTAATTATGTGAATTGAAGTGACAATTTCAGAACACATATTCCAAAAACAAGGTCAAATGGTCATACCTGGAATGTGGCTTCTGCTTCATTAGCAAATGTGCTGACTATTAATGTGACAGCATCTGATAGAAATTATTTACAACTTCTTATTAAGAACACTTGAGGTAGGTAGGTATGTAAGGATGATTGCCCTATCCATTATGAAGGAGACTTTGAACATCTAACTTAACCTCCTTATTTTGGCCAGCCCTCTAAAGCAGCCTACATTGACTGTGCAGGAGCTCAGACTTCTAGATTAGGTGCCTGAATTCAGGCAGTGCAAATAACCTCTTCTCAATGTCTCTGCAAATCACCAGATCTCATTAAACAAAGTGTTGACAGAGGCCCTTTACTGTACCTCTTCTTTTAGCCATGTTCTCATGGAGAAGTTTCCTGGTGATACTTCCAAATTTCTCTTGTCTGCAGACCTCCATTCACATTTTGTCTTGACTGATACATTTCTTGTAAATTTGCCTTCACTGAATAATGGTTTGAAGAAAAGGGTCTCAGGTTTTGTACTTTGTCTTGGTTTCTCATCTTCTTTACATTGCTAGTGGACTAATTTCCAGCACTTTCACTCCTAACCTTATAAATAACAGTAGACTTTAATATCTACAGTTTCCTTCAAAAATATTTAACAAATAAAATGTGAAAGCACCTCATTTTGTATACTTTCTTCTGTTTTCTGATAGCTAGCATGCAGTGAGCAATTTAAGCAACATAATTTCTTCTTTCTTGTATTGGCAAAGACGTATCTTACTTCTAGTTCCTCATTATGCCATAATGCAGAAGAGTGCAGGTAAAAGATTACTTGGCTTCAGTCATGTGGCTTAGTTAAGGTTATAGGAAATCATAGTGGGCTGACATCTGTCACATGGCTACTGATAAGCTAATTGATTCCGATGGCTGCTAGGACCACCATGGCTGTCTGGGTAACATCAGTCTGAGAGGAAAGAGGACACACAAGATAATTTACAAGTAAGAATCTCTTGCTTTCAGAGAGGCTGCAATACAAGCCTGAGGAGCTCTGTGTGGAAGGCATGGACACACTTCTGCCAAACAAACATTGAGCTCAAGTACCATCAGCAGCTTTACAGTTGCAATCCAAACCAAAACAGTCTGTAGAGTAAAGTATAAAAGTAGCTCACACCAGCGAAAAGTTGCTGAGTAGTAAGTTGATGGGTGTACAAAAGGAAATGATTTGGAAAACAAACTATTTCAGTGCTTGCACGAAGGGAAAGGTGAACTTTTTCAGAGAGGTTATTGGAGCTTTGAACTATCCTTTCCATCTGACTCAATGCTCTGTTTCAAGCTTCTCTTCTTCTGTAGCTTACTGGCTCTGGGCTAATTATAGGTTAATACGTTAAGGAGCAGTTACACAGAATTGCCTTCTGTATCCTGGATGTTACACACCAGCCCTTGGCTGCTGTCCCCACCGCAACATCAGGCAGCCTGTGTAAGTGGTGAAATAGACACACAGGACAGTGAGGACAAACAGGCATCACCACGGCAGCCACAGCCCCACAGTGGCACAGCCACAAAACTAGCATTCATAAAATAAGGGACTATATACAAAAAGCTGCCTGCGCTGAAAAAATAGACTTTTCAGAAGCTGGAGTTGTTAAATATAAGTAAGAGTGCATTTTCACTCTGGTTCCACAGGAGCTAGCAATGACATCTATGCAGCTAAAATACTGTGATGACATGACATTTTATGGCTTACAGCACTAGAGGACAACCATTTTAATGCATTGACATCCACTCAAAAACTGATGTAGAAAACAGAATATTGAGAAGACATGTTGTATTTAATTGCTGTATTTGAGAAAAACAAAGTTTCCCAGAGAACTTCACTTATTGATTCTGTGGTGTTCTCACTTTCCCAGAGGTTCCTATGCATAAGACTGAGCACGCTGGGTCATGTATCAGTTACAATTACATGAACACAGGGGCCTCCAAATCCCTTGGCTGTGTATAATGTCACACATGCTTTAGCATCACATTGTCCCTTATCCTGAGGCACTGTCCCTGGGGCAAGATTAGAGGTAGATGACTGACCCATCTGAGCAGCTCTGCACTGGGATGCGCTACTGTGGATGAGAGAAGAATTGGATGCATGTAGAGAATTTCTGACAAAGGAATAGAGCAATAAGCCTTTGATAAAGAGCCGACTAATTGATAAGGGTTTTGATCTTATTTCTAGTCTTCTGTTGTTTTAATTTGTGGTTACAAAATTTATCTCTTGCTAAGAACATTTTCCTGTATTATTTTGGTGGTTTGGTTTCTTAATCTGTAAATATACAAGGGATTTAACCTGAGCTTTAAGAATTGTGTGGGTATGATGGGAATATGAACCGTCTGAAGTAAAAATATATATACATAGCTTACATTTTACTTGTGTACATCAAAATCTGTAACTGAGAAAACACAAAGTACAGTGTTAAACTTCTGGATTTTGCAAGGGAAAAATGCATTGCACCAAAATAATATTTCAATTTATTAATTTCTTAATAAAACTGCAAATGGAAGTACAGAATTATGTCAGTTTTGAAAAGACTTTAAATGTTCCTGTAGCAGAACTATCAAGCGATAGACTTATTGTTATTCCTGAACCAAATTTCCTTACTAGCTGATAAAGCTAGGACTTTTTAACCTTAGTACAAACTAGTTACTTTTTAATATTTTTTTGCATTGATAAAGACATAATTCTCCCTGTTTATGTTTTGTTTTTTTTTCTCAATCTCAGTGTTCACTCAAGCTGAACTTGTATATTTGTAGTTTCTTTGTGATCAGAAGGAAATGGCTCACTCCACCCTGGTTAATCACCATCATCCTCATCAAAAAGAAAAAAACAAGAAAAAAATTTTGACACCTCCAGACAAGTGTTGTTATGGGCTAAAAAAGAGAGTTGATAAATTCACAGAGGAAAATTATATCAAAAGAGATCAAACACAAATGCATCTCTCATGCCTGAGGAACCCTATGAGATACAGATGGCTAAAACCTGGGAAATTATGTTGAGAATTATATACAGGTACCTTGCTCTTTCGTTCCTCCTGAAGCACCCATGCTGGCTATTTACAGAGAGGCAGTAAGGAAGTAGATCTGTCTCTCTGTTCTTTATGTTCTGCATAGTATGCAATAAAGTTTAGATACTTAAGATGTAGGAGAAAAAAAATAGAGAAAATAATTGTGTCATAAAAATATAATGTAATGCTAATTTCTGAAATGCACTCCAGGAATCATAGAACAAGGCAATGAGCCATATGGCACTCACTGTTTGAGATCAAAACCCACTCCCTGAAATGCTAAAAGCTAATCATGTAGATTATTTGCTGTTGGCTCTTGATGGTGATTTGGCATTTGACCAATGAGTAATTCAGAGATCAGGAGGGAGGTTTGCTTCCTGATTAAATGGATTACAAACATTTTAAACAGATGCTCAACATGAATGCAAACCAATAATAATGTACTTCCACTGTGAACTTCTGAAATTTATGGATAATTTCACAGATACTGCATAGCAACCAAAATGCTTGCTGGCAATAACTGATTAGATAACATAGATAAAGAGAAACAGTCATTCTAGTTTTAGGTGTAAGAGTGTACATATATCCCTTTCATTGTCAGGGTCCTCATAGGTCCTTCCCGCTCTGGGGTAGCCTGATAATGTGTAGCAAAACTCAAAGGGATAAACTTAGCACCTGAGTTACTTACACTGTTTTCCCTGAGAAAAGACTTAAGTTTTATAGACAGTTTCCAACTTGTCCTCCGCAGAGTACCTTAAAAGACTTAAGTTTTATAGACAGTTTCCAACTTGTCCTCCACAGAGTACTTTGTATTATCTGCAAGAGTTCTTAAAGAAATCATGCCTGAATGGATAGAGTTAGTATATCTCTTACAGCACCAGCATTTTAGGACTTGTCTTGCCTTGGGCAAGACTGTCCCTGAGATTTCAGTGTGGCTCATGACCTTGTAGCAGAGAATCCAAACTGCATAATCTATGAATTCTTTTCTTGGTTTTTTTTGTGTGTATTAAATCTCAGAATTTTTCCCATAATTGATATTTCTCTCCTATCTAATCAAACCTGACCACATAATTTCAAAAATCCAGTGAAGACCTTATTAAGCAAAAATGGGAATGCTACAGATTATGTGGGTCACTATGAGCATTGTCACAGAAAATAAGATACACAGGTAATTTGGCAATTCAGTGATACCTTAATGTCAGGAAAAAAAATTCAGGGTCAGTGATAGTGGAAGGGACAGTGTCAATAATCAGAGTTGCTGATGGCTTCTACATTGAGTACAGCCACTCAAATATGAAGTCCTAAAATTTTTTCTCCAAAACTGAAAATATGAAATTATTTTTATCTGAAAGAACAAGCTCTGACAAGACAAGCACTTAACCAATAACCAGTATTTTAGAAGGAGATTGCCTAAATATGTATAAATTTTTTCACAATGAAAGGGTGTACAAACATCTAATTTTTTTTTAAATGTACCACTTAAAAATAAGGAGAAAAATGTGTTTACAGGCATAGTTTGGTACAACCAACAAAAGCCAAACATAGGCAAAAAAACAGTCAGGTAAAGAATATTCAAAGTAATATTGCTTCCTTCTATCACAGTCAAATTAATTCACAAGGTGTTTGTTCTAAACCTAAAATGTTGTCTGAATTAGACTTTTAAAAGAAATTTGGACGCTGCTGGACTCCCAGTTATTCTATTAAATTTAAAACTCTGATTTTAAAAAGCATGGGAAGAGTATTAATGCAAAACTACTGAAGTTTCAAAAAGGACATTCAACTAAGATTGAACGCAATTTAAAAACAATGGGACATATATAAAGAAAAATAAAGTCCCCATTGGGGAAAAAAAACAAGATAAAATGGATAGCAATATAGTTATTACACAGACATCAAGGAAACAATTTTAAATTTAAAAAAAGAATGGGAAATTAAATGATCAAGTAAAAATTAATTCAACCAAGAAATTTCAGAAAGTATTCCAAATAATTTGTAGAGATGGAAAAAGAATAACAGTTTTATGGACAAGTACGTGACATGAGAATAACTCAAGCCAGTGTGCCCTTGTGGCTGAGAAGGCCAATGATGTCCTGGGCTGCATTAGGAGGAGTGTTGCCAGTGGGTGAAGGAAGGTGTTCCTGCCTCTCTACTTGGCCCTAGTGAGGCCACACCTGGAGTGCAGTTCTGGACCCCTGACACAAGAGAATTGTGGAGCCTTCCTTCTTAGAGATATTCAAAAGCTTTCTGGACATGGTCCTGGGCCACTGTCTCTAGGTCACTCTGCTTGCAGCAGGCGAAGTTGTATCAAGTTCCTCCCCTCCTGAGATATTTTGGGATTTTGAGTAAGGAAAGGTATTGGAATCATGAACAAGTGGGAGGTATTCACCAAACAGGAAATTTTGTCCACCTGAGCACTTGGATAATGGGACTTCCATTCCAAGAAGGGAACTTTTGATAAAAAGATCTTTAAAAGAGGTAGGATATATTTGGAAGACACTTTAAAAACTCACTCTTAGGTTTAGTTCACAGCTGAAGGAAGGAAGATCAGATGAATGGAGGTACTTAAGAGTGAGAGACAGCTGAGGAATATGTGTCCTAAAATTAATAACAAGAGCAATGCATTTACTGAGAGTATTATGTCTTACACAGCTAGAAATAAATGAAGCCAAAAATTAAAAACAAAATTTTAAAATATTTATATAACAATAAGCTCTAGCAATAAATATTACACTCAAAATAATCACACATCAGATGAAACTAGATGCAATAGAAATAACATAAACCTATGTGGTATACTCTCTTAAATGCCTTATCCCATGTAATGCAGAGGACTTCTCATTTTCAATTCTGTAGCTGGCTTGTGACTTCCAGCTCTGCAGTCGCTCAGGTTGCCCTGGCCAGTATTTTCCAGAGCTTCCCTGACAGTAATTTTCCATTGCTCTGGTTCAGTTGCATCTGCAATCTTACACCTGCAGATTTCATGACTATTGTTAGTGCAGGCTGCAATGGGAAGGCACCCTGCAAATGCTTCTCAACATCCTTCATGCACCAAATGAACTCTCGAGACTCTCAGGAAGGGCTGTCCAAACATAACCAATATGAATGCTGCTAATGACTTGCACCCACGTGGGACTCTGCTGAACTGAGAAGCAAAGGAAACTGGTGAGAAGCCCTAGAGATCTGTGTCTGTGAAGGCTGTGTGGATCTTGTAGGCAAGCAAAAGATTGAAGAAGAGTCGTGAAGTCTGAAAGGCGCATATTAAGATTAATCATATGGCAGAGAGGTCAGTGACGAGACCTCTGCCTAGAAAGCCAAGATACACTGAGATAAATTGAGGATTTTTGAGAGCTAAACTAAGCTGTATCTTTAAAGAAAACAAAAAAAAATGTTAAAACACATAAGGGATTTCCCAGACCTGCATCTCTGTGGGAAAAGAGGTCAAGGAATAAAGAATCACTATGCCATGCTGTGATGACTAGGTACAATTTAAAGATAATCAAAATATAGTTTCAGACTAGATTAATATTTTTCTTTCCTTCTCAATAAGAATAATTATACTCAGCATAAGGGCAAAGACAGGACGGAAAATGGCATGGAAACAAATAGGACTTCGACCAAAGTATAATCAAACTTTAGACAGCCTGCTCTGTTACAGTGGGCTTTATGAGAAACTAGTATTTGAGCTGGATAAGGAAGAGATTAGAACAAAAGTTGAACGACCTTGAGGACCTAAGAAATTCAAATGGGAAGGAATTCAAGACTGTGAAGTATAGGGTCATGCACTTGGAGACTAATAACAGGGATCTCTGTTATAAATTTGAGACCTAATCATTGAGAATGACAGAAGAGGAGGAACTTGTGCATGCTGATCCATCACAGGAAATCTGGATGACTTGATGTGTCTGTGAAGAAGGCAAGGAAGGATATATCCGCACAGATGGAGTGAAGCAATAGTGCCTTTATATGAATCACTGGTAGGGCTCCATATATAAGAGTAGTTGTCCATGTCTAGGGAAGCAGGATTCAGAACAGGACAAAGGCACAGAAGGTCTGTTAGAAAGATCACAATAACAAAGTCCTTTTGTATAATAAGTGACAACAACTGTATTTTTTTAACAAATCAAAGGTTGAGATAGTCTGTTTAAAAATGTCTTTAGGGTGTTTTTTTCATTCAACATAATGAAGATACTACCACTGTTTAAACTAAAGGACAGACATGAAATAAGAAAAAGTCATAAATTAACTATGACAGTATCGAGGCTGCAAATTAAAAGAATATTTTTAACTACAAACATGAGACAATAAAGTAGATTTTTAGTAAAAGTTCTTGGAGCACAGCTTAAATTTTTTAAGTCAGAGATTCTGCAATTTATGAAAGGAATTAAATGAACTTGCATTATTCTGGGCTTTTGTAGTCCATCATCTTGGAGGTTGGAGGTCCTTTCAGTCTCTTTTAGGTAAGATCCAAGTTATCTAAGCAAAGGATAAAACTATTGTTAACCCTCATTGCCTTCTGTGAGAGATCACAGCTAATCATGATATCAGTAAAGTTCTGTCAGAACAGATCTGTGCGTACAAATATTTTGCAAAATCTGCCCATTATTTATCAGTAAGCCGTTATAGGGATAAGGACAGCAGCACAATTTGAAGAGAAAGATTAAACGTAGCAAGTGCCTTAAACTGTAGCTATGGATAATACCTGGACATCTTTCCTTCAAAGCAGAGAGCTTTCTCTGTCCTTTTAGAAAAAGTGTATGTGGACAGTGTTGAACTATAGTCCATAAAGGAAATGTATTAGGCACAGAAATAGTTCAATTAACAAGTTGAGCAGATTTCAAAGGTACTGCCATAGCTTTTTCTTCAATACAAAGTTGTAGCAAGTGATTCCTTTATCTGTGTGTCTATCAAAAGGGCATTCTACTTCTCTGATTGCCACGTGCCTAAGCCTGTGGTAAATGCTGAGTAGCATCCTAAAGAAATCATTCTTGTCTATGGGTAGATAATAGCAGAGAGGGTACGGAGGATGAAGAGTACACAATCACATGCATGCACATGCAACATGAACAAATATTTGCACCCCAGACAGCACATATATCACCTACCTGAACAGTTTGAATGCTTGAAACATGTACTTTGTCTTTGGTCCTCAGATATTAATGTGTCATATAGCTCATAGGACCAAGAAGAAAACATGGAAAACCCAGGAAAGCACAAAGACCCAATAAAAATAACTTTACTTCTTTCTTTTAACCCTAACAGAAGACAGACCTCCTCATCTATGATCCTTATGGGACCCTTCCAATTTGAGATATGATACAATTCCTTTAATTTACCTAAAATCTGTATACTATTTCAAAGTATTTAATTTTATTTGTATAGAAAATTATCTTTCCTGCTTTTCATGTTGGAAAATTATAACACCCCACCCATTCCCTTGGTAGATCTGATTCCTTTGTCAGTCTTTGTCCCAGCTGCCAGAATTGTGGTGGGAAAGGATAATAAACTTTCACTCAGGCTGGGCTGACTAAAAGGCATCTTATCTAAATGAGTGCAATTACAGCTTCATTTTAAACTCTCTCCTGATCCCATGTCTGAATGCTGTTGTATTTGGTTGATTATACACACCTTTATGGCAAATATTAACATTCAAAGAGCTGGTTTGTCAGAGAATTTAGGCATTTTCCTAATTTTAGGAAGTGACTTCAGTCACAGGGGCATCTCTAGTTAGACCTGTGTGTAGGTATCAGGCTGAATCAGAGCCAAGGTGTTTGTGAGTGTAATTCTTGCCTCTTTTCTAAGTCTGCCCAAACCTGTCCCGCTGAGTTCAAAGACAGATTACAAATTCCTTATCTTTTGTGAATTCCTTGGGGTCACCTTATTCCTCCAAGTCTATCACACATTCTTTCTGATTTTTAAGATAAGTTGTTGGCCAAGATATTCTTCCTGAAGAGGCATCGCTGGACCGACCAGCAATGTGCCTTTTCAAAATGATGGCTGATTTTAATAAATAAGCAATAAAATATATCTGTATGTACACAGAATAATCCAGCTGAAAGAGACCCATTATAAAATACATTTTAATATTTGAAATATGAAATATGATATCAACTATTTAATATAAGTAAATAAATAATATAGTATGATAAAATGATCAGGAACCTGGCAACCAAGTGACGTTAAAGAGCTGCAAGTAACAATCAGCTCTCCCAGGTCACATCTCAATGATTAGATTTTTAAGTTAAAAAAAATGGATTGGTGTGTAGAGTATTTCCTGAGGATAACTGGTTTTCTGAGAGAAGAGGGAATAGGAAGCAAAGGGTACCCTCTCTTTTTAACACTTGCCATCTCAAAATGCACTGAGGGGGATAAGGTTACTTATCCTTTTCTGGTGTCTTTTTCCAAATTTCAGTTACTATCCTACAGCACATATAACACCTTTCCAAGTTAATTCATTAACTGACATTATTTGCTCTGTACCTGACATTTTTTTGCTCAGTGTTCTTGGCCTTTTATTCATCCATCATCATCTGGTTTAGAACTCTACTTTCTGGTTTCTAATTTTGCCTCCTCTGCTTTCTGGTGTTGCTGCATCTAGAAAAAGCACAGCAAAAGGTTGTGAAGGGTGAGCACCCAGTGCTATATTTCCACTTGGCAGAAGCTACAACTCCTCCTGCCTTGGGCTGTTCTGATGGCAGAAGGCAATGGTGCATGAGGAGCATTTAGCACAGTCCTGACCCTGCTAGCCAGGTGTGAATCAATTAGCTGTTGAGCTAGCAGCCTAAGGCTGTAGAATGAGGGAGAAGAAAATTATGGCTATCCTGATTTGGATCTTAGGATGTTGTTTTGGTTTGATTTGTTTGGTGGGGAGGGGTGCTTATTTGTTGTCTGTTTGTGTCTCTGTTTGTTGGATGGTTTGGTTTGGTTTCAGTTTGGCTTGGTTTGGGTTTTGATTGTTGATTTTTTATTTTTTTTATTTGCCCCGCAGGGAAAGCTCTCCTGGGCAGCAAGAGTTCAATTTTCAGTTCTAGTTAATAGTATAATGCATCTGATAGATAAATGTTTCCAAATGAGAGTTAATTCTGCACAACACCAAATTCCTTCAGCTGCTAGCAATTAGGACAGATGGTTCAACACCTTAGAGGTCTTATTTTATGAAAGTATGAGATATCTCATTTGCACTGATTAATTAAGATCCACTGAGGATAAACTTCTGAACATTCTCACTTTTCAAAGTACTCCCTATGCTGAGTAATGACTATTTTCCTGGGTAAACTTTGCCAAGCCTGGGAACTTAATAAAGAATTTAAAGCTCTAAAAGGCAGCATTTACTCATATGAATTATGCCATTTTACAGCAAAAGTTTCAGACTGCTACTCACATGAGTAAGAATTGCAGTTCATCCATCGTTAGGAAAGCCATCAATAAATAAATGTTAAAGTATAAATACATGGTCATATCCTCAATACTGCAAAGAGCACCATTTTAAAGTGTACTAATAATTTAGCCTGCCAATAAATGTTCTTAATGAAACCCTTCAGACTAGTGTTGGAATTATTTTGCTTGATACAAGTGGAAAAATTGTGCATATTAACCTGATTGGGGCTGGGGTGGGGTGTCACTTAAGGCAATGTGTTTGCATGTGTGCTTGAGAGGCTCTTCATGTAAAAGACAAATATTCAGTAACAGAAGAATACAAATAAAACTCACAACATTAACAAAATCAAATAAGGAAAGATACTTAAAAGATTTGCAATTATGATCATCTTACTGTTTTTACACATATCTTTTGTGTGGAGAGTGCTGTTTGTTGAAGAACAGAGAGTCTATTCTGTATGTGATTAAATTTAAAATGCTTCTGTATTTAATGCCCAGGTAAATTGTGAAACATATTCAGATGCAAAGCAAAATGCTTATTACTGTCCTCTTGCCCTCAAATTTTAGAGTGATGTTGCCTTTATTCATACAAGGGCAATTTTTCTACTCCACACATGAATTTTATGCAAGAAACTTGTCAAGACAAGATGGCTTCTTGTTATGTTTAGTATGACCTTATAAACTGGATTGTAAAACAGTTAGAGAGTTGTCTACAGAAAACCATGAAGCCTCTGCTCCTACTAATTTCAGCTTTGCCTGCCAGGCCTCCCACACTTCAAGACTGCTGTTTCTGCAAACTTTTCTTATTCAGGATATAATTGAAAATTACCTCACAAGTTATTTTTTTCACCTGCATAAATATTTCCTACTTCTCTTCCTTCTGTGTTCATGTTCTTAGACACAAAGGAAACTGTGATAAGTGCCACATATTTCTGAAAGAAAGGGAAGTCCAATTCCTGCCTCAGTTGTTAAGCAGGATGGGTTTTAAAACTCAAGGATGGTGAAACGCTGCAAGTCCATGGGTAGATTGCTCCCTCTCCTGACAGCCTTCCATATTGCAGAACAGGTTTTTAAACAGCTAAAACTGAGGCCTATTTAATACATCTGCTTTACTATTGATTATTATTTTTGATCACTTCTTATTAAAAATTCATAAAACTTAAAAATTATTTCATAAGATCTCCTCTCTATTACTGCACTTTACTGGGTACAATACGGAAAAGAACATTACTAAACATATCTACTAAACACATCTGATGACATTTCTCAAGGCCTGCCTACTACTAAACCTGTCATTGTTTGTGGAGAAGGCTCTCAAGCAGGCACACAAGATTTTTTACCTGTTTCTGCAGAAGAAAAAAAAGGAAACTTATCTAGGGTCTACAGATACTGGAATATCACATTACGAGGACATCTCTAATGTGCTCCAATTCATAATTTCAACTAACCCAAGGTCATATTTGGTTCTCAGAGTTTGCTATGCCCTGTTTCTAATCAAATCTGATGCTTGCCTTTGCTTTACATATGATCTAAAACCAATCAGAAACCTCTAGATCTGCAGAATTTCCAGTCAATAATGCACTAGTAGGAAAAAAGACAAACAGTATTTGCAACATAGCCAGATTTTACTATGAAGCTCAAAATATACAATTTTCTTTGCCCTGAAAGCTGAAAAGTTAGGAGCTAAAGCCATCTTTTAGTCAATTTTTAAGATAATACCATGTGTGAGGGTTTCATTTATGAGGGTTTTACTTGTTTTCTAGAGTTTAGAACTGATATTAATAGCTGAAATCTTTTACTTCTGATAGAGTGAGGCTAGATATTTATTGGTTAGTTTTGAAAATAATTAAAATAATCTCAAAAGTCCCAAAATAACCCAAAAATATAAAATATCTTAAGTCAGACTCATTCATTCATTTTGCTCTTTTAGAACCATGGGGCATAGAGATATTCTTTTCTTTATGTATTAAAAGCTGAGATGTTGTGGCAAATAATTAATTTTCAAGTTTCAGAGCACAAGTAAAAAATAAATATTTTAAGAAAGACAATGAACCCATGTTTTAGTGTTAGCTGAACATGTAGAGGATATCTGTGCCACTCAAAGGCTAGTGCTAGACACTAGCAAAGAAGGAAAAAAGGAGAGGGGTTTCAGGCAGAGAATACCCTCAAAGGGAGCATGTGACAAATTGGGTTGGGTGAGTCAGGCTGGAGCCACGAGTCCCATCCAGTGTGAACAGCACAGCTGGGGAAAGGTAGAGGGAATTGGACACATACCCCAAAGCACCTTCTACTGCCAGAGCCTGATGTTGATAACTGGCTGAGCACAATGCTGACCCCCAAGGTCAGGGGGAAATGTCTGCTAATGTTAATGGAGAAATGTTTTGTGTAAAAAAAGGGATATTTAATATATTTTCCCTTACAGTTAAATATATCCTGAGAATATGTCTCTTCCTATTTCAAGATCGGTCATCACAATTTCTGTGGCAGTTCAGTTCTCCTGGGTGTATAAGAATGGCTCTTATCTATGTGCAAACTTCTGAGTTTAGGAAAGATCTCACCTGAATAAGGCAGGAATCTGCATTTAAAATATACAACCAAATTATGTTAAGAAAAAAAAGGTATGTTATTGCCATTCATAAATTTGATTAATATTTTTACTCCCAAGAAAGTAAAGCACTGAAATGGTGCAGATTTTATGATGCTTTATGAGAGTTGGGAGAAATTGATGGAATTTTTTTCAAAAGCTCTTAAATGAATCATCCATCCTTGATTACACATCAGACACTTTGGCCAGTTCCATTGTAGGAGATCAGGGAGTGATTGGAGTCGGGGATTCAAAGATAATGAAAAACCTGTTGGAAGATGTAAATTTGGCTTTGGGGAAGGATCTGTGAAAATGTATATATATATTGTCTAGGATGAAAGACACCATGATGGAAATCAAAAAGGAATGAAACCAGGAGGTGGTCACACCAAATGGGCAAACAGGAAAGAAAACTTGAAAAGGAAAGGATACAGGAAAGGACTTAGAACAAGGACTTAGAGGGAGAAAGATATTGCAGAGCACAGATTAGTAAAAGATAACAACACAAGGAAAACCTGATATCCAGCAACTTATAATCATAGCAACACCTGAGAAGTGCTTCTCAAAAAATTCAGATTTTGAGTGACTCACTGAAAATTCCTGTTTATTTGCCATAGTTCTATAAGTAAATAGAAGTTCCAATACTTGGTATTTTTCTGTCAAAAAAACCCGAAAAAATAGCCTAGAAGGATAAGAATTGCACCCAGCTCTCAGATAAGAAGAACTACTGTAATACCAAATTCTCTTGCAACATGTTGAAGGTTTTTTTATGAAAACTAAACACCACAAAATGGAATATTCAAAATTAAGCAGATTCTTGTTGTGACTAAAACTGATTTTTTTGTAATGAAACCTCTGTTTCCAGGGTATCATAGGCAACAATCCAGGGAGAAACATTGCGGAACTGAAACTTAGGTCCACATAATAGTGGCATTTTTGCCAGTAGCTAGGAGAGCTCAAATGCCATGGGCTTCTATGGAAACTCTGAGCATCATCTCAATAAAAAAAACCCAAAAAAACCTCCAGCACCTTGTGCCTCAAACCCCTTTCCACTCTGCAGCGAAAAGTCTTGCTCAAGGGAAAGATTTCCATTTGATATAAAATGTCTAACAAGTACATCATTGATAAGAACTTTTAAAAATAGATAAAATGCTAAAAACAAAAGAAATTCTGATAAACATGCTTTTTTAAAAAATACCTAAATCTATTTACTGTGAGGCAGTTGGGATAAGATTGGTTTTGTTCTGTGGTTTTAAGGGATTTTTTTCTTTCATTCTCATGGGTCCTCCGAGTCAAAACCAAAACCACACTTGTTGTCTTTTATGATTACATTTAAATAAATTATGACAAATATTTACTTTGTGCAGGTTTCTTTTAAAAATTGGCATAAAACTGATCAGAGGTAGTCTTTGAAGTTCATACCACTTCAGACGAAGTGATGAAATTTCACTCTGGTATTGGTACTAAAGGTTCTCGGGGCAGACTGGCAATAGCTTAATAGCATTAAGATAGTAAGCACTATAAAGTAGGAGGATCAAGATACATTTAATGAAAATTCAACATCTGCAAGACACAGAAAAAACTCTGCCACTAGGTTTTTGATGTAAGGATACATTTAGGGCATCTTTCTTACAAGTTTTTGAAAAAGATACTTAATGATTATTCTCTTTTCCCTTCCTTCCTTC
>VZTZ01033991.1:0-10158 GCA_013400955.1 Drymodes brunneopygia | reverse complement strand
AGGCTGTGGGATCCCTGAGGGCTCCAGCACCCCGGAGACCCCTGAAGGCTGTGGGATCCCTGAGGGCTCCGGGACCCCTGAAGGCTGTGGGATCCCTGAGGGCTCCGGGACCCCTGAAGGCTGTGGGATCCCTGAGGGCTCCGGGACCCCTGAAGGCTCCAGGACCCCTGAAGGCTCTGGCACCCCGGGGACCCCTGAGGGCTCCGGGACTCCAGGGACCCCTGAAGGCTGTGGGTTCCCTGAGGGCTCCGAGACCCCCAAGGGCTCCAGGACCTCCAGCCACCCCTCAGCTCTGCTGGGCTCCCCCATCCCACTAAGCTTGATCACCCTGAGCTGACCCTCAAAAAGGGAGGAAAGTAATGAAAAAGAGCCTTAAATACCTGGGATAAAACGAGGCACAGGTGGGACCCATCTGGGCCTGACAAGCTCTGGCTGTGTCTCAGTTTCCTCACCCACCACCCCAGCCTGGTACCCCCAAAATCCTGATCCTTTGTTGTGCCTCACTTGTCCCCCTTCACAGTCCCAGCCTGGTACCCACAAAATCCTGAGCCCAGAAAACATCCCCCAAAACTGCACTGAGGGACATTTAGGGGCCTGGCACCGATGGGCCCCTGGATTCACTCCAGAGAGAAAAGAGTTGGTTTGAGAGGCCTCGTGTGCTCCTAAAAACGTGGGAAGCATTTTTTTTAGGGTGAGGAAAACAGAAAGAAGAGGTTTAGTGCCACGCGGCCTGGCTCGGTAGGTGGCAGTGTTAGTCCCTGACATGCTGCAAAACTCGGAGAGGCTGGGAAAAAAAATTGTAAAACCTCCCTTTTTCCTCCGAAAAAAAGTCAGGTCGCTTTGTGTTATCCAGCATGGGGGGAACCTCATCCCAGTCCCACCACCGGGATGGATTTCCCCTCCCCTCAGGTGTTTTTATTGGAAAAATAAAAAATCCTGGTGATTTGGGGGCTCCAGAAGGGAGCGAGTGCTCTGTGGTGTGTGTGGGGCACGGTCGTGTCCCCTGGGCAGGGTTGGGGCTGTCCTGCCTCAGTTTTCCCAAACCTGGAAGCAACTGCGGGGCTGGATACCATCCCCAGCTGCTCCAGGATCCTGGAAGTTCATTCTGTGTCCATAAGGAGAGTGAGGGTGCAGAGCAAATCGTAAAGAAACCCCTAAATGACCCTAAAATGAGCCTCAGAGGCACCTGGAAGTTAATTGAGGTTTTCCTAAGAACTTAGAAAAACCCAATTCTGTTCTCTTTAATGCTCTGTAATGAGCTTCCCTGTCCCGCAGCAGGCTCTGGATAA
Source organism: Drymodes brunneopygia (assembly GCA_013400955.1). NCBI lineage: Eukaryota > Metazoa > Chordata > Aves > Passeriformes > Petroicidae > Drymodes > Drymodes brunneopygia. The sequence continues at coordinate 8,869 of VZTZ01033991.1, read as the reverse complement.
TCCCATTATTCCTGCCCCGATCTGGTCATAATTCCGGTATCTGACAAATTAATCTGAGGGCAGGGAGGTGTAAAAGTCACCCCAAAAATGGGTACGTGCCCAGCTGCTCACCTGGGCTCACCCCTGGGAGTATCTGGAGGGGTTGAACCCCCAGCTGGGGTTTTTTCTTTCTCTGTGCAGGGAAAAGCTGGGGAATGCTCCAAGTTGAACGGATTAAATATTGAGGGAAAAATGAGGGGTGGGGGGTGGAGAAGGGTCTGGTGGAAATGGGGTTTGCAGGGGTTGTGCCCTGAGGGCAAATGAGTGGAGTCAGTGGGGAAGAATTTGGGGATTGAGGTTATATGGGGTCACAGTTACTGAGTGTGTCATGGTTATTTGGGGTCACAGTTATTGGGGGTCAGGGTGTTTAGGGGTCACAGTTACCAGTGACCTCATTTTATGAGTCACGGTTATTAGGGTTTGGGGTTATTAAGGGTCACGGTTAATAGGGTTTGGGGTTATTAGGGGTCACAGTTTTTGGGGTTACAATAACTAGCATTTGGGGTTACTAGGGATCATGATTTTAAGCGGTCACAGCTATTAGGGCCCACATTTTTTAGGGGTCACTATTTTTTGGGGTCACTGTTATTAGGGACCTTATTTTTCAGGGGTTATGTTTTTTAGGGTGACAGTTATGAGGGGGGCAGGGTGATGAGGGGTCCCAGTTAGGGATGGGAGCTTGGAAAAGGCTGAACTCCTGTGGAAAATCATCCCAGCAACCCCGGGTTGTCCCCACCCGTTTGGGGTCACCCCATCCCACCCACTAGAATGCCAACAATCCATCAAGGATCTGATATTTGTGGATATCATCGGTCTGGAAACACAACCCGAAGGTTTCCAGTTACCACAGAGGGGTGGCCTGGGAGGTCAGGGAAGGTCAGGGAAGGGAGACGGTGCCAGGGCTAATCCGGGGCCGGGGCAGCTGCTGGCATGGGATTAAACCCAATCTTTCCTGGCGTGGTCCCAAATGTCTCAGAAGCGTCCGGTCCCTGCCAGAGCTGCCGGCCTCGGGCCGGCTCCGTGGTGCCCAAATCGCGGCCACGGGTGCGAAGAGTGAGAATGAAACTCTCCGAGGGGTTTATGGAGCTGTGGCAACACCTCTGGCTGCTTCCAGCTCTCCATCCTCCTCCTCCTCGTGCTGCCAAACGCATCCCGAGGTACCTACTCTCTGGGATGCATCCTGGAATTCCTGGCATCACTCATAACCTGCTCCCTGAGCTCTCCAAGGGTCGAGCCTGGACTGGCACCAGGGTCCCCATCCTGCTTCCAGTGGGTTCTGGGTGCCAGGGATGGGCTCGCGGCTGCCAGGGCAGGGATGTACGGGAGAGCAGGTATCCATGTGGACAGGGAGGCTCCTGGAACACTTTTGTCCTATCACTAAAGCCATGGAATCCCCTCTGCTGCTGCTGTCGGTGCTGCTGGTGACATCAGGACCACGTCCCCCAGGTTCCTTATCTTTGCCAAATATCCCGGTGCTCCGATGTGACACAGAGAGAGCTCTCCGGGCTCAGTTTTCCCAGCTCACCCAGAAGTCTGAAGGGATATTTGGGAGGGAATTCCAGAGGCTGCGTTTGCCCCTAAATCTAGCCCTGGTGTTGATGCTGTAGGATTCGCGGCTGGGCAGGTTCCCAGTGCAACGTCCGGGAGTCTGAGGGACATCCTGGGGGACATCGCCATCCTTCTGCATCCCAGGCACTCGCTCCTCCACCCCTCCTTGTAAAGGGATTATTTATCCCCTTTTTGTGATGAAGAGCAGGGGGTGGGGCGCTGGGGGTGGGAATATTCCCGGCCACCCACCGAGATTCCCGGGAGTCCCATGCTGGGAAGGGGCAGGTCCGTGGATTATCCATGAGGCGGGAGACACAATAAAGGGATTTATTGGCATGGCGAGGATTCCGGCAGGGACAGCCGGGCTGGGGGGCTCGGCATCGCTTGGCTCCCACCCATCATTCCAGGGAGATGTTAAAAAAACCTTGGCTTGGTTAAATCCAAATAATGACTGAAATCCTACGGGGATTGGTGGGAGTAAATCCGGGACGAGCAGCGATGCCCCCAGCGCTCCTCTCCCACCACCCAGCGCTCTCGGTTCACTGATTTTCTCATTCCTGGAGATTCCCGGGCAGTGGATGCGGAGCCGGAGGGCTGGTGCCGCTCCTGCCCTGCCGGCCGCGGTCGGAGCGGGATGAACAAAGGTGGCTCTGTCCGTCCCGGGTGAAGGAGGCTTTGTGCGAGCTGTGGGCGGCCGAGGGAGGATCCCAGCCTGGAGCAGCCGGAGTTTTCCCCGTCCGAGCGCAGAGGGATTTTTGGAGATAAAAGAAGTTTCCGTTGGAGGAAGGCGCTGCCAAACCCCCATCATGAGGCAGGTGGATGCGGGGACAGCTCGGGGTGGGGGTCTGGCTGTCCCAGGGTCCGGATGAGCCTTGGGCTGTCACCGACGGCCATGTGCCCGGGGATGGGATGGGATGAGGATGGGTAGGGATAGGGGCTGGGGTTGGGACAGGAGAGGGATTAGGGATGAGATGGGACAGGACCAGGGCAGTGTAGGGAATGGGGACAGGGATGGGGATAGGAATAGGACAGGGGTGAGACAGGGACAGGGATCAGGACAGAGATGGTGACAGGGATGGAGATGAGAATGAGGATGGGGTCAGGGATGAGTAATGGAATAGGATAGGGATTAGGATTGAGCTGGGGATAGTGACAGGGATGGAGAAGGGTTTGGGAATGAGATAGGGACCAGGATGGGGACAAGGATGGTGTCAGGGGTGGGGATGGGATGGGGACAGGGATCAGGATGGGGTAGAAGTGGGAACAGGAACCAAGACAGAGATGGTGGCAACAATGAGGATGGGAACAGGTTTGAGATGGGGATGGAGATGAAGATGGAGATGGGGACAGGGCAGGGATGAGGATGGGCATGGGAATGAGGTTGGGAGAGGGATTGGGGCAGGGATGGGATAGGGATGGGGATCAGGATGGGCACAGGGGCAGGGATGAGGACAGGAATGGGACCAGGGCTGGAGCTCAGCTCAGCCTTGCCCCTCCAGCTCACGCAGCACCAGACCAAGGGCTGGGACTGAGCTCAGCACCTGGACTAAGATTTAGGTCTGGTCTTAACCTTTAGCCCATCCAGGTGCTGCTTAAATCCAGCCTGGAGCCTGCTGCTCCCAAATGCGAGCTTTACCCCTTCTCTCAAACCTGTCCCTCTCTGTGATGGGAAAACCTGGGGCTGCAGCTCCATCCTCCTTCTCCCTGACAGCAATTCCTGCCTTTCCCATCCCAGATAACCCTCCAGCACTGGCTCTTGGTGCTGCTGGGCCCTCCGAGCTGGATAATCTCTGTTAGAATTAATAAATGAATCAATCTTAACCCTCTTTGCCTGGCAGCTCCTCTCCAGCAGCAGGGAGAGGGGCCCTGCGTGCCCACTGTCACGTAGGGATGGGCCCACGGAGCCACGGGGTGGGGGAGGAGCCAGGCAGTTCTTTTCCCCCTCTTTTTTGGGATTCTCCAGGACTCTCAAAGCCCCTCCTAAGCACAGGAGGCACCGCTGCTGCCATGGCAGATGCCGCAGATCCCAATTAAGCCCTTTGCCGGGTCAGATCCGTGTGGGAAGCCACGTGTGCCTGTCCCACGTGTGCCCTCACACGCAGCACACATTTGCACACGCATGATGTGTCTCCAGCAGCCTTGGGGCCGTTCGGCCTCATTCCGCCTCAGGGCTCCCAGCCCCTCCGAACACATCCAGCCCTCCTCAGCGGGGATTGTTCCATTTTATTTTCCCTCTCAGAGAGAAAGGAGAGAGGGTTCCTCAGTAAAACTCCCTGCACTGAAATTTGGGCTGGGGGCAGGCGGGGTCACCCCCACAAGGACAGAGCAATGTGAGGCTGATCCATGGTCTGGCTGCTCCTTATTGCTGTGCCAAGGGGTCTGGAGCGGAGGGGTTTGGAACAGAGGGGTCCTCTGTGGGGGTCTCAGTGTGGGGCAGGAGGAGCCCAAACCCTCCACAGAGCATCTCACCCCAGACAGCTCCATCACTCTCATCCCAAGGCTCTGGGATTACTCCACTGCTGCTCAAATCCCGTCTTCATCCGCGCGGTGCCCAGCCAATGACCTCGGCGCTGGCACGCAGGGCCTTCCTCCGCAGGGATCAGAGATGATAAAGCCCTCCCAGACCCAGCTCGGCGCGGCGAGGTCTCGGGCTCAGCCTCAGCAAACCATCGTGGATGCTCCAAGGATGACATCCACGCACACGGAGAACGGGATGGACAGCGAAAGCTTCGCCCAGGTAAGGGGATTTCCACCCTGGATTCGGGATTGTGAGGGAGTTTGTGCTCCTTGTACCCGAGTGAGGATCTGCGATGGGTGCAGCACAAAGGGTGAAAGGGTGTCAAGGGATCACGGGATGGGTGCTGGGGAATAATTGATGGCAGGGTGGAAGGGAGTTATTTCTCAAATCTCCGGCCTCGACCAGGTGAGGTGATGTTGAAGCAAGGTGGGATGTAATATTTGGGGTGATTTTCTGCCTGTCAGAGTGAATTGGTGGAAATACAAGTGACTGGGGGCTTTGGGCTGTGATCATTCTGTCAGGGAGCGAGGGAGATGCTGCCTATGGTGAGCGAGGGTCCCGGGAGAGCCAGCTCTGCTCCTGTATCCCAGACAGAGCTTAGGAGACTTAGGAGTTGTTCTGGATTTGGGGGAGCTGGGGGGTTTCAATCCTTCTCTGCCCACCAGCAGTGCCGTGGCTTTCGGCTGGGATTTTGGAGAGGCAGGACGTCAGCTCCCAGCCCCTCAGCTCTTCCCTCTGTGCATCACTCAGACCCCAAGGAAGGGCTGGCAGGCTCATCCACCCGCACGTGGCTTTGCCACGCTGGTGTGGATGCCAGTCCCTGCCAGGACACCCCAGGCTCTGTCTGGGGTTCTGTCACAGCTGAGCACCCGCGTCTTCCTCAAATCGGAGTTTTGGGTGATTTCCTCCAATTGAGTGGGAAGGATTTCACGGGGTTGGTGCAAGCTGATGTGGCTGTGGCATGGGGCTGTCGGGGTCCCACTCCCATGAGACCCCCGGGATCCTGCTGGCTCACACCCACAGCGCTGGGAGAAAGGATGAGGGTCCTGTGGCAGTGGCAAGAAAAATCCCCCTGGCACTGAGCATTCCCTGCCCAGTCCTGCTTGTGTCCCTGCCCCAGTTTGGTGGCATCAAGGACGTGGCGTGTCCCACGCTGTGGGATGTGGCAGTGCCCACAGAAAGTGCCCCAGGGATGCAGGAGAAACCTCCCCTTTCCGCTGCGATTGGGAAAGTGCCACGCGGGAGTTGCTCATCCCAGGGCACAGTGACTCAGGGTCCTGTGTCCTGACCGGGACTTTTGACCTCGGAGCTGTGCCAGGTCTTGTGGCACGTGGCACGGCCCCTCTGGGATGCAGGATGGTCGCAGTTCTCCCTACATTTGGCCATGCTGGCTTTTGGGGCCGCCTTCCTTCCTGCCACAGCTGCTGCCAGCTCCAGCATCCAGGCTTTGGGTACTGGACTGGGGCTTTTGGGACCTTCCTGGGATGTTGGGGATCTTTGAAGGACGTTGGGGACAGTGTGGCCCCTGGGAATGGAAGGGATCAGACATCTCCTCTCCCTATGGTGTCACGGGGCTGATCCCGTGGAACATCCAATGGATCAGGAGATGTTTGATGGAGCTGGAGGGCTCCTCTACAGCTGGATGAGCTGGCACTGCCCTGGGGGAGGTCTGATCAGGCCAATGTCATCTTCACGGTGTGGTGATTCGGGAGGCAGTGACAGGATGTGCAGGGCAGGAGCTGGCTGTGGAGGGGGGAGCATGGGATGTGCTGGTGTGGTCCCCCTACAAAACCCCCCTGGGCAGAGGGAGCTGCCTGGGTGTGGAGATGATCCCAAGGCTGAGTGTCACCATCACCAGTGGAGAGTGGTCACCACAAGGGGACGGTGGCCACAAGCAAGGAATGGTGACCATCACTGGAGGCAGATGGTTGTCACTAATAGAGAGTGACTGTCACTAGTGGAGGGCAGCCAGCACCAGTCCAGGATGGCCATCCCCTGTCAAGGATGGCTGTCACCACTCCAGGATGGCCGTCACCAGCCAAGGATGGCCATGTCCAGTGGAAGGTGGCCATCACCTCCAGTCTCCTCCTGGCACAGGTCTAGTGATCCCCATGCCCACCCATCTCTGGGTGGCACTACCCAGCCAAACTACCTTTGGATCCCTCCTGTCCTGACTGGTGGCCTTGGTGGCTTTGAGGGTCACACAAGGTTGGAGGATGAGGGAAGAGCTGGAGCAGTGTGTCAGTGACACGTGAGGATGCTAAAATTAGGCGGCTCCAGCTAATCTAATTTAATCTCCCCTTTTCCGTCCGCTCCATGGAGATTAGCCTGGTGAGCAGGGTGGGAAGCCAGGCTGTGGGAGCTGGGATGTCCCAGCCCAGGGACACCCAGCCCAACCCCTGGGGAATCCCTCTGGCTGTTTTGGGGAGGGGTGGCTGTGGGGATGACCTTGGGGTGCAGAGGGGGTTTGGGATGGGCTGGAAATCGCTGTGGCATTATGAGATCTGCGGAGCAGCAGCAGTAGGATGGAAAGAAGGATGGAGGGATGGATTCTCACCACCCCCAATGCGGGCAGGGCACAATCCTCCCCTCCCTCGCCCTCCACTGAGCAGTTTGGGATGGGCGAGCCCCCTCCCTCCCCACAGAGCTGGGAAAAGGCTGTTTCACCCAGCTCAGCCCAAGGTCACGCGCTCATCCCGCGGCTGCCGAAGAGAGAAAAGTTCTCCGACCGGTTTTCTATTCCTGGCCCCGTGCGAGGGCTGGGTCCAGCCAGGCTCCAGGTTTCCGGTGCTTTGGGTGACAGGGCAGAGTCAATAACTGGTCACCGGTGTCATCCTGGTGCTGATGGGTTCGTGGGGCCGTGTGTGTCCGTGTCCAATGAGACCTCGTTGGAAACTATGCGGAGCAATGAATCACGGGGCAGGTGATCCCAGATGAGTTCATGCCTCTCCTGCAGCAGCTCCAGCTCCAGGGTCATCCCAGCTGCTCCACGCTTGGATGGGCTGGTTCCCAGTTCCTCTATGCCCACCTGTGCCTCAGTTTCCCCGGTATAAAAGTGGGTTATGACCCTCATCGCGTTCCCAACGGGCTCCTGGGGCAGCAGGGCTCCGTGGGGGGCTTTGCTCTGTGCTGTGGGTCAGGCTGGTCCCAGGGTTCCAGGATGCCTGGTCCCTGCTCTGGCCGCTGGGCACGGCCCTTCCTCACGCCCCGACGTTGTTATTACTGCACCACTCGTCCTTGAGGAATCACATTAGAGAAATTAGAGCTGGTTGTAGCTCCAGTCCCTACAATCAGCCGCTTCCTTTTCCTAAGGAATGTGGCATTAAATGCTGATAGATTATTACAAGCCCATGTAGAGCTGGGAAGCAGCTGGGATGCCTTGAAAAGATTTCCATTGAGAGCTTTATTCCATGAAAGGAATTCCAAAGCCAACTGAAAAACCTCAGATTAAAAAAAAAATATTTTATTTAAAGGAACTGGTTGAGCAGAGCCCAGCTCCTCCTGTCTTTTCTTGACTAGGGTGTTATCTGGCAAATCAATGGAGTCTTGGGGAATATTTTCCCTGAATAAACTGATTTTATGGGACAGAAGGATGAGACAGGTCCCTCATTTTGCGCAGACAGTCACTTCCTTCATCCAGCCAGGCCGGTGGCAGATGGGGAAGGCGGACAGATGTGTCCAGCTATTTTTAGGCTCAAACGCTGCTTTAATTTCAACTTAACCACGGAGAATTTGGCTTTTTGGGGTAAAAAAAAAAGTGCTGGATCAGAGGGTGAATTGAAATGTAGGGGCAGCGACAGAGATTAATGGAATATCCTGAGCTGGAAGAGATCCGCAAGGATCACTGAGTCCAGATCCTAAAATACATCAGGTCACGATCCAGGGATTTAACTGGAATGCCTGACAAATTCATGGTGCGTCCAGCAGGACTGGATCCTCCAGGAAAAGGTGTCTGGTAGCAGGATTGTCTTGGCTCTGGCTTTCGTTGCTTCTCCCCCTCTTTCCTTTGAAACGGAGTTACAATTCCTTGAGCAAAAACACCCAAATGATGTAAATGGCCGCGTAGAAAGGACTCTTGAGAGGGTGAAGGCGAGAAGAGCCGGAGCTGCTCCGAACTGGTTGGGAAAGCGGCGGGAGCGGGCAGACGGGTTGGGTAACTCCCGCCCCAGGGCTGCTGGGACCGGCTCTGCTGGGAGCGGGGAGCGGGAGCCGCTCCGGAGGGCCAGGACGTGCCGCGGCCCTCGTAGGGCTCCGGGCCACCAACGCCCGGCTGCGGCCCGCGGACTCCCGGATGGAGCAGGGATGGAGCCGGGATGGAGCAGGGATGGAGCAGGGATGGAGCAGGGATGAAGCCGGGATGGAGCAGGGATGAAGCCGGGATGGAGCCGGGATGGAGCCGGGATGGAGCAGGGATGGAGCAGGGATGAAGCCGGGATGGAGCAGGGATGGGGCAGGGATGAAGGCGAGAGGGAAGGCGGGATGCTGGGGGCAGATCCCAGCCCCACCGGTCCTCCCAAACGATGCTTGCCCGGGTTTTCGGGGCGCAGCGGGCACCCCCCGCCGTCCGTGGCTGCGCACGGGGAGCGGGACACGCGGGCGTCGGAGCGAGCGCCACGGGCCGCGGGGTGATGGATGCGACCTGACGGGTGCACAGGGCCGCGCACGTTCACACGCATGTGACAGCACCGGGCACACCGGGGCGGAGCGGCGGCTGCGTGCGGGGACAGACACACGGGCTGCGGGCACGGACACACGGACACACGG
>VZTZ01033981.1:637046-661837 GCA_013400955.1 Drymodes brunneopygia | reverse complement strand
CTTTTCAAACCACAACACATATGATAATGAAGTATATGTGTATAAGTGTATATGCATATATGGCAAAAGATGCACATAAGCCACTCCTGATCTACTCCTGATGAAGTTAAGAGCCTCTGAACTGATGACCATCGTTCAGGAATAAAACCTGGGGGCTGTGAACAGTTCCATGGCAGCAACAGCTCACTGTTCAGAAGTGACTTCTGAGAAAGGCAAAACAGAGAAATTCATACTGTCTCTGTACAAATCAATGCTTTCCTAAGTCCTGGATCCTGTGTCCTATCCTGAAACTTTCTGCACCTCCCCCTAAAGAATTATCATAGAAAAGCTATAGGGCTAGGAAAGATTCAAAGAAGGGTAACAAGATGATCAAAGGCCTTGTGTCACTCTAAAGAAAGAAGCTACATCTCTTCAGTTTGGACAAAGGGTGACCATGGGAGTCTTACTGAGATTTATGAAGCAGGCCAAGCAGTAGAGAGGATGAATAGGGATTGATTGATTGACTCCCTTTTTTTTCTTTATAGTAAATGAGCAAGAAGGCATCAGATCCCATAAATGTCATGTTTGATCAAATTTTGTCTCGCTTACAGGCATCCACAGAGCTCCTTGACATAGGCTGATGTGGATGTTTATGCGGCTTTAGGAGCAGACTGCATGAGAGCATAGGCTAGAAATTAATTGAAAGTTATTAAATACATAAAGTCATTCTGGTTCAGGATTTCCCTAAGATGCGAACTATTGAAGGCAAGAAAAATAGTCATGAGAAGAGTGGTATATGTCATACACTCTTCCTGAAAGATTCATGTTTGGCTACTGCCAAGGTAAGGATAAGACTGCCATGTAAGCTCCTCTGTTATCTGACAAGTCTCTTCAGATTTCCAGGTATTCCATTAGGTGATTTAATGCTATGGACTATGAGCCAAAAATAGCACATGTCTTATACATTTGGACCCAATGAGATATTTATTATTTTAATTCCCAGCAATGGTGTGAATATAAAAGATCTGTCTGCAGCAATCATAGTCTTAGAATGGCTTGCGTTGGAGGGGACCTTAAAGGTATCTAGTTCCAACCCCTCTGCCATGTGCATCTTCCACTGGCCAGGTTGCTCAAAGCCTTTTGTAACCTAGCCTTGAACACTCCCAGTGATGGGGCATCTGCAGCTTCTGTGGGCAACTTGTGCCAGTGCTTCACAAGTGCCTCATTGTAAGGAATTCCTTCTGTATATCTAATCTAAACCAACTCTCCTTGAGTTCTTTCAGTTTTGTTTGTGGACTTAGGACACATTGTGTTGTTGTCCAAATGGTGACACTTGTGCCTGAGGAACAATTCTGATGGTTTCAGAGAGAATGTGGTGGCACTGAGTATTTGTGGGTGTGGGTGTCTTCTAGGTTGAAAAAGTATATAAATGAAAAAGAGAAAAAAATAACACTGATGTGACTGTGTCTTGTTTTTCTCAAGCCAGCAAGCTCGAGGCTGCTAAAATAGATAAAAATCCATGGGGATTTATCATGTCACAGAATTGCTTTTTGTATTGTGTGCCTCCTTAACATTTGAAAGTATGAAGCATTGCTACTGTAGCATCAAGACTCAGATGCTTTATATCTAGGTGCATGTGGCTGCAACCATTCTATAGGTGAGATTTAGGAACAAAAATTAACTGTTGCCCAATTTATGAGTATAGAGCTTAATTTAGCTGCTGGTCCTCTACCTTTGAGAAAATCAGGTCACGCAGAAAGTTCATTTCAGGCAATTTTGAATCAGGATGAACAGGACCAGTTTCACCTGCAATTCAATATTGACTCATAAATCTGAGTAATCATTTTCTCAGGAAAGCTGATAATGTGTAATGTGTCCTAGGCAGTCATATGGAGGCAGTGACCTTTACTCTTATTTTTGGTAAATAGTCATAAAGCTATTATATTTTTTATCTATATGAATTTATGTATATTTATAAATATATATATACATCAGGAATTTCTGATAGAAATATAATTTGCTTCTGCCTCTTAGATCTATACACAACCAAAGGAAATATGATAAATAGAAATGGTATCCAATACCATATGTTGCTCACATCAGGACTCTGCATATGACTGATGCAAACCTCAGAAGGAAAAAAAAGTAGGAAAAGAACCAATTTAATCTGAAGTAGAATTTTCAAAAGTACAGTTAATAGGAGCTGTGAAATAATGACATGAGCCAAGAGAGTGAAATGGTTAACAATGAGATGTTGCTCTTGGAGCACAGGAGCTGGGTTGCTCAGAACTCTGCTGCCTAGATTACTGAAACATCACCATGCTCAGCACCAGTTAGGAGACAGAACTTCTTTTCACAAGCAAACACTTTGCAAGAATGATTTTAGCAAGCTCAGTCTCTCTTTCTAGTACAGCCATTATCAATGTAATTCATGCTGAACCTCAGATGGCAATGGCCCTGTAACTGCAGTTCGTTCCATTGAACCTCAAACCAGCTTGAATTTTACATCATGAATAAGAAGGATGGGACTTTCTGAGGACTTCTCTGTTCCTGTGCCATTTAATTAAAAAAGCTCTTTGGTACCCCAGCAATGGACAGCAGCAGGGAGCTGTTGAATGAATGGAGAGGTGGACAAGCAAATCCCACCAGGTATTCAGTGCTGTGTGTGCCCTGGACTTCCACAGCAGTCAGTAGTAGCTGCACCTTAGCAGCACTAGACTCCTAAATTTCTTGACTTTGGAGCAGTTATCTCTTCCTCCACTTTTCATCTCCTCAGAAGGGGAAAATTTTGCAACATAAATATAATGAAGAGGTAAATAAATGTAAATTTTAAAATGGCCCAGCATGGAAAAAAAACCCAACCTGTTGTAGCAAAACACAAATTTACAGCTATGCATCTGATGGGGGGAGACACAGGGGCTTTACATGCCAAAGGCTTGGAGATCTGGCAGATGAAGACCTTCAAGCTGTTGTTTTTAATGCTCAGTTTTTGCTAAGACATGCTAAGAGCCCATATGGTAGGAATGCATAAACATTATGCTTGGTAAAAAAACTTAATACCTTTTCCTCGGTATAAGAGCAAGCAAGACAGTGCGAAGTAACAAAAACTTGAAGTATCAATTTATTTTTATTAAGGCTGAGTTCCTTTCATTCCTGCTTCTTAGTGTTCCCTGATGTTGACTGAAGAGTCCTGACAATTCAGTCATTCAGCTCTTGAGCTGCTACATAAGTTCACATGTACAGCAGTGTATGAATTACCATTTTTTCTTCATCAGTTTGTATGAAGAAAATTTAATTACACAGCCTGTCTGGGAGAAATACTGTGAAGTTAAGGAGGAAACTGTACTTATATCTTGTGTTGTCTTGTTCTACATTGATGCCCAGATACCCAGGCTGCTCAGCGAGGTGTTGTAACTGTTCCTGGATGCACTTAAAAGCATGTAAATGTGGCACTTGAGGATATGGTTTAGCGGTGGACTTGGCAGTACAGGGTTAATGGCTGGACTCAATGACTGAAACGTCTTTTCCAACCAAATCAGTTCTATGACTCTAAGTCCTCACATGCTGTGTTTGAAATTATTGTTTGTGAAATTCAAGAGAGAACACTGTCATGAGCTCCAACAGCTGGCCTTTTCTGAAGTTTCTTTCAAATCTCACAGAAACACGAGGTAATTCTGAAACACAGGATTTCTAACCCCAGGATTGTCCCCAGGACTGGCCCATGCCACCCGCTCCCCCTGGGGCTGCAGCAGCCCAGGGACACCAGCAGCCTGCAGCCACGCCTCGTTCCAAACACACTGGTGCAAGTAAAGTTCAAGGTAACCTTATGGATCAGGGTCATATTACTTTCCAACACCTGCCCATGTGTATATAACCACACAGTGCCTCTCTGTGTGGCAGAAATGCCCTCCCCTGCTGCTGACGCATAGCTCCAGACATGCTGTTTCCTGCCACAGGGAGCTCTGCCTCCATGGCTCCCAAGATCCCAGCTGAGAAATTTGGGAAATGTCAGCGTAAGACACACTATTCTAAAAGCATCCTGTACCAGATCCTTAACAAAGAGCATGGAAGTGAGACCAAGTGGCACCAGCAGCTTTGCAGTCCCCACTTGCTCCACAGGAAGCAAAGGCTGCCCTTGTTTGGACGGGAGAAGAGTTGTCCTGACAACACCAGAAGCCACTTGCAGAAGAGCTTCTGAAGTGCTGTTGAAGACTTCAACTTTTATTAGAAACTTACCTTCTTTTTATCACATGCCTTGGGAGGATCAGTTTGTCCTCATACAACAGAACTGGGCCCCTCTTTTTGTCCTGGGCGTGGCACAAGAAGGGGTGGATCTTGACCTGAGAGAGATTCCAGCCACTAGCTTATTGAAAAAAATCCTCCTCAATCAGTCTTTGACAGCTATGAATGAACTGGGCAACCCATCAGCAGGAGCATCTTTAGCAGAAGTTCAGAAGATGAAGCATTTATTGTGGAAATTCTGGGACCTTGATATAAGTGCAAAAGAATATGCCTATCTTAAAGGAATTATTCTTTTTAATTCTGGTAAGTCCTCCCAAAAATGACACAGATGATTATGTGCCTAGAAAGACATTTGACATTTTTATTTACATATAGACAAATGTTAGTTTCACTCTTTTCTATGAATATAGTTAAATATTCTCAAAAACCTGCATTTCATGGTTTTCATCTGCCTGATGCAGTTTCTTTAGGTACCTTGGACATGTGCAGTAAGTCACCCACTGTAAGCCAAAACAACCTCTATTAGACAAATTTTAAGTCATAAACCATTAAGTGTGTAACTTCAAACTGATTTCCAGTTCAAAGGTAATACAGCAGCCTCACCCTCACTTCTCAGCAAAGGAGAGATGGTGCATGGGTATGTGATGTGAACTTTAGAAGTATTTTAATAAATGTTTCCACAGTAACACAGTAAGAACACTGGAGAAGATAACCATCTGATTTTCATCAGTGAGGCAAAAGGATGCTGTGTTGTGGTTACACAGCTTTTATTTGTTTATATCCTTTATTTATATAATTTAGTATCTCTACATTCAAAGCCTGGGACAGCAGTCACGGGGCATACTAAGACTACTGATTGCATCCTGTCACTTCTGATGCCAAGTTCAGGCTCCTTAGGAAGAAAGGTTGCCTTGGTCAGCACCACGGAGTGCATGAGTCATTAAAAGCTGAGCTCTAAGCACACTAAAGTAAATGGAAAGACTTATTGACTCCAGCCTGCTCTGGCTCAGATCCCTGGCTCCTTCCACAGCAGTCACTGGTGTTGGCTGCACTGTCAGCAGTGTGCTGTACTTGGGACTGCACCAAAAGGATACTTGAATGCTTCAGTTATTCCATTATATTTCTCATGGTGGATGGTTTATAGGCTGCTCAAAGGCTGTGTGACTTTATATATGGGATTCAAAATCTGATTCTTGAGGTGTAATGTTATCCAGATGCTTGGTATTGCCTAGAGTGTCTATGCTGCAGCATCAAACTAGAAGAGTTTGTTTCAGCGCAAGCTTTTTTCACAATAAAATCAGGCTGAAAGAAACCACTGGTTATATCCAGGGGGATGATAAGACAAGAAAGGCCTCATCTGCAGCAGCTTACACAGTTTAACTAGCTGGCATTTTTATTATCTCTGTGGGTTGAATGTAATTTTCACTTAAGGAGAAAGTAGCAGAAGCAGGGTTATGTTCTGGATTTGGGCCTTCTAAGGCCTGCTGCTTCCCCAGGGTGCTCTATGAGAGAGCCAGCAGCCCTCGATGCTGTCTGCAGACACATTCCACAGTTTCAGGAATGTCACTCAGCTAGCTCTTAGGTGGGATGACCCCATTCTCTGGAATATTTCTCCATGAGCTGCAGAAAGCAGCTGGAGAACTTCAGTTAAGCCTAGGTTCAGTTAAGCCTTCACATGAAACAGAATTACCATCTAACTCTGGGCTGAAACAAGTACTCAGGGCTTATATACAAACCACCCTTTGCTGCAAACAAATCTGTACAGTTGTTGTTTCACAACTACTACTTTTAATAGTTTTTCAACACTTTCCACCAAACTCTGAAAATGTTTTCTACAGATTTGCAACACATTTTCCAATTTTTCAAGTTTTGGCTTGATGTTTTGCGAAATGTTAATATTTTTGCAGGCCTCAGTTCTAAAAGGACTTCAGGAAGTCACTAGCAGTGACAATGGTAAACTCACGTTTGGATTATGGAGTACCTCATTACTACCCCTAATGTTTTACTTCTGTTAGGACAACCAAAACTGACTGAAGCAATGGGGAAGGGCCAGGTATAGAGCAGTCCAGAGCTGGGACATGAGCTAGAATTCAACAGGACATCCAGGCACGCAGCTGTATGCAAAGCTTTGCTTTTACCGAGTGATCTCTTGTGGCACAGACATTGTGTTAACTATCATTAGAAAAATCCCTTTGGCAAGAGGGTGGCAGGCAGCACGATGGAGTGTAGATCCTCCTACTAGAATCATAGAATAGTTTGGGTTGGAAGGAGCCCTAAAGATCATCTAGCCCAACACCCCTGTCATTGAGGGGACACCTTCCACTAGACCAGGTTCCTCAAAGCCCCATCCAGCCTGGCCTTCTGGCCAACACCTCAGGCTATGGCATTCACAACATCTCTGGGCAAGCTGTTTCAGTGCCTCACCACTCTCACAGTAAAGGATTTCTGCCTACACATCTGACCTAAGCCTACCTACCTTCTTTCAGTTCAAGGCCATTCTCCCTTCTCCTATCATCACAAGCCCCTGTTAAAAGCCCCTGTCCAGCTTTCTTGTAAAGCCCCTTTAGGTACTGGAAGGCTGCTATAAGGTCTTTCCAAAGCCTTCTCTTCTTCAGGCTGAACAACCCCAACTCTCTCAGCCTATGTTCATAGGAAAGGTGCTCCAGCCCTCTGATAATTTTCAGGGCCCTCCTCTGGAGTGACTCCAGAAAGTTCACGTCCTTCTTATGCTAAGGGCCCCACAGCTGGAAATAACAACAGATTCTGTGCAGCAACTCTGTGTGGGAGGCTCTGGCTGGGTTACTGACTGACCACATCTGGGCCAGCAAGAACCTGCAAAGAAGAAATTGTGCACCTAGCCCCTGAGGGGAAACCAGGACCTTGCATCAACAGAATCCAGACTCTCCACAACATATTGACATCCCTGTTCTTCCCAGGGGAGTTTTGGGTGGGTGGCTTTGGAGCTGTCTCAGTGTCTGTGGGTGAAGGGCCCAGCTGCAAGGCCTTCTCTACTAGGACCCAGGCAGAAAGTCAAAGGAATGAGCACGTAGGACTGTTCTGCCACACAGGAGCAGCACAGAGTGAGGTGAAAACGTTCTTGTGTTTTTCACAGTTGTCTGAAGAGCAACTGAGACTACAGAGTGAAGAGATGGGAACAGTGAAAAACAGTGCTGTTGTTATATCAGTGCCATAGACATACATATTTATGTACACATAAATATTCAAAAACTCCATCAAGGCTATGACAAGGCTTCTTTTAAAAAAACTGATACTCTTAGGAGGTTTACAGTTCAGCTGGAAACATGTGTTTGACTGAATATTATTACAACAGATCACAGAACAAGAAGTGTCTCATATGTAAATTAAAACCAGTGTTTGGTTACATATAAAAGAGGACCAAATAGGGAAATTAAGCATATTTGAAGGGATATAAACTATTGCAACTTCATCCTGAACCCACAAAATCCTGACTTATTCCTTTCCATGAAAAATCTAACTAGATAGTATGGTGAACCACAGTGCCCCAGCTTAGTCCAGTAAGCAGGGGCAACAAATAGGATGGAAATGGGGCTGGGTATACTGGAAACCTACACTTTCAGTCTGTGAGCCTGCTCACTGCTCCAAACCATCATCTCCATTCCTGATGTTACCTAGGTAGGGTAGAGAAGAGCTGGAATATTTTCACCTGCCCAGACTACTATCTCAGCATCATTTGGTGGGTAGACAACATTACAAAACTTCTCCATCTCTACTGAGTCAAAATTACCTGCTGTTACCATTTCAAAGCTTGATTTTAATGTAATGGGCTAGATTCCAATGTGCTTACAATGCTGCCCAATGCTCATTCAAATTATTGAGCTACACATACCTTCATTTTCCAAAAGCTATGTTTAGAAAGTGTTTATTTTTTTCTATAGAGAAAGTAGTGCTATAAGCCAGAAATCCAGACACTCATCATTACAAAGGGCACAACAGAAGTGTTTATTCAGGATTTGTTATCTTACTTTTTGTTCTGACAGAATGTTGTGTCCTGAAATGTCTCCCTTATGTACAATCACTGCAGCAGGAAGCTCAGAAAGCCCTGATGGAGCTCATCTCAGCAGTGTTCCATGGAAGCCTTGGAAGGTTTACTTCGATTCTTCAGCTAATCATGGCTCTTCGAGACATTGATGCAGATGCTGTTGAAGAGCTCTTCTTCAGGCCCATCCTAGGAGAGGCCACCCTAAATGTACTGCTTATAGAAACCCTATATAACAAGCCAGACTGGCTTTGAAAACAAATGACATCTGAGAGCTAAAATATTTCATTCTGAAGAGATGAGAGAATATTATGAGCTAAATAAACACATTTCAAACAAATCATTGATGCACATTTGTAATCCATATCTACTTCAACGAGGAAGTAATTTTGTAACATTTTAGAATTAAAAGCAGAGAAAATGAAGCATTTCATGACAGTGTGTTTTAAAAAACCCTTAGTCTAAGTATTTAAAGATTGTCTAGGAGCACCAGCATACTTTCCAGTTGTGCTAGGTTCAACTGTATTATTTCCAGTGGGCATTTTTACAGCTGTTTATACCATACACTTTTGGCTTTAAGGAACAGGGGCAATGGTAAATTTTATTCAGTTAAATATAGATACATAAAAGGCTGGTCAATGGTAAAATCAGTATAAATCCTTCCCTTTTCTGTTCCACTGAGAACTCTAGTCCTTGGCTGTAATTGCTGGATGGAGCTCCCCTTTACTAACTTCTTCCCTATAGGTTCTTTTCTAAGTCTTGCAGCAAACTGTGGGCATTAAATCCCTCTCCCATTATTTACAAAGTACTTCCCTAACTAAGGAACTAAACAACATGAATCAAAAATTTGTTGACTGGACAAAAGCTGTTGTTCAGGATTGTTTCCAAAATGGGAATAACAAAGGCTGAAAGTTACTGTGTCATGCCATAAGCAGCAGAACTAACGTAGCCCAGTTTCCTACACATTTAAGACCTTTTCCCTTTAGCCCTGCCTGTACCGTTTTATAATTACCCTCACTTCCTTCCAAATAGATGCCAGATATTCCTTGGACACAGAAATGCTAAAATACGGTTTCCTACAGATGTGTACAATCTGTTCCTACATCTCTCACTGCAAGAGTTCCACATCTCCACCTCCAAAAGCACTATGGCATGCCCCAAAAATGTCTCTGTCTCCTACCCATCCGGCTGGAGAAGAGGCAGCACATGTTGGGGTGGGTGCCAAGTGATGTGTGTGCTGACTGGCCATCTGTCAGGATGAAAAAAACATTGAGCTTATACTTCAGCTGCAATAGGGGAAGCTATTTGTATCCATTTCCTGTCTCACTTCTCTCTCAATGGTTTCCATGAAACTTAAGGGAATTAATTTCTGAGTTTTTTTCAGTAGTGGGTCCAACCTAGTTTTGATTGGCATGGGGGCTCAAATTCACCAAATGGGGGCTGACAGACAGGTAAACAGACAGGACAACGAAGCGTATGATAGCTTAGAATTCCTTAGATTGTCAAGCTAAAGTCAAAGGAAAGAGAACTTGTGTGTGTGTATATATATATATATATACACATAAGTATGAATGCACATCAACAGAGATGGATGTTGAGAGGACTTCTAGAAGTCAAACAATTAAGGAAAAAAGAAGTTTAAATAATAATAAGAGTTTAGTATCTACCAGTTTTGACAAAAGAACACACACTTTCCCCCCACTTTGTTAATCAAGGAGTAAATCGCAAAAATAGAGGGGAAAAGTGAGGAATTTTAGAAGGAGGTAAAATGTACAGAAAGTATGTAAAATGAGAAACAGTCACAGGGGCTTAGAGAGAGGAGCAAAAATGCTGAACAAAAAAAAGGAGGAGAGGGACAGAGGCAGCTTATTAACAGAGCTCATTTCTAAGTAGAATCCAGCTTACCTTCAGAAGTCAAAGGCCTGCATAATGAACTCACCAACAACCTGAACCCAGGACATGGTTCATGGTTCTGTAGCCTGAATTTCAGGCTAATGAGAGCGCACCAGACAGTCTCTGCTCACAGCTTTATTTCTTAGCAAAATCTATTCAAGGTCTTTGACTTTATCTACATGATATACAACAGCTTCAACTCAGCTCTCCTTGAACTGGAGGGCATGATGCCAACAAGTTCCCACGGCTTGGCTCGCCTGGAAGACAATGCTGTACTTGCTGATGATTCTTTTAGCCTAGTGTGAGGCTACGTTAACCAGCTGTCTGAAAGGAATGCCTAGTGCTCCACAGGGAAGATTGTGGTCAATGTCTTGGGTTTTCAAGATGACTTCACCTTCTACCATGAAGGCAAATACTAGGCTTCAAATGGAACCCCCATAAGATCTCTTGTATCTCACCTCACTGTGCTTTGAATACAAGATTCAGTCCTTCAACAGGTCTTTAAAGAAACACTTCTTTAGTATGCATGCAGTTAAAAACCTCAACAACCTTGAGCTAATGATCTATGTAATCAAACATTCCCCATCTCACAGACCTGATCATCCACAGAGCATGAGTTTTAATAATCTTGGTATCCTGTTCACAGGGACTGAGATTCCACTGCCTTGCTGACGACAGAGTAAGAACCTGTATTTACTGCATTTAAGCTTCACATGTAGTTGGAGGCTATGTAAGTACATGAAACTGGCAGGAACAGGAGAGGTGAGGGATTGTGAGGAGATGTTGGGAGCAAAACAGGAGCTCTCCCTGGAAGGTGGAAAGGCACAGCACCAGACAGCCTTTAGAAGTCAATGGAAATAATACATTGGAATGAAGAAGCAGAGACAGAAAAGAACAGAAGGCAAGAGGATGACGAGAGAAAATCCCTACTCCAGGAAAAAGAAAAAAAAAAGAGAGACAAAGAGGGAGAGAGAGACAGAGAAAAGCAACGAAGAAAGGTCTGTCACCACCTTCTTTAGCTTCTGGGATTGAAAACAGAAGCAGTCTCTCCAGCTGTGAAATCCACCAATGAAGCATGTGTATCCATCCCCCTCTAGCGCCCAGGAGAGGACAGCATTGCCATCACCTGGAGTGTGAGCTTAGCTGCTGGAAGCGAGCCAGAGAAAGCACCTACCGCTGCTGATGACCCAGGCCGAGCTTTCACTCAGGGACGCCTCTCCTCTCTCGTTGCTGACTTATTCAATACAGTTCATGACAATAATTTTAAATTGTTAGAAGAAACCTGCATTTGCAAAATCAAGAATGAAAAAGTAAATTCAAATTCCTTGGGAAACCTTACTCCAGTCTCCTTCTGAGTATGATCATGAACTCTTCTAATGACCTGATTAGAAACTCCTGTGGTTTCCCCTCAGGAATCCCTGCCTTACTTGAGGCAAAGAATGGCCCGTGCTGTGGAAATTTGTTATAACTGTGCAATGGAAGAGGCCGCTGTCGGCTAAGGCTCAGTTGCTTTTGTTGCAGCACCATCATTGCAGAATTTGAATTAAAATGGATCTGCAGAGCCAAGAAACAATGCTCTTACAGTTAAACTGGATGAACGACACCTTACAGAGTATGGGCCAGCCACATAAATTCAAGTGGCATTATTCCAGAGTGGTATTGTCCCAGAAAAAGGCTGCTACTGACAGTGTTAACTGGAGTAAAAGGTTATAGTTTTTCACAGTGGAAAACACAAGATCTGGGAAAGAGTGATTTGCAGAAGTCAGTAGGCTCTCACAGTTGCAATCCAGGTCACAACAGGCTGTCTCATACTTCCAAAACGATGTATAGTGCTGCAAGAACTGAAAAATCAGTCTGTGCACACCTGAAGTGCAGGAAGCTTTCATCGACTCTAATCTAGGTGTTTTCATTCCTCCTTTGTTAAAAAGAAGTGGTAATCATAATGTCTTTCTTTTTTGACATATCTTTGAAGATATTAAAAGTGTTTGTAAGGAGCTAACAAATAATGTACTTGAGAACATGAGGGAATTCCACTGAAAATTAATAAATTCAGTGTTGTACGCTAAATTGAGCAGCACACAGTAAAGTAATAGAGAAGCCTACACACTACAGGGAAAGGATAAGTAGAGAAGATACTGAAGATTGAGCTTTAGTAAGCACCAAGGTAAGGCAGTGATCCAGTAGCAAAAGTAACATGCCATTTCCAGTGGTGGGATCCATCTTGCAAGAGTCACTTGCACTGTCTCTAGACCACAGAGAGGGACATGCTCTGAGGGAAATATGCCTCCCTTCTCTCAGACACCTACCTTAGTTTTGGATGAATCACACTATGAAGTGCTTTATCTCTGCCTATTGATACAGCTAAGAAGCCCACCGGACCATTTGAGATTCACTGGCTAACTCTAACATGGTAAAAATGAGAATAATCCTACCTCTATGGCATATACAGAAGTGGTCTGGATCCAGTTTGCACCTGCAATATTAACTTTAATGTCTTCTAATTAATGTCAGAAGCATGCTTCAATTTGCAGTCCTTTACATGGTAGGTTTTGGACTAAGGCTTTCAGCCAAACATGAATTTCTAACAACAAAAACCTCATATACACTGGGAAACAAAGATAATTCTGTGATTTTATTCATCTGTCCATAAATGGAGGCACACACAGGACATCACATTTGTAAATCTATGTCCTAACTATACCATCTATATTAATATTTCTATGGAGCTTTTTTGTTTGGCTGGTTTTTTTTCTCATGGAATGCCTTTCTTACCTCTTTTGTAGAAAAAAAGGCATTTCATTCAAAACCTAAAATTTCACTTTTGCTAGAAAGCATTTGCAAGTTATAATCTCAGAGACAACTTTATTTGCACACAGGGCACTGTTGAAGGGTACCGGTATGTGGAATGTACAGTTCTTCACTTCATATTAATAGAAGCACACAAGGAAATACATACCCCTTTTCTACCACAGGTCTGTTGATAAAAGCAGCCTGACTGAGGAGAAAAAAATAGAGACAAGTTTCTAAAATAAATGTAGTCTAAAAAAGCATCAATTCCTTTAATGACAAAATGGATCTCATTGAAGCCAGTGTTGCTATTTGTACAGAAATCCTCAATCCTTCCCAGTAGGCTAGGAGAGAGGAGGGTGAGTCAGTAATTTGGTTTTGCTTGGGCTTGTTATCAAGTGTTGTCCTTATGAGGTTGTGATTTTGAAAGTACAAGTTGTCATTCTTCCTGTGTTCTTTCTCTCTTTCTCTGCCTGGGGGGTTAGCAGAAATGTTGCAAGATGAAGCACTCCATATCTCACGTAAGATAAGAACATCTTCATCAAAGGAAGACATGGCCACAGCTATCTGCAAGTAATCTCAGGAGCCAAGAAAGCAAAGCTTCAAGTAGCGTGGGAATGGTCCCATCTCAGTCACAGCGGAAACAGTGCGACCCACGCACTCTCGTAACCATAGATTTTTACTAGGAGGGAAAGATGGAAATCTACTGTGAAAAATAAAGGTCTTGTTTGTGCAGATGACCCCCACAGTGAAGGGTCCAATAATCTTTCCTTATCAGGATCTCATTAGCAATAAAAAGTCATACACCTGTAACAGACAAATGTTTGCTTCCAAATATACAAATATCAATTGGTGCCCTGGAACATAACTTGATGCAGTAGAAGGCTGTGGTCACTGCAGCATGAGCAGGGTGTCTCACATTTGTTGAGGAGCAATGCAGCTCCTGGGAGTGTGACACAAAGTATGATGACAGACAAGGAAGGGCTGCTCCAATCAGGAGTAACAGTGGCACCATCTCCACTGTGCAGCGTTGTCTAGGAACTCAGCACAACCGGGAGGGCAAACCAAGATGTAAGAGCAAGTTGTCATTCCTGGTGACGTGGTACACACTGGTGGTGCATCAGACCAGTCTGTTACCAAACACCACATTGTCATACAGAAGCGAGCACAGAGATGTTGCACACGGCTCCTGACCATGCTGCTGTGGCACCCTGGACTGGCAGATGTTGCTACTGTATTTCTTCTGGGATCTGGAGTCCCCTCAGCCCTGCTACATCATCCTGTACAGGCCCCGCATCCCTAATCTGAGTAGTTTTCACACTCCTCTGAGGCACTGAACATGTGAGCTCTGCACAGCCTTCTGAGGGTGTATTGATAGGTGTGGACTCCCTCGCCCACACTCCAAGTTAGGCGAAAGCAAGCCAGTTCAGATCTGAAAGTCATGTATTTGTACAGATTTAACAACTTGGGTACAGCCCTGGGCCACTCCAGCTACACAGATGCCAGAAGTGGGTGGCATCCAGTTGGCTTGGAAAGTGAGTGAGGCAAATGTGTGTCTGTCTGCACCTGTCCTGGTCAATACATATGAGTCAATAGCATCATTATTAGGAAAATAAGATTAGGGCAGGGACTAGGAAGGTCCTCCTACAACATCCAATCTGGTCTCACTCATCATGGATATCAATTGTGTATATGATTGCATCCCCAAACTTATCAAGCTCTACCTGAAGATAATCTAGGATGTGTTTGCATACCCTGTTCCTAATAGGACAGTGTGTAATGGGAAAAGCCTCCTGATCTGATGGCTAGGAACTTTCTAATTCCAGAACTTTCTAATTCCAATTCTAGATTATAAACATTTTATTATGTGCACATTCTTTCTACTACCAGTATCAAGTCAAATAGCTTTTCTCACTCAAGGTGTTGGATATCCAAGATATTTGTAGACAAAAGTGGTGTCCCCTATCCTATCCATCTGCCTCTGGCAGCTCCTCCTGCCATCTCTACTCTGATAGTTTGCAACTTCTGGTCCACATCTACTCTCCTGTTTTTGACTGATGAGCTAACACTATGCTCTGCTCACTTGCTCTCCCTGATGAATCTCTCTGACACAGAGGTGAATCTCAGATTTGCTTCCATCTGTTCTCTCCTTCACCTGGAGGTCATTTTGTTTCCTGTTCTATGTCAGTATCACATAAGGCTTCATTGCTCTGTTTGAGACTACACCTCTTAGCTATCTCAACCATGTCTCCCTCTCCTCTGTTGCAACTGTCTTCCCTAATTTTCTCTTTTGCCATTCCAACATTTGTCTGCTTTTTCACATCCCTTTCCATTACTGCAATTTAATTTCTCAATTTTTTTCTCCTCTATCAGTTAGTCTTTTTTTTTGTTTTAATTTTGCAACTGCATCCTTCTTCCTCTCTTACCCTTCAGGTTAGTTTCCCAGATACCAGCCTTAAAGAAAGGACGAAAATTCTCAGATCTTCTCCTACAAATTGCTACACAAGCCATCCTTGCTGTTGTTTGTTTTGGGCAGGTAGAGCATTGCTTGCAAGAGTCATTTTCCTTTTGGTCTTGCCTGTAACAGTCTTTCACAAGAAGTTGAATGTGTGCAGTCGTAGGCAGTAGCTTTGACAATACATATGAAACTACCAGTAGGTCTTGTACCACCTCCTGGCACATTTGAAGGAAAACAACCCTAGGCATTCTTCTGCTGCAATGTAAATCATCCCAGTATCTTCAAACCTGAGCAAAACCACTCCTGTTTTCTATCTCATCCTACTTCTTGCTATCATCTTTTCGGCATGCTAAGGAAAATGTACTAAGAAAGCATACTTCTTTCTTTCCACTAATCTCATTTCTGGGTGATGTGAGAAGCCTATCAGGAAGACAGAGGAAGATGTTAGATAGCATGAATGTTCACAAAGTCATCATGTGCCTAGGAAATATACTTTGTTCTGCTGATCTCCAGAATATTTTGACTTCTCCAGCTAACTTGCTTCTACTGTCCTGCCTGAGATCCCTCTTTCAAAGGAAACTGTTTTCATTCATTAATCTAAGTTAGTTCGGACCAATGGTTTGCATTCTGAAATATGTTTTAGTTTACTAAGGGCTCCTCAAAAGAAAGCACTGGAAAGTACAAATCTGCAGGATATTTAAGAGATATCTACAGGCAGTTTAAGAGAAACAAAACCAAACTGTTTGATGCTTTGTATAAAAAGGAGATGATGTAGAACACCAATAGTTTGGGTTTTATTTTGGAGGGAGGTTGAGGCACATGATTTTTCAAGTTCTTGTCTTTATTATATCCACCTCAGAAAGTAGATGGAAGATGCAAAGTCCTGCAAAGGGGGCTGAACTTTGTCCTCTTGGACACAGCTTAGGAGAAATCAAAAAGGTGGTTGTGCTCACTCTTGCAAACAACTGTAAATTCTAAGGAGAATCCAGGAAGACTGAATCTTGTTTACGTCCTTACATTCTCAAAATATGACAATATCTCAGAACACATTTATCTTCTTTTTGAGCCGACTTTCACATCAGATTGTACAACAACAAAAGCACCAAAGGTACAAATGGAAATATTCAGGATTTCTGTTCATATGAGCGAGCAACTCTCGACATTTCTGATAAAACTGCAAAGAACAACATATGGAAAACAGGCTGATAACATAAAAATAGTGTTTCCTAGCTTCAGGCATATGGTAACCCTCGTTTCAATTATGCAGACTGGAAAGACCTTTCCTTTGTGGAGATGCAAATACTTTGTACTACTTATCTGTGGTTTTAAAAATATAAGGCACAATAAGTGATCAGCTTGATCATTATGATTGTTCCTCCCTTTCCCACAAAGATAAGTAAACCACCGTTGCCCCAGATGAAATTCCAGCATTAACCCATGTCCCGTTAGGCTCTGTGCTAGTGAAAGCCCAGCAGCAGCAGGATGTGCAAACAGAGATCAGTTAATGCACAATCCACCCCAGGGCTCACAGTGTGCTGCAGACTCCAGGGGCAAATTGCAATGTGCACACAGCTTGCATTGCACATTGCACTGCATGGCACCCACTGTTCCCAGCAGCCTGTCCTTCAGAACCTGCACAGCCCCCCTGAACACAATCCCCTCTGAGAAACACACATGCTTATTGACTCTCGCTTTTCATCAGTCTCTCAAAGACTAAATTTTTGATTATTGAACAACTCACAGTGCACCAGACAAAATATTGCTTGTTTGGTTTCAAACAGGGTCCAAGTTCCATCTCCTAACACACTGCAGGTCCTGTCACATGATCTTCAGGGCTATGTTGCATCTTTCCTGGGAGGTCCGTGATCTACACAGTTAGAAGGTAGAAACAGGGTAGGGTGATCTATGATTGACTGCTACACTGATCCATTGGGAGTACCAATACTGCTATCAGATGCTAAGGCTGACAGCATGTTGAATTAGATTCAATCCTGCTTGGCAGCTTTCTGAAATCTGGAGCTATTATTTGTGAAGGAGAGAAATTGCTGTTGAAGATGACCCACCTTTTATGCTGACAGCCATGGTGGCCGTGGGACTGTGATGTGCACAGGCATTGAGTATTTATATTTGGAAGAAATCTGATTTTCTGCAATCCAAGTTAATAGAATCTGTTGCTTAAGTCATCTTGTGGTAACATCATTATTATTGGGTTTGGCATTTTTAACTATTGAAGATTCCTATTTCAGATAGAGAGATTCCCACAAGATTGCCTATGTCTGAACTGTGTGGATACAACACAGTTACTAAAACTCAGACACTAAGATTAAAAATATTGAATTCTAATTCAAGCAGACATGTAGACTTCACAAATAGTGAGGTTATAGCTTGTGTAGTTACTGTCAGTGTTCCCAGGCAATGCTGGGGCTGAACAGGAGGAACAAAGGACTCCTTACTTCCAGAGGCAATTGCCTGACACGAAAGAGACACACAGTTAAGAGTTCTCTGAGTTGCTACCACATATTTTTCTGCGAATAATGGATTTCCGTCTCTTTGCTGTCACTCACTTTACTGTCACTGCCATGTTAAAACTGCATTGAGCTGACTTTCTCTGCATATCAGACTAATCAAGAACAAATTAACAAAATGCCTGTCTTGTGCTTCTCTTCCTTTCAGGTGTTAGCTTATCAGATGGGAATGCCAAACTACAGCTGCATAGTATTTTCTGGAATTGTTAATTCTTTGGCACTAGATTATTCTACAAACATATGGAAAAATCTGCTTTAGGTCTTTCCAGTTAAGCACGTATGACAATATCTGGCGCAGTTCCTACCAACAGCACTTGATGAGTTTGAGGGAATAAGAATAAATCTTTCAGGGGCTACTCCTGCAAGGGATTTTATTCCATATCTCTGGAAAATGCTGAGCATAGATTTCCTTATCTCCTACAGAGTCACTAGTCGTGCAATTAACTTCCCATACATCAGTCATTGAGTTATCAAGCAGACAAGTCTTGCCCTGTGATTCCTGCCACCTACCCTCTCCCTAGTGACATCCACTGCAATTCTAAAATCAGCAGCCAGCAGATTTAGA
The DNA here is from genome assembly GCA_013400955.1 of Drymodes brunneopygia. Taxonomy (NCBI): domain Eukaryota; kingdom Metazoa; phylum Chordata; class Aves; order Passeriformes; family Petroicidae; genus Drymodes; species Drymodes brunneopygia. The sequence goes on along the minus strand of VZTZ01033981.1, from coordinate 643,370 downwards.
GACATAAAAGTTGTTGGCAGTATAAGTTCCCTATCTTTGTACTTGCAGCCATCTGTCTGCCAGCCTGGGTGTCTAAGCCCTGTCAGTTCAATCCTTTTGTACCTATGCTATGTAAAAGATCCCTGTTTATAGGTGGACCCTGACAAAAGCATAGCCCATACAACAGCAAAATTCTTGAAAGAAAAATAAACTTTCTTGCTTTCCACCAATGCCTACTGAATTAGACTGGCCTAGGGGCTACTTCAGCAGTCAGATTTAGCCTGACCAGAAGCAGAGGTTAGAAGTAGATACACAACTGTGCTGATGTTTAATTTTTAAAGAACTCCCAGTGGGATATGCCTTGTTTTTTTTCTTATTTCACAAAAGGATTGCACAAAAATGAAATCTGAAGCAGTTTTGACGAAAGCAGTGAGCCCTGTTGGTAAGTCATTTAATAATTAGCTAAACAAAGTTCTTGACAGTTCACAGTAGGAAATCTGATTCAAAATGGGTGGAGAGAACAATCTGATAGATCTGCATTTCAACATATGTATTTCATCAAGTAAATCTTTATTGTTCCCTGCCACCTAATGGTATATATGAAAAATTACAAATCAGTAAGATAACTCTCAGTTTATCCTATTTCTAATAGACTTTGATATATTTATTTAAATACAGAGAAAGATTAAAGTTAGGGATAAAAATGTGAATTACTATTTCTGGCTTTCAGTGAGACCCAGGCTGCCTAAATTAGTCTAAATCCTGTGTTTTAGTGAAGCTGTATTTCTACATTAAATGCCTGTGCTGCCTATGGGTGCCACTGAAAACCTGTTTAAAGATACCCTGTTCATCTAAATTAAACTTAAGCAGAAGCTTGTCACATATGTATTTGAAACAATCTTTTATATAAAAATTAGAAAGCTTTAAAATACATTGCCACAACCTAGTTGTCTTTTTTTTGAATGGGGCATAGAAATGCTGAACCCATCCTAGATTTCCCAGAGCAAATACAAATTGCATGAGTGTTAAGCATTTGTTCACTTAGTGGTGACCAACAGAATTTTCAGGTATTCTGTGGTGATGGAAATCTCTAGTCAAAAGAAATATAGAAAGATACATTCTTTCTGTATTAAAATTAAAAAGTGCATCTAGACATTTTTTGCTGGGATGAAGAACATTGATTGGGTGAAGGAAAAGAGAAGTAATAATAAATACCACAACCAGCTACTTTATTTAAAGACAGCTGCAAGTGGGTGACTGCAGTAGTGCAGACACCAGTGCCGCACTGAAAGCAGCATTAGAATCTGAATGTGGTCCAATGTCTGAAACCTAGCCTAGAAAAATACACCTAGAACATCCTGTAACTGCACAGATGGTCAAACTAAAAGGAAGAGGTATGTAGAAGGAAAAAATCCCTTGCAGTTTGGAATAAATTTGGGCAGACAGCTGAGTATGGGGTTTGGTTCTCATAAAATTAGTAGCAGAGGTATCCCTAAAGTATGATCTATTTTTGTGTAGCTTTGATTATTCATACTCTGAATACAGTTCTCTTCAATCTGCTTGACAGCAATGAAACATGGGGCTGGATATTGCACTGACTTATGCAATACTGCTTCTCTGGCTAGTGCTACTAGTTCAACAAAGGGCCAGGTGATGCACAGAAACTGATGTCTCCACATGTAAACGTATGGCATATTTTACAATTTTATGGCAGCAGTAGGACTCGTTCACTGGCTGATAGAGTGCACATGTGGTATGTTTAATTTCAGAAATTACTATTAACATTCTGAGGAGAGATTATCAGTTTTGTAACTGATCACAGTTCCCAGTCTGATCAGCAGCCCAGTTTGTGGCAAGGTGAACAGAACCTCAAACACTTATTTAAACCTGTTGAATGTGTTCCTTGGTACATGGTTATCTCTAGAGCAGCACCTGCCAGCAGCAGGCAGAACACTGTGGAAACCTGTTGTGAACTCATGGGATCCAAAGGTAACTTCTTTAAATCACATGACCATTACTTAAAGCCATCTCTATATATTTGTTTTTTGAACACTGCTTATAATGTCAGCTGTATGTATATATATACATACATACATATATACATACACACAAATACATTCAATATAAATGAAGAATCCATCACTCCACTTGTTTCTGAATCTGATCAAGATTTTTGGCATACTTTCCTGACCAGTCAAATAGCAATTCTCACTTATTACTGAACAAGAGGTATTTTAGAACTGCAAGGTATTAATACGATTAGTTCAGTATGACTTCACCCAGTAGTTTTGCTATCAAGATTGTAACTTTTGTTTGAGCTACAGTACATCTTCTACAAAGAAATCTAGTTGTGATTTGAAGAGGGGAAGTGATGAAATCCAGCATGTTCTCAGGTAAATTGCTCCTACATTTAACTATCCCCAAGATAAAAATGTGATCCCCATTCCTTGTGCAAATTGGATTTCATTATGACTTTTTCTGGCATTAGAATTATGAGCTGTCACCTATTAGAAATCATTTCCCTGTACAGGTATTTCTAGGTTGAGTCAGTAGAAAATATAGTTAAATATGCTCTGTGGTTTCAAGGCAGTTAAAAACTGATTGAATTAAACAGAGGAGTGGGATTCTCATCCTGTAATTATGAAACACTGAATGTCTCTATGGATAGACAGCGCAGTTTCTAGCCTTGATTCACTTAATGCTATGAATTACTCATGTAATTTAAAATAGGACTGTCTTCAACTTAAGTGTGCAGTGGTTAAAAATCTAAAAAGCAATTGGTGATGAAATCCACAGTTAATATTCTAGACTGAGTAGGAAGCACTGTCTTACCACAGAGGTGGGTCATACGGCAGAAGTAACTGGATGATTTCTGACCTTACATAAAAATGAGTGCAAAACTACTCCATTAAAGCTTATTTTCCTTTTTTTTTCTGCTCCCTACCAGACTACAAGTTGTCTGGTTCCAAACAGATTGCCCCTGATCTGCTTTTTATCAAAGTGTAAAGTAATAATTTCTCTGCTAAACTGCAAAAGAGTCCCCGGCATTTATGCTACCTAAGATGAGGCCATTTACTTCTAAGTCCTGTTGATCAAAGCCATTACTGCTCTGGTCTTGTTCAGTTTGTTGTACTCATTCTTAGGGGTAAGACAACCCTTTCTGTTCCCACATTTAATCCATACAGGACTGATAATAAAACCAGTCAGGCCAAATGCTACAGCTTCTCCTTTTCACATATCCAAGAAAGAGATGACTGTCCCCAATCAGCAAAAAACTCCATTGGTCTGAGGGAGGAGGGGTGGGAGAAAACAGCTCCAAAGTACCAGTACAGAAAAAGAAGGACAAAGCAGACAATAATTAGGGTAGACAGCAAACAAAGCACGAAAACAGCTGTAGTGCCAAGACCTAGGATTAGCGTGACAGGAGTGGTTACCACCAGCTCCTATAAGAGGGGGTGAAGCAGCTAATCAGCTGTTGGGGTGGAAACATGCAACAAAATTCCTTCCATGAAACACAGAGCAGGGAGGGAAACTTAGAGCAACACTACAACATGTCAGACAGAAGTGACAAGAAAACAACTATGCCTGAAGGAATGCAACAGAAATCGCCTGGATGCTTCATCATCTACAGAAATGTAATTTAAATAAAGTAACACCAACAGGGAAATGTGACAGGTTTAAGGCTCAGCTGCAAGCTATGTAAAATTTCTGAGAGATTTTGAAATAGAATAGTAGACCTAAAGCCATATGTTTATGTCCCAAATCCAATATTGCAGTTTGCTCACAATTAAATCCATGTCAAACAGAGGCAACAACATGGACTTCAAAAGAGTTACATCTGATTGAAGCTGGCATAAATATGGGTATAATATGGTCTGTATCACAGGGTCTGCAATCATCATCAGATCCTCATTAACTGCTCTGCATGATTATTCACAAATAATAGTAATCCCTGCCAGAGTTTTTTGATGGTTGTCAACAATACTAAGGATGTGCAAAATGACTAATACGCACAGATGGGGAATGCAGCTGATTTCCACTCTTAATGTCTGCTGTACAGATTTAACAGAAGTGCCCCTAAGTGACTGAACAACTTCCAAAAGGGAAAAATGTCTTCAAAATGTAATTGAAGTTGCTGGAATACCATAACATATACCAGCAACAACATGGATGTAATTATTACCCCATCAGAGCTGGAAAGACATAAATGCTGAGACTAAACTCCACTAAAACATTGGTCAGCCAATGTACATTTGGATAAACCTCTTTGTCCTCTAATTTTTATTACCAGTGCAAATATCCAAGGCCATGTGGACAAACCATCTTCTGTACTCAAAAGGCAGTTAGGATATCTCCAGATACTTTTTTCTTTTTCACCTAGGTCTGACTAGCAGGTGAACATACCTTACTGAAGATATTTCTTCTTTCCACCATAAATGCTGTAACTTCCTCTGCAAGATACTGGGCAACATGGCCATTCTTTTCCTTTTCAAGTTCCAGGTGTAGGAGACAAGAGTCACCGAACTAAGGAAGGAGTATTCTTTATCTGCCTATGCTGAAAATTGAAGCATCTCCTACAAGGTCATCACCACATTTTATAAATAACACAGCATGGCATATGCTAACTGTACATAAACAGAACATATCTTAGTTTATAGTATGAATTTAGCAATTCACAGATCCAACAATCGATATATTAGTAATAGATGACATGACTTACATGTAAAGTAATTCCTTTCTATACTATTGCTCTCCATTTTTAAGTTTTGCAGATCTTGCCACAGTGACGTAAAATACAGGTAAATTCCTCCTACTCAGATACATAGCTTTCTGAAAGAAACACAATTATTTGAATAGTAAACTTGGATATTTGTAATATCTTCCACTATTAGCAATACATATTACATGATTATATATCACTTGATGGTTATGAGGTTTTCCAGGTACTAAATTTTTTCAAACATCTATGTGTTGCCTTCAGTTGAAGTTGGAAGCAACCTCAACATTTGACATTTATAATCCTTGTTCATTGCAAAGATAGCTTTTTTATTATTTATTAAAATTCTCACCCCTTTAGAAACTTTAATAGTGCCTTGCTTCCCTGGGATGTACTGGGATATGTTCAAACTTGTTTGATCCCATGATCAATCACTCAAAATTTGAGTGCTTTGTCAGCAATCTCTAAGGATAAAGGGCATGTTAAAGAGCAAGTGGATGGTCTCCCCAGTTAGCAGCAGGATTAAGCCTTTTATTTTGCACAAATCTTAATGATTAAGAAATTCTAAAACAACATGAAAAAATACTTTTTCACAAAATACATAATGAAACAATAGTCCTCACTGAAAAAGATCTGTGGTCATTACAGGCATATTCAGTAAAGGCTTGGAACTCATAAAGAAAAAAAAGTCTAATCATAACAGTTATACATATTTTATGTTATATATGAAATCTCACATTCCAGTATTTAAACTACGCACTGTTCATACAGGGTTACATATGAGCCCTCTCATTTGAAACAGATGATGCCAGTTATATCATTCTAATTTCCAGCCTTTTCTTTGAGGCATGGTTTTGAGTTAGAGTTCTTGGAGCAAAGTAAAAATGCTAACCAGTATGGTTGGTCTCACAGATAATATCAAAACAGACAGGGAAGAACAACTCAAAGCTTGTCACATGTTGGAGGCTGCATGAAAGGGGTTGATGAAGAGGCATGCTCACGGACAAGATGTGAAGCACTGACAAAAGGGAAAGGATTGATCTGGAGACAACTGAAAGGCAGCAATGATGAGTGCACAGAGGAAGAAATGGAGGCTGCAGAAGTAGGCCAAGAAGATTCACCTGGATGATGGAAGGAATGTGAGGTGGTCACTTTGGTGAGCAGAACATTAGAAAGAATGTTTTTATAAAACCTGACAGAGAAAATACGTGTATATGAAATATCATAATTTCAATAAAATAATGTAATGAAGGTATGTGCAAGTGTGTTTGGAAGAACTTAGAAAAAATTAATTAAAAATAAGACAGACTGAGAGCCATGTTAGATGGGCACTTGAGAGGGGTTTTGACAGACAGAGTGAAGCAGGTAATATCTGCAGTTATATGAATTGTTTTTACCCTTCTGGGGCACCTGATGGGGTAGAATTTGACAATTTCAGATTTTTGTGAAGGCAGCCCAGAAGAAAGATGGGATGTAGGACATGTAGTGACAGGACAAGGGGGAATGGATTCAAACTGGAAGAGTATAGGTTTAGACTGGATATTAGGAAAAAATTCTTTACGGCAAGAACGCTGAGGCACTGGAATAGGTCACCCAGAGAAGCTGTGAATGCCCCATCCCTGGAAGTG
>VZTZ01033981.1:545676-637031 GCA_013400955.1 Drymodes brunneopygia | reverse complement strand
CTCTAAGGTCTCTTCCAACCCAAAGCAGTCTACGATTTGCCGATTCTGGGGTGGCGACGCGACAACCCCTGCAGTGGAAGAAAACAGAAGAGTTTAAGGGGAGAGGCGAAGCCTCAGCTTTCAGCTGCGACTGTGACAGTACAGAGGGGGCGGAGAGGCCCCCTGTGGCCGTGCCTACGACTATACCTTTGGCTGTCTCTATCACCGTANGGGGTCCACCCCGCGGGCCGGCCTCAACCTCGCTCTGCCGCCGGGTCCGCCCTGTCGTCCCTGCCTCTTTGGGGGAGGCCGCCAGCAAACCCGTCCGGGATGGGAGGGGGGGAGGCAGGCAGGCAGGCAGGCAGAACCCGCCGAGGGCCCAGTGGGCGCTGCCAGTCGGGCCCCGGGCGGCGGCGGCATCCGCACGGCCCCGTGACCCCGCGGTATCCTCGGCACTTCCACCCGCGTGTTTCCGCAGGAATCCTGGGCTCTGGGTGGGAAGGGCTCTGCGGGCCGCTGGCCGGGCCGGGGCTGCTGCAGGCCCCCGCGCCGGTGGGGTGGTGAAGTGTTTTGGGCTGTCAGAGCCAGAGCTGCGCTAGATGGGTCCATGGTGTGCTCAGACCTGCAGGGCCATCCTCGGCCCCTGTCCTGTTCCAAAAGCTTCTAGCTGTAGTCACGGCTTGTACTGACTTGACACCCATCCTGGTTTTTGTATTGCATTCTTAGGTGTGATAATAAACCTGAGATGAATAAAGGCTGCTGTCCTCTGAAAGGCTCGAGGTCATCCTCATGGTCACATGGTTGAGAGTAAACACAGATAACTTGGAAATGAACAGCGCATGGCATTTGACTTTTCTTTCTGAGATGCATCCCTGCTATTGGCTAATGCCGAGTTCTCCTGGAAGAAACGTGCCAGCTGCCGAACAGCTGTTTCTGTCACATGAACCTCACTATCCTCTAGAAAACTTTTTACTTGGTTGGGTACCTTGGTGTTGCATTTTGATCATGACCAACAGAAACAGAGTTTTCTCTACCATTTCCATTAATGGTAAAGATGTTCAGGCATCCAAGGTGCCACACGATGAAGCTTGGGTATGGCAGGTCTCTGCTTGAGAGCACGTGAAGATGCCCTGGTGTGGCATGTCAGCTATTGCCATTTATTAATAGAAAACTAATCCCCTGTGAGTTAAAATACACTCTGAAATTCTGTGAAAAGTAGTGGAAGTGAAATAAAATTATGGCAATACTGATGCTGATATTGAGATAATGCTTTTCCAACTTCAAAGTTCAGATTTGAAAGGCAGTGTTAGTTCCCCCTTTCCTATATGGGCTGATACAAAGGCCTGTTTGTAGCAAGAGTAGCAGGTTAGAACTGTAACGGTGAGGGATTTCTGACAGTAACTTAAGTAATAGCCATTTATTTATATCAAATACTGGAAGGATGGTGTCTTGTACAAAAGATAACCTAAGTACTAATGTGGATGACTTAGAAAAGTGAGAAAGAGCTGCTGTTCCCCAGCTTTTGTTCCCTTGAGTTTGTAAATTTTGTTCATTAGGGCTTTTGTACAACTTGAACAGTTCCCATAACATTTTTTTTTCATGCTTTCCTCTCCTTAAAGGGCCATGTAAAAGTATAACAAGTGAAATTAACAAGCACAGAAATGTGTAGGAATGCAGCTACTCAGGTGTGACATGAGTCTTTAACAAGAAATACTTACACTAATTCATGATTTAGAAGAAAGGGAAGCTGAATGTTTGTTGAGAGGTACTGTAACTACCGGAAAAAGAATGTAGCTCTTTTTTCTGAATTCTAACACCTGTTATGTTTGGATGGGATCTTCACCTAACTGTCTTATTTATTTATTTAATTTTGCACACTGCGTGTGTTGGTAGGTAGCATTCTCCTGGACTGTGGCTTCTAGTCACGACTTAGAGGTTTTGCCAGTTAAAGAGCTGGCAAATGTCATTACTTACTTAATTTCTTTCGGGGAATCTGAACTGGTCACAGTAGTGAGGACTAGGCTGTTGTTTTGGTCCATCTTTGCTTTCAGGTTTCCTTGTTTTTCCCTGCAGTGCTAGAATGAAGAAGGGTGCTCTGGTAGCCTTTCTTGGTTTGAAGTTTTAATTAAAATTCAAAGATTTTAAGACAGCTTGCTTTACTTCAGCAACAAGTTCCTTTCTTTGAAGTATGGATTTGATGCTTCAGACACCCTACTGACTGCAGTGCAGAGAGCAGGCCGGTGGTCTAGAAAACTTCTGAAAACAATGGATGTCTGTTATCAGACAGGAGAGGCTGGAGCTTTAAAAAATGTGATTAAAGAATGATAAAGTAAGCTTCATGAGATCTGGTGAATTTTAGTAAGGGACATCCCAGTCCTCAAAGCAATAATACGTTTGTTTCTGCCTTTGAAAAGGAAGTCATTGTTCCCAGTGTCTAACTGAGCATTGCAAAGCTGTATTTGCTCCAGGCAAGAGCGTAGTTTTTTGAAAAAGAATTTGGAAGTAGAATTAAAGTCGTTGGGAAGGCCAAGTATACAATGCTCAATTCCATCTATCCCATAATTTAAGTTTATTCAGCAAATCAATCTAGAGTTTTCCTAACAGGGATCTTGTTTTTGATGGTTAAGTTTTTAGACATATTTGCACCAGTGTTTTCTAATGTACTTTGTGTTTTGAACCTAATTAAATTGCGGAATGATCACTTTCACACAGGGCAAACTCAGAAGATGAATCTCTTCCAATCCATAACAAGTGCCTTGGACAATGCTTTAGCCAAAGATCCAACTGCAGGTACCTTACACTTGTTAGTGTGTTTTGCTTTATATAAGTTGTGTTTTGGTTTGCCTGTCTGTACAATATTTAATGTATTTCTCATGGCCTTTAAAGTTTTCTAGTAAGTTATTTCTACACTTTGATCTCAAATCTTGAAAATGTGTTGCATTAGCAGATTACTAAGGGATTATATGGTCTAAGTTGCAGTTATATCTTCTGTATTAGCTCTGTGTATTTCACTTGAAAGTGAGGAGATACATTATTTAACATGCTTATAGTATTATTGATGAGAATTGTCCTTAAGGGCAGCTTGAGTCCCACTGGTAGGAGTTTTGAAAATGTAAACATTACTTTCGCATTTCTTAAACTTTCTGTTCCTTAAAGCCTGTATTTTTTTAGAGACGGTTTATTCCTCGCTGTGTACATTCTGCTTTCTTCCCTGCCCTCCAAAATGAATTTACAGCTTTACTGATTTCTGTCATTGTTGTGCACAGGCAGTGTAAGATTTGCTAGGCTTTTGCGGTCTGGATAACCCAGAACTTGGAAGATGCTACCTCATTATAGTGGGATTTAAAAGGCTTATCCCAAACTCTTGCACAAAACTATTTACTCCACTTTTAATTCTTATACACAACAGGAGGTCTTTTGCTTCTGTTATCCTAACAAAGGAATGATGATGGCCAGATATCCAAAAGAGATGCTTCATGCCATTAACACAGCTGCAAAGGCTGCATCATCATGTGTAATTTTAGGTTTTCTTTTTGGTATTTTAGTAGCCCTTTTTGGCTTGAATCACTGCTCAGCCTAAAGTCTGACTAATTGTCTAATCTGTTGGGACAAATTCCATATTGTCTGTCCAGTACTGTGCCTGTATGCATTCTCTCTCAGTCTAAAGCTACCGTATGCACCTTGATTAGATTAAACTTAAACAACTGAGCGTAAATTAGGGCCAAGAAAAGATTTGGTTACCATTTCTGTAGAATCAGCCACATAAAAGCGAGTAGAATGTTAGTCCAGCAGGAACCTAGACTCATATATAATTTTGAGTCTTTAAAGAACCAGTTGCTTTAAGGTTCCAATCTTGCTCCTCAGCTTTGCAGGGCTTAGTCTTTGTAAAGCCGTTTGCAAGACCTTGTTGGAATTCTGTAGTCCAGACGTGAGTTCTCAGAATCACTGCACTTACTGAATTAATTAGGATTTTTCGCAATAGAAAACATGTCCTTCATGTGTTTTTAGTTGTATAGGAATTGAGCAATTGTTTTTAAGTGTGGAAATCCTCATACTTGTGTTGATGAGAATTAGAATATTTCCAGGAAAATATATTTCAGTGGCTGAACTGAATGAGTAAATCCATTCAAGTCTGTGAATACCAGCATTTAATGGGAATATTTTTTGTTGATGCCAGCTGGCTCAAAAGTAATGAGCCATATGGTAACAGAAAGGCCTTACAAAGGTTTTAAGTGCATAAGATCCCTCACAAATTATTGTTAAAATTTAGAGAAGTGATCTAGGGACATTGATCAGTCATATACCCCATGAGTGCATTCATTTTGCATCATTATAGAAGTTAATTTTCTTTTAAGTGGTGTCATTGATGTGATTAGCACAAGTATGTTAATCACTTTCAGTGATTCCAATCAGAAATTTATTTAATTTAACTAAGAATAGTATTTGGAAGGCAAGAAGGTTAACTTATTATTTTGTGTTCTTTAGAATATGGAGAATATTGAAGAATTGGGGAATAATCAGAACTGACCCTGGTTCATGCAAGCAGCTATTAGTGATACTGCTGTATATCTTACATGCTTAAAAAATTGAAATGGGCAATACTTGTTTCTGTGAAATAAATAACTAAACTGTTTTAAGAAAAATTAGGCATAATGATTCCATAAATTCAAAGAAAAAAACCCTAGCAGATTAGTTGATATGAAGCTACGTTTTAAAGGCAAATACTTTAAGGCTTTATTGACTAAAAGAATAGCATTGTTAAATACTGAGAACTGTCCTAGTTATTAAATAGTCATCTTTTCTGTAGAGGAGTTCCTTTGAAGTCACTCTTCAGGGGTCTGGCAAGTATGCTTGGAGAAGGCTTGATATTTCATATTGGATTGGTATTTTGAAGAAAACTTCAATTTGATGGTTTTCAAAACACTATATTTATTGAAATCTGTGGATGAAAAATGCAAATGGTTACCAGTTGAAGCAGAAGGTTTAATTTCATGACTCTTTAGTAACTGAATGTAACTGCTTTTTGGAACTTCACCCATTTAGTTTTAGACACTGTATTATTATAGGATATTTCAGAAAAATTGTTTAATTAAAGCCTGACAGAATCAGCTTCATGAATTCTGTTTTGAGACAGCTGTGTTGGTGTTCTGATTCCTCATTAACCTTGGTTCTTCATTTGTTATAGTCAGGCTGTGCATGAGAAATGCTTAGATTTAAATAAATCTTGGAGTGAAATGAAATGTTAGTAGTTACTTTTGTTAATGTCTCATATAAAAGCCTTTGAAACATGATCATTTAAAAGTAAGATGCATTGGAGTAATGTTAGCCTCCCCTGCTGTTCTTATTTGCAGTTGTATTTGGTGAAGATGTGGCCTTTGGTGGAGTCTTCAGATGTACAGTTGGCTTGCGAGACAAATATGGTTAGTTAATTTATAAATCTGACATCAGTTTCATATTAACATCTCTGCTCTTTTTTTTTTACCCGTTTTGCTGTGAGAAGTACTGTCACTGGAATGCTAAAAAACCGTAAAAATCAATGTTTCATGTATGGCAGGCTACTTAAAAAGTGTATAGCATTTTACAGGTCTTGGAAGCTGGTTGTGGAGACAGTAAGATGATACAGCTTTTAATTTGGCAATTGCTACTCCCCCACTGCAATTGCTACTCCCCCACTGGGCTATTAAAGAGAAGAAGAAGTTATATTAAGTTTCAGGAGCTTACTTTCTTCAAGGCATAGAGATGTCTGGGACCTTTTGCAGCAAGTGATTGAATCTATTTAATGATAATGAAGATGTGTTACAGCCATCTTGGAGAGCAAAGGTTCACTTTTTTTTGAGTAAACCAAGAAAGGGAGAGGACAAAGACTATACTTACAGGAAGTTTCGGAAACACAACCATATTTTCTTGTCTTTCTTCTCTGCTCCAATTATTATGTGGGTGTTCTTTTGCTCTCTAGTTTACACGTTAATGTTCAAATAATTTGGATAGAACTTGTGTTAGCAATGATCTTCAGTGCTTGTTGAGATTGAGTTACAGTTCTGTAACTGGTGTGATTTGTTGACTGTGTACTAGATTCCGTATGAAAACCAGGCCTCTAAGACAGCAACCAGTTGCTGGAAATATAGGCAACAGAAGACAATGTTCGGGAAGTAAGTAACAGGAGCAGATGGTTGCATAAGCAACCTTCTTGGGTTTTAGTGAACATCTCCAGTTTAAAAGACAGAAGGGACAAACTTCATATTGTTAGGGTGGTGCTTTGAGGGTTCTTTGATGGGTTTTTTTGATGTGAGACAGTCATATAATATTGGAATGAAGGAAAGAGATTATTTAATCTTTGTAGTAGCATTTTATCGGTAGTGTATTCCAAAATGCCAGTGCCGTTCAAACACTGTGGCAGTCTTAACTGCCCTGACAGAGCACAGGGGGTCTGTTGAGGGAGTGCAAAGGACTGTTTACACTGTGTTAATCAGGATGGTAACAGCGCATCAGCAGCCTAACTAGATTCAGTTTTATTTCATGGGTATAATATCAAAGATTTTTAGTGAGCTTTTTTGAGGAAGCTATGATGTGACTTTGGGAGTATGTGGAAAGAGCTCCTTTAAAGCGTGAGAGGGAACATGAGAATTGGGGAAGTACTTATATGAACACTGAGCAAGGACTAATGAAACTAGTGTTGCCATTTGCTCAGGGAGGGTGCTGACCTCTTCAGGATGAGTAAAAGCATAGATTTTATTAGGAAAAACTAAGAAGTGCTCTTGTTTCATGTGATGGTAAAATAAAATGGGTAAGTATATTAAGTGCTGGTGAGATCAAATGAACAAGGTAGGAGGCTGTCTCTTCATTCAGACCATTGCAAAGATCATACTTGCTAGAGGAAAAGTGTATCAGCTAGAAGAGAAGGAAAAATTTGAAAAACTTTTTGCTTTTTTCCTACATTAATAAAAAGTTGGTTTTACAGATTCTGGTGTTTAGGTCTAGGTGAAAAGTGAACTGAAGATGTTGATAGTGATTGAGAGAGAAGGAGGTGAAGAAGGCATGACTTGATGTGGTGGGTTGACCGTGGCTGGAGGCCAGTACCCACCAAAGCTGCGTTATGACTCCTCTCCTCAACTAGACACAGGAGAGAAAATATAACAAAAGGCTCATAAGTCAATGTAAGGATATGGAGAGGTCACAAACCAATTACTGCCGTGGGCAAAACAGCCTTGACTTACAGAAATTGGTTTAATTTATTACCAATGAAAATCGGAGGTGGATAATGATAAGTAAAACAAATCTTAAAAACATGTTCCCTGTACTCCCCCTCCTTTTCTGGGCTTAACTTCACTCCTGATTCTTTACCACCTCCTCCTCCCCCACAGCTGCACAGGGAGACAGAGAATTGGGGTTATGATCAGTCAGGTGGACATAGGGGAAGTTTCTGGCAGCTTCTGAAAGGAGCCACCCCTAGAGCTCCTTCCCCTTCTATCAAAACCTGGCCATACAAACCCAATACACAGGAAAAAGAAAAGTTCTTTATGATGCTGCTTAGGTGCCCATAAGTAAATGAAATACAGTATCTGAAATACAAGTTTGAACAGAAAGAGAGTCTGAAGATAAGGTCCTTAATTTAGGACTCATTTACAGAATGGTAATTCAGTTTTGTAAGGCAGATAGGAGGGCATGGGTAACTCAGCTTCTTTCTTCACTGATAGTGAAATTCAGTAGAAAACAGGCAGTGACAGAAGAGGGAATGGCAAAGATGAACTGGAGGATGTACTGAAAATATAGTTACAATGCTGAGGAGAAACAAAGAAGACTGAAAGTGCAAAAATTGAAAGAATACAATGTTTTGAGGGGTGTGTCTGCCTATCAGTGTAGTCTCAGAGATTAAATAAATTGTAGATGGAATGCTTGTTTTATTAAAGGGCTAGACTCCTCGTAAAGTAAGGAGGAATTCCAGATGGAAGTGACCACCAACCAGCCTGATGACTCGTATGAGGAAGATTACATACACTTACTGACTCTTTCCCCATCCCCCTCCTGAATTTACCATCAAATTAATAATAGGTGGTACAAGTAGTATAATATGAAGTTGTTTCTATATATTGATGTAAAATATGAAGGAATGAATGGGGTTTTTTTCTCCTATCCTGGAAGAGTGAGGCTGATTTTTGTTTCATTTGTTTAGTTTCTTTTTCCTTGTAGATAATTAAAATCACTAGGTGGCAGTCTATGCCTGTAAGCTGTTATTTTGATACAGATTGATAGTTCATTTTTAAGAGGTCAAGGTCTAAATATCATCTAATACTTTAGTAGGAAGAATTTAATATATTAATACTCAGTACAAGTATTATAGAGATGTTGGTTGCTGTCCAGAATGTTACTGAAGTCTCTCTGGAGAGACAGAGATTTGCTTTTAGAATAAATTTGTCATTAAATATAAAATCTGCTTCTTTTTTTTCTTTTTCCAGTTCAGTGTTATGTTGTATAAACACAGCCAGAGGCCTGTACTAGTAAGTGAAGGAAAGCTCATTGACTTTTTAAGGAAATAAATACTGCCTTTTGATTAGATGAATTTTTAACATGCTACCAGGAATTTTGTTTAAAAATATTTAATTAAGGAATTGTATGTAAATAAGTCAGTGTGTGGAAGTTTCATTTCCATGATAGTATGACTAAAGATAGTATATTTGTTCTTACAAATCTTATGTCGAGGTCTGAAATACATGATTCCAGTTTTCTGGCATTGAATTGAATGCTTTAAAATCTGTTGTTGTGTAATTCTGTAAATGAGTAGCCTTTCTGAAATATTTATGCAGAGTGCTCCTTTCAGAGAAGGGAAATAAGTGTTGTACAGTTTTTTTGCTTTGTCCTCTCCCTCTGGTCCGGTGCACTGGAAGACATATTCATGTTTTATTTCTTATCTCCTTCCCCATCACCCTCTGACATGTTTTTGATTGTCACCATTTTGCGGAAGTTACATCCTCTAACCTTTAGAGTATCTTTATCGAAATAATGAATGCCTGCTGTTCCATAGTCCTGCTCTCTGGAGGTGTTTCCTGTCTTTATAGCAGTGTGGTGTAAACTGCCTGCTGTATTTTTATAGCCTAGGTAATGTGTGCAAACATTTAAACTTTTTTTTTAAAGGGAAATACATTATTATTTCAGTCCTTCAGAGAAAATGCTGTCCATTTGTCTTTGAGTCTGCAAATGGATTTGAAACAATGATCTTGGAGTGGGAATACATGTTCTATTGCTCTGCCTGAAGTGTGAAATAAAGTTGCAGCATGTAAAGATCAGTGTCATCCACAGGACAGAAATACAGAGGAGATCAGAGGTAGGAATAAGATGATAGGAGGTAAAGAAATAGGAGGAAAAAACAGAGGTACAAATAATGTAAAAATGGAGAATGTGGGCAGAAGTGAAGACTGAGAAACAAGAATAGCAGAAATAGTGATTGACAAGGAATGTCATTCAGAAGAATGCTAGGACAGGTGTAACTCAAAAGAAAAAAAAAAAGACCTCTCTATCCTACTGTGGCCAAGAAATGAAAATTATATGAACAGGGAAGTGAAGTCTATGTATATATATTATACTTTCCTTGAGTGTTCTTTCTGCCATCCTCTAAACACCTACAGCTTGAGGGCTTCCTTATCTGTAAGTGCCTCTATGGTGGTTTGTCTTTCTTACTATTGTGACCTGCACTTGAAGGGGAAATCTAATGTGCACTTGCTGCCATGTCAAAAGATTGTCCTTAGCAAGGGTAAGGATCAGGAGCTTTCTGGCTATTTCAGAGCTCGATATTTTGAGAATGTGGAATAGGATCAGTCCTTGCTCAGAACTCTGACAGTCCGACAGAAGAAAGGTGAGCTTGGCAGGTCTTTCCCCATAGCAGTGCTTGGGTAGAGGCTGACTTTTTTGGGGTTTGTATGTTCACTTTTACAGATGAAATTTGCAAACTTTTTATTGTTTCATAAAATAGGGAATTGTTCAATTCACTGTTGCACAGCAACCTGCAGTTCATTGTCATGGAATGTCCTTCTATTTGCCATCAAGGGAGTCTAGGTGACTATAAGGTAGATTACCAATATTTGTAGGCCTGAATAGATTGTTTCCTAAGTTTTTGAGCTATTGAAAATTATTTTTGACTGAAAGTGTTGTGTAAATGAGTCCTTTACTTTTCAGTAGGGAATTCCTGAATAATGCCGTTTTAATTCCTTTGCAACTATTTGCAAATGCAAGTAGAATGTTACTACTTTGAATGGGAGCTTTTATTTCAAAGATTCTCTCAGTTCCAGGAAGATGTCACTGTGATGTCCCAGTTCCAGGAAGATGTCCCACCAGAAGCAAGTGCTTGCCCAGGGTATAAGAGACTTGGCCTAGTGCTGTACCTTGGAGGTTCTGAACTTAGTTCACAAAGAGTTGACTGAGATACCAAAGCTGATCTTTGTGGAGATACAGCAGAAATGGTTTTGTCAGCAGTTGTTCTTTTGAAATGTTTTGGAATGAATTTTTCTTTTGCTCATGCGATTCATTTGTCACTGTTTGGGATCTTCTGTGTGATTGCAGAGTGAACAAGAGGAAGATAAGTTTCTTCCTTTCTGGATTAATGTCCCATCACTGATAGGAGGGTTTTTGACACATGGCTCTTTTTTTTAATCTGTTTTATATGGTCTCTGTTATTGCTGTTCCCCTCTTTTTGTTTGTCAGTGCACACAGAGGTGTACTGCCCACTGCAGCTTATGGTACCGTCAAACACAGTCAGTTAGAGCAAAGTGCTTTTCCCAAGGTTTCTGTATAATGTTGCTAAAATGTTCTGGAGTGATGTTCGCTGCCTTTATTAGCCATGCAGTTTGTGACCTGATTAAGTCCCCAAGTTTTTTCTAATCTATTGTTGTGCAGCCACTAATTGTTTTTTTTCTGGGTGGAGACTTGATAAAATGAAACTCAGTACGAACAACTGTGTGTCACTCCTATATGTACGTAGGATAAAACAAAATCAATCTCAGATCATTTCCTTTTAGGTAATTCTGAGTTACACACATAGCTAGAGACATTCATACATGCAGATAGTAGTAAATGTGTAATAAGCAGCTTCATTTTTTTTCCTCCTTACTCGTTTTTCAGTGTTGTCTCATGAAGTGGAAGCAGCGCTCACAAGTAACTGGAAATTTAATTTTCTTTTTTCCCTAATATTTTCAAGCTTGTGGGATTGTTTCATACCTAATCCTTCCTGTGCTTTATTATTATTATGTTGATGCAGCTAGAAGTGTAAATATAGTTGTTAGGATTATTTTCTTCCAAACCATATTTAAAAGAAAGTGTGAGATAGATGGGGAGCAGATTGCAAACAGTAATTTCTGTCTGTTCAGTCAGTTCAGGATATTTTCTTGCAAATTGATAAATCACAGGAAAATAAAGAACATCAGGATAAGAGGTAACACTTGTATTGAATCCTGTGTGAATAGGGGGAGTTGAATGAGAAATTTCCCCTGTGGCAAATTTCAAACACATCAAAAAGCAAGTGACTGAACTACATATGAAACCACAGTTGGAGCTGTGAAAGAAAATAGTATCCTTATGTTCCTTATGTCAGGATGACCTAGCTACATTAGCAATCAGCTGGATGCTTTAAAAGTGATTTTATTTATCACTTCCATGTTTGTTTTCCTTTTCTTTCTGTCTGCCTTACATAATTTTCTCTCTGAAGCGTAGGGTGTGTTTTGGGACAGATCAGCTGGCAAAGGCTGTTTTTAGCCTTCAGGGATGAAGTTTCTCTGGCTTTCCTACTTACATGGTCCCAGTGCAGGAGTATTGTTATGGTTTGAAGCTTTTCTTTATTGATCAGTTTTCTCTGAACTCTGGTTGCTGCAGCTGGAGGATGTAGGGCATCCAAAGCTGGTTACTTTACTCTTGTGTTCTACTGAGTAAAACGTGGTTGCTTACAGCTCTCTGTTGTTGCATCTCATGATAATGCTAGCTTGTCTTGCAGCAATAATGTTTATTTACAGCACCTGATCCAGTGTAATCCCTGGTTGTTATTCTGTAGACCTCGTGTCTAAGATGTAAACACCTGTGTGAGTTTTCAGGGAACACTTAATTTTCCGTAAATGAATCGTTTATTTATAGTCCAGTGAACTTACTCAGGAGTCCTCGTTTATTTGGCCAGGAGATGGCTGTACCTAGCCATGCCCAAGGGACACCAGCCTTTCTCAAAAAACAGTAGTCATTCTTTGAAGATAAGTATTTACTTGAGCACAATATTACTGTATGAGCTTTAGCTGTAGAAAACTCCTGAAAGCAAGTTCTGTGTTTTAAGTGAAAAGCCTATGGGGAAAACATGTGTGAGAAGATAAGAGTTTTCCCCATGTTGTTAGGGTATTTGGTGAAGGTTCTTGGCTGAAGTTTGGATGTGCTTGCAAAAACTGCTTAATGTCCTCATGGTTTTCAGTGGCATGAAATAATGTGACAATCTTTTGAGGCTGACCTAATAGAAGTAGATATAGTATGGGGTTGTTTTTTAAAAAAATCTGATCTTTTACCTCCAAAACACATAAAATACTTTTAAGTTTTTATATTGTTAGGGCTTTACTGTATAAACAGATAGAAAAATGTTCTCTTGATGCTTCAGAAGCAGGCTGCAAGCCTGCTGGAGAAACATGGTGCTTCTTTGACATAGATCCTGGTCCTTCCTAAAACATTGTATTTGGTAGAAGGAAGGAGTTCAGAATTTTTGACATCATGGACATAAGCTAAGCATGGAACATTTTACTCAGAGTTCAAAATGACTACTTACGTGTAGATTGAGGAAAACCTAAATAGACTGGGGTTTGGTTATTGTCATTTCTTTGTGGGTATATTTAAGTGGAGAATTCTGCAGCTTGCTTGCCTGGTTCTTCCAGAACAGTTTGGCAAGACCTGGATTTGTTCTGATTTATATAAATGTCTTTGAATGGTAACATCTGGAGAACGTGTTCCAGACTCATTACACAATAGTACATTTTGTTCATTTTCAACTTAAATAGCCAATTCTTTTTTGAAGATTTACAGTTAGAAAAAGAAGATAAGTTATTTGAAATCTTGCTAAAATGTAGTATGTCCTTTTAACACCTTTTGTATCTGTGGGATAATGATATAAATCAGTCTCTGTCAGAGCTAAATAGCTTTTATTTTAGTTTTGTTTTTCTTTTCTTTTTAATTGTTCTGATAGTATGCCTGGTGTGAAAACTGTATTTTATTTATTTGGGACTTAGTGTATTTATTATGTTTCTCTTCCTATGTTGTAAACCTGTTTGAGGGAAAGATAAGGAATACATTTTTTAATACAGAACTTGATACTCAGTACAGAGTTTAAGAAAGCTGTTCTCACATTTTTAAGATACTTCAAGACACATTGCTGGGCAAAAAAGTGTGTGCTGCTGAACTTAATAAAAATGGAATTTTCCACTTCAGTAAATACTTGCAGTGAAACATGTAAAAACAATATTTTGTTAATATCATGTCAAGGAAAATGAAACTTTATGTATTGAAGACCCAAGATGGAATTGATGAGCATAACTAGTCTTTGCAGTCAGTATTAATACTAGGTCTGCAAGCACATTTTGTGTACGTTCTTTTAGACGTCTTTCTTTATGCCTCTGCAATTCCTTAGGTGGAATTAAGTGGTTCTCAGTTTCTTTGGTTAGTCCTGTGATTCCCTCTGTTTCATTTGTGTGTTTATTCATCTGACTCATCAACTGGGGTTAATTCAATATGTCTGCTGTTTTTTCTACTCTGAGTTTGGTGGTAAGAGGGTGGTAATTTCAATTTAAGAAGGTGCTGCAGACTTTGTTACCGGGAACAAAAGTCAGAGTTTTCTTGGAAGTAATTTACTTGAAGCCTAAAAGGGTGAAAAAAGTCAAGGTTAATATTCAAGTCAGGGAATTGTCTAAGCAGATTTGCCACAGAAGCACTTGGAGGTGCAGGTTAATCTTATTTTGACTTGATTCAGAGCCATCTTCCAGGTTGGCATAACACTCTAGTCATTTGTTATAAAAGATCTCGTTTTAATTTGCAGAAACACTAAATCCTCAACACCTGGTAAGGGGGTTTCACACTTAGATGGAAGCACCAAGTATAGACCAATTTATTAATTTTTCTCATGCACATGCTTTGCATTATAAAGGGACAGGCATGGTTACCAGAGAGATTTGTAAGATGGTTTTCATTACTGCAGTTTACTGGTAATGGAGCTCTTTGCTCCTGAGTGCTTCTACAGCAGCATGAAACCCTTGCACTTGTGTTGAGAATTCTTGCTTCGCAATTCCAGGTAGATCCAGCATGCTTTCACGTTTACTATAAAATATGTCTACACTACTGATACTGAGGAATGTCAGAGAGAGTAACTTGTATTTGACATTTTTTTCTACTGCTTGATTTTTCATCCAGGTAGTGTGTGCAGCTTATTACAGCAGAATTTTCATTTAAGAGGTTGCAATACTTAGCTTTGACAACTGCTTTGTGTTTCCTGTTGGATCTCTGTCATATCATGTGATATTGCAGGTGATGTGAAAATGCATGGAACTGACTTAAACCTTGTAATTTAAGCTGGTGTGTTGTCTTCTGCTTATACCCACATATAAATATTTGGTAGATGTCAATTTTGGGGCATATTTTTGTGACTATCTGGCATGTCATGTCTCAAATTGTATGTCAGTTATGCTTTTCTGTAAGTGTGCTTCTCACACAACAAAAGTTTTTTGTAGTTGACAAAGGAATGCAGTTAATCATAACTAGAGGAATATTTGAATGCTTTGTCCAGTTAGACATTGCTCTTTTTTTATTTAGGTTGCAACTGGGTGCATGAGCCAGATGATGAGGAGGAATTCAGTGTGGAGTGGGCAGCCTGCATGAATGTTTGAAGTAGCAGTTCCGGGTCAAAGTGTTCTCAACAAGTCATTCTCTTACTCAAGATGATGTGTTTTCCTTCCAAGAGCTCATTAGATCACAAGTACTCTTTCACCTCCTCTTCCTCCAAGAGTCCCTTAGAGAAGCAAAAAATTCTGGTGAGGAAATCTGCCACTGAGATGTGAGCTGCTTTTTAGATGTTTTCCTAAGAGTGTGAATCTGAATCAGTACTATTTTATCAATGTCATGAAATGCTTTCATCAACAGGGCAGGTGCTGGCATAAGAAGTTTTGGCAGTCAGCATGTAGACCTGCTTGGGGCTGTTAATAAACCATGGAGTATTAAGGGTTGTTAGGAGAAGACCTTGAAAGCCATCTGTTTCAAACCAGTACTCACCACAGAGTTGAGTTTAGGTTGCCTCTGGTCTTGTCCAGGTGATTTTTGAACGTGTCCGAGGCAGGAGCTTCTACTACCTCTTGGGACAGCTTATTTCAGCATGTGACTACTGTCATACTGAGGATTTTTTCATTAATATAATTACTTTATTTTTTTGCATCATTCTTTCACTTGGCACTGTGCACCTGAAAAGAATCTGCTCTTCCCCCTGTTCATACTACTGCTTGGCTGCTCTTCTGTCATGGGAGGGGTAAATGACTTGCAAGGTTAGCAGCATTCAAAGCTAAGCCAAAGCTTTGCATTAACCTCCCCCAATTCCTCCCACTTCTTCCCTGAGAAAGGGAGAGAATTACATAATATATTTTAATATTTTTGGTTTATTCTTTAGCTTTTGGTGGGTGCTAGTTTGTCAAAAATGACGGAAAATCGAAACTGGAGGAAAGGGCTAAAAAGTAAACCTTAATTTTTTGCTTTAGGAAAGAGGTGTTATAGAGTTTTTCTGGGTCCTCCCTAATCCAAAAGGCTGTAAGCCTGACAAGGATATTCTTAATGTTATAGTCATGCTGTGGACTTTTAGAATTTACTAAGTTTTACTAGGAAGTTTTCCTTCCAAAACTGAAATTTGGTAACTGTACAGACCGTAAGAATTTCTAGGTAATGGAGGAGAGTAATCCCTATCCATTGTAATCTTTTCTTTGTACTTCAGCAGTTCTCCTGACTCTGATGTTATTTGTGGTCTTTTAAAGTGAAGGTTAAATGAAAATGCAATAAACATGCTTTTCTCCTGAGGGAATCTTGAGGGAGAGGACGTGAAAGTGTAGTTGTGATCTAATAAGTTCTTGGAAGAAAAATACATCGTCTTGAGTCAAAGAATGACTTGTTGAGAACACTTTGAGCTAGAACTACTAGTTCAAACATTCATATTTCTTCAAATGTATGATTTAGTTACTGGGGAAGACTTAAAAGGAAAATATACCCTTCAGCTGTTCCTAATTTCCAAATTACTCAAAGTGCTTTTCCAAAGTGTTGGTAATGTCAGTGACATATATGACAAACTTGTGAGGAATTCCTGTTCTTACCAGTTGCCAGGCAGAACAGGTGTCCCTTACTTTTAGCAACACAGTGGTGACAAGTGGTTCAGAAGGATGCGTTTTTTTGTGGGATTTTCTTTTTTCCCCCCAAATGAGGCATATTTAAGAGTCCTGTGAACAAGTGAAACCAAGTAAGAAAGACTTATCTGTCATTTGATCTTTAAAACTTCTGTCTAAAATAAGAAGTCAGCTCCTTTGTTGCAGAGTAGAGCATGATAGTGGATTTTGCAGCAGAAGAATAGGAAGAAGCAAATTTAGTTTAGTGAATGAAGTCTCTTCTGACCCTGTTATCAGTTGCTCACAGATTTTGGCAGTATGTTGTGTTTTTTTTTTTACTAACTTTATCTTACTGCCATAATGTGACTTTTTGTAATATTTATGGAAAATGTAACGGGAATGCCATGTAATTAGTTGCTGAATCAAAATTTGAACAACTTTTTAATTCAGGGTAACTAAATGTTGAAATTGTTTTGCAGGCATAGGCAGTGTATACACAGTGTGTGTGGATACATGTATTTCTCCTATTCACAGACCCAACTCACTGCACTTGACTTGAGACTTTACACTAACTTGGCTGGGGGCTGAGACCTGGCTACTCTGTCCTGGGGTTGGCTGAGTTCTGCCAGAGGCATGGCTGGGTCATTGGAGCCTGTTATGGATGTTTGGGCACACACAAATGTTCTTGGCTTTTGCAGGATACAGGGTTGGGGAAGAGCAAGAGACAAATATAGCTAAATTCTGTAAGTTGTTACTCTATGCCAATAGAGTAAAAGTCATCTTCAGAAGTTAAAAGCTATTTGTGTATGAAATCCTTTTTATTTCATATAATTGCTTTTCATCAGTTAGGGGAAATAATGTATTTTAACATGGATAGCTCTGGAAAAAGCAGCTTTTTAAATAACACGGCATGTTAGTGTGCAAGGTTTCAAGACTGAATCTCTGTGTCAGTGAACCTGAAGCCATGCTTTGGACAAGTAGGTTTGAAATTTCTATATTCAGCTGTAAAGTTAATATGTATTTACTGGTATTCCCTTTAGACCAATAGGGCCTTTTTTTTTAAAGCCGGAGAGCTGTGACTAGGTTATCAGTAGAAAAAATGGTAGAACAAAATTATTAAAACGAATAAGTTAATAGAACTTCTTTTTATTAACCCAAGGGCTCTAAAGGAGCAGAGTATAAATTCACCAAATTTACTCGCTGTTTGGCCTGCCCTCTCATGTAGTGTCAGAAATGGAAGACTACAAATGTCACCAGTTGTAAAATGGGGCTTAAAAGGGATGGTGGGACCAAGAAAGCTTGAATGTTGGATAGATTGTGTTAATTATGTTAAGAAATAAAATTAGTAGACTTTTGTAGAAGTACATCTATGAGAAATCCTAGATATTCTAGGGTTAGAAAAGGTCTTTAAAGGCAGGACAGATTGGAAATCAGTAATTTCTGTTTGAATTTTCTACACAAAGTCCCTGGTGAGCAGCAAAAAAGCGAATTTGCTGGGGCTTCCTTTTCCTTCCAGTCTTTTCTGCATGTGCAGCCTGACTGCTGTGGTTGAACTCCTAATACATTTAGCTTCTTGGACTTTTCTATTTGACTTTTAATGGATGTTTTAAATGGAAGTCAGTGAGATCATTGGGACAAATA
Source organism: Drymodes brunneopygia (assembly GCA_013400955.1). Taxonomy (NCBI): domain Eukaryota; kingdom Metazoa; phylum Chordata; class Aves; order Passeriformes; family Petroicidae; genus Drymodes; species Drymodes brunneopygia. The sequence goes on along the minus strand of VZTZ01033981.1, from coordinate 619,059 downwards.
AAATGCTGTCCACGTATATTGTTAATACTGCTCAGTACTGACATCTTTTAAGATGCATTTTTTTAACACCAGTGATGTAGAAGTATTTTGAAAACAAAGCACAGTTCTCCTTCAGCTAAATCACCAGCAGTACTCCTTAAACCACCCAAATGGGTGGACTCATGCAGAGTGGTATGAAATTACTCAGAAATGGAGCATTGGGTAGTATGTTAACATTATAGGAGAATTAATATTGTTTGAATATCTCATTTTTGAAGTCAGATTAAGACAGGAACATGACTTGTTGCAGTTACTGAAATCTGAAATATTTTTTGCTGATGGCTTGGAACAAATAAAGATGAAGCAGCCAAAACATTAATGCACAATAATCGGCTACAAATGTCTGTAAACATGTTCTGTTAGGTTGCTATGAAACTTTTTATTCCTGGCGAATGAGAAGATGACTGTGAGACTGCCTTAAAGCTGTTGTCTCTCACACAAAGGGTTAGTGGTAATTTGGACATTCTTGGGATACCCTTTGTTCTGAAAATCACAAGGATCACTCTTTTTTTATTTAAGTAAAATGGAACCAAGTATTGCTTTTTTCCTTAATGTATGTTCTTCATAATTTCAGATTTTCCTTAGAGTGTTTTCTCACTTCCTTAACATGCATCTAGTCTTACTACTGAGTTATTGGGCCAGAGAGATGAGAAGAATCATCCTTTTTTTTCAGACAACCCTCCCTGTTTGCTGTATTGCTTCCCTCAGTAGCTGGCAGAGGGCACTGACCTGTTCAGATGGCTGAAACCAGGCATGTTTGTAAAGCCAGGCAGGTTAATTGAAATGCACACCAGTGAAATGTCTTCCTGCAGAGGCTGACGCACATGGGTTTAGAAAATGTAGAGGTGCTGCTTTCACCTAGACTGACAAGTCAGCTCATTGAGTTGGTGTTTGTTTGTTTTGAGCTGTGTGCCTGATGCAAATCATAGAAGAAGAACACATTTTAGGAAGTGTTTCTTTGTTGGTAGGGAAATGAAATGCGGAAACACAACGTATCTCTGAGTTTTCGGCTTCAGTAGGATTTCAGTGGAAATCTGACTCAGCTAGTTTGCAGGGGGTGATGTGAATGTCTGTTTATCAAAATGGACTTGCTTTTCACATTTTGAAAAAAAAAGTGAAAAATAAAAAAAAGTGAAATAAAATAGATAACAATACATAGATTTAATGCACTTATATGCTAAATATTTAAATATTTTGTGTTAGTTTTAGTAATGATTTTCATACTGTATCAATAAAATTAGAAGGTTAAAGAACACCATACAATTTTTAATGTTTGGAGAAATTAATAGATTTGTTTTATCCTAACAATGTGTATGTCTTTTTTGTCATGAGGGGCTAGATTTTATAAAGAAAAACCTCGAAACTCTGCCCAAGATTATCTAATAAATAGTAAAGTGCTTTAGAATTTGCTTTTAAGAGGTCAGTATTATTGTTTTACTGCTACAATCAAAACCGTTACTGAGTAATAAATCTCATTCATTGAGTTCCCTAGCTCAGTCTTTTTTGTTTTAGGCCATGGTACTTCAGAACTGTGCCTCTAGTCCTGAAAATCCAAATGAGGTGCTGCACGCTCCTCACATTACAGCTGTCTTGTTACATTTCAGTTTTCCTTTATTGATTTTCACCTCATTTATTTCATCATACTCCATTGATAGCAGCATGATGCCTCTAATTCAATATTTCAATAGTATTTCAGCAGTTTTATTAGGATGTATTTTATATTTTGAATTATAGAGTGACATACTAGTGTGGTGGAGCTAAAACACTTTTAAATTAATTCACCACCCTAAATTGCTATTAAAAAATTAATTTTCAAGTTTGTATTAATTATTAGTTAAAAGCTCATTGTACAGGATTGTTTGAGTATATTTCAATATCTGTGTGGGGATTATTTATTTATGGAACCTATGTATTAGGCTGTTAGAGTGTACTCTGGAAAATCTGTTACAGTGTACTCTGGAAAATCTGTTAATGAAGAATAAGGGTAGGTAAGCTGTAAGTCTTAGATCAAAATATTCTGTAAGCAAGTGAAGTGAAAAAGAGTGATCTGCCAATGGACTTTGAAGAAGTAGGAAAGAAAACTACCAACATTACCGTATGTCTTAATAATGTTAATACATTTTGAGTTTATTAAAATAAGATTTGTTTTAAATTAAAGTTAATTGTGTCAGTGAAAGAGAAGGGAATCAAGATGGCTAATTCATGGTATGCTAGATAAATAAAAGGGAGGGAAGGAGATGTTTGCCAAGTAGTTATGGTGTTACAGATGGGTACGGGTACAGGCACCTTCACAAATGTGATGGTGAGGCCTGGGGCAGCTACACACTTGCACAGGAAGTTAGTTTTCCTTCTTCTTTGGCCATGATGCCTGTAAGTGGAGAGAGTGCACCAGAGGATGCAATGTAGGAACTGAGATTACAGCTTCTTCAGGAATGAGAACAATTTACACAGTTATCTGTCCCTTTAGGGGAAAAATAATCTTGGCTTTTCTTTGTTTCCACTGTCTTGTATGAGAAATCGTGGTGTGTCCTGCAATCAATGTGGCAGCTCTTTGGACTTGGTGTTGCCTTGTGGAGCCTCACTGACACCACCAACATTGTAGTATCATTTGATGGCATTTCTTTTTTTACCTGTTTTGAATGAATGTTCCTGGAGGGGAAAGCAGAGGGAGAGCCAAAAACATATTCACTGATGTATATATAGATATATAGATACATACACACATGTGAAAGACAGGATACAAGGGGTGACTATGGTGTGCTGGATGATGTGTGAAAATGAAAGATGTGTCCTTTAAAGATTTGTAAAACATACCTCCCTTTAGTATATTGCAAAAACAGCCCTGGACAATGGTTTTTCCCTAATCATCCCTCTCTGAAAACTTCTGTTAGCTTTCCATTTTATAGTTGAACTTACAGCTATTGAAATTAGAAGTCATCCTAGTAATAGCTTTCCCACTTTCTAGTTTAGTCTGGTTTTTTGGTTAGTGATTTCATGGTTATTTTGTTATTGTTTAATTTATTTCATAGCCACTGGTGTGCACTGTGAACATTTTTTCCATCCAATTTGAAGTCTTGGCATTTTCATGCATGATGGATTCCTATAGAAACGTACTGTCTATTTCCCAGCGTTCTAAAGGGAAGATTTAATAGCAGACTGAGATTTTTCTGCTGTACTCCCTTGGCAGAAAAGTATGACTGGTAAATATTGTAAATATGTCTTATAGAGGATATTGTAGTGGTGTTTCATCTCCCTCCCACTCTTTCTTGTTTTTAATTTCATGATCTGAACAATTTTGTCTGCAACCATCTATTAGATTGATGCGTATTTGGGATCTGAAATTACTGTGGCACAGAAATGTGTCAGGACTAAAATAGCCTGTTACACTCCCATGGGGAAGAAATGGAATCAAATGTTTTGAGTTTGTAGCAGGAACAGCAGTTTTTTGTCTTGTTTTCGAGACAAAGCAAATTATGCAAATGTGGCCTTACCTCAGGAGAGAAGAGTGGTAAGAATGGGCACTGCAGATGGGGTGTGTGGACAAGAGGCAGTGTGCTTTTGTACAGGTGCTCCTGTTCATCTGTCTGCCTTGCAGTAGGGACTGTTACCTGTCAGTGGCTGGAAAAAAATGGAAGAAACAACACTTACCTTTGTTGTAAACCTAAAAAAATTCTTTTAAGTGTTGTTTACTGCCATATGAGCATGAAGGGTATGCATGTTTAAGTGTGAATACATCAGAACAAAATTTCCTTCAAGTGTTAAGAATGTTGTAAGTTATAGAAACTGTTATTACCTTCCATTTAGTTTCTCCTTTTCTTGTTCTGAATTGTTATAAGTTGAAGTATCTGTACCTGTAAAGGGTGGTTATTGTGTCTACACCTAAAAAAACCCATCTAAACAGCCATATGCTTAATTGCATGTGACTTGTTTATAAGTAAAATATTTCTGGGACTGTATTTTCCACTTAGAGCTGGTGTATTAAAAGAATTGTGTGTTGATTTTTCTTTTTTTTTAATATAGGTAAAGACAGAGTTTTCAACACCCCTTTATGTGAACAAGGAATTGTTGGCTTTGGTATTGGAATTGCTGTTACAGGTGCGACAGCCATTGCAGAAATTCAGTTTGCAGATTACATTTTTCCTGCATTTGATCAGGTTAGTACTAATAAATTTGAGAGCAGTTAAAAGAAATCTTACAACTGTTTAAATTACTCTTCTGTTAGTATTAGTACTTGGTTTGAATATGTAATTTTTGCAAATATAACCACAGCTCTATTGCTAATATTTATGCATGCTTTAGGTAAACAGGCGTAAAATGCAAACAGTTCTTGTACTGTACTATAAACAGTAAAATGTACGAAGGCCAATTTGAAGGCTTATTAAATAATGGAAATTAAAGATCTGTTTTGAGGCAAATGTCTGTTTGTTTTAATTTTTGGTTTTGTGTCTGTGTTGGCTTCAGCAACCCTAAATTCAACAATCTGTGTCTTTCAAAGATGTTCTCTTGTTTCTGCATACAGCTGCAGCTGGCCATGTGTCCACAGGACAACGTACAGATCTGGACTGGGCTGATTGACAGTATAGAATGAGGAAACAACTGGGTTATAAGGCTACCCCTGAGGCTTAGGCATCTAACTTTAACACAACAAATTGTTGGTTTACTTGCCTTGGAAAATGTTTGTCTTTGCGCTGGCTTACAGTATTCCTTTGCTTCTAATTTTGTCCTCTGAATCCCATGCATGGAACAGATGATGTAGTTACATTGCATGTATTGAAGTGTCTTGATGCATAACTAGAGGTATTAGACTGAATGTTGCTTTTATATAAAATCTTCCCAGATTGTTAATGAAGCAGCAAAATATCGTTACCGCTCGGGAGATCTGTTCAATTGTGGAAACCTCACCATTAGAGCACCCTGGGGCTGCGTGGGTCATGGTGCACTATATCACTCTCAGAGTCCAGAAGCGTTTTTTGCTCACTGTCCAGGAATAAAGGTATAATAACTCCTATTTTATGAAGATTAATTTTTTCTGTTGTTTATTTTATAAAGGACCTGACTAGCAATGAGTCTGGATGCAGACAGGGGAAGAAGAGTAGATGTCAGTCCACAACAAAATATCTGCATATGTTAATTAAAAACTATTAAAAACTTAAGAAAACTTAAACGCTGTTAAGTGTTTGAGAATTTATGGCCATTATTGAAGCCATCTTTGGTAGACATAGCATTTTGTGTTTGTTTTTTGCACTGCATGCATTTTACATAGTTTTGTGTCCAGTATAGTACAGAGCCTAAAAACTAACACTTAATAAGTAGTACTTTTCCTTTATATATTTTTTTAAAATTTCTGCATCTGTCTTAAGTGCATTACTGAATTAATGTATATCAAAGGCAGTGGTGGGTAGTGGGCACAAACACCAGAGGTTCTGTCAGAACAGGAGGAAGCACAGATTGCCCAGAGAGTTTGTAGAGTCTCCGTTCTTGGAGGTATTCAGAATTTGTCTGGACATGGTTCCAGGTAACTTGATCTGGATGGCTCTGCTTGGTCAAGGGCATTGGACCAGATGACTCTCTGGAGGTCTCTGCCAACCTCAACTGCTTGCTGATTCTCTGAATGAGAGCTTTAGGCAAGCTTTCTGCCTGATACGGTGGAATCCCTTGAAGTGAAGATGCCTAGTGCTTAGGTGGATAACTTTCCTAGAGAAGTGGGAGGGGCAGGATCTAGTCATCTGAGATTAAGAGAGCACTGTTTGTCAGGCTTTCCATTTTTTGTCTGTGAACTTGTACTTCTGGGTTAGCTGGCATCCAGTCCATTGAGCAATGACTCATGGCAGATTAACGTGGAAGATTTAAGCAGAACCAGTATTTGTATTCTAAAGACACATGTTCATTGTTTATCTGCTGTTTAAACTGTTGTCTCTGTATGAATTTGGTGTCCTAAAACTTCAGATATTACTCATCTACAGGGAGGCCATAGCCATTTCTCCTACTTGTTTTTCTCTTTACTTAAATAAAAGACCTTATATTATTCACATTTTATTTCATTATATTTGAGAAATGGGATACATTTCTGTCTTTGGGTGTTCTTTATGGTATTTGTGGTCCCCTTCTGAACTTGAAAATATTTCCTGATTATAGACAAAAGCATTCTAAAAAGTCTTTTGCCAGGTTATTGAATCAAATGTTTCCTAGAGCTTGTTTAAAAACTGAAGTAGTTTATTATTGTATAAAGGAAAAGGTAACTTGGATGATTAAAATACTGCCTCCAGGTCTAGCTAATTTCTGCTGATCTTGAAGGTCAAATTCAAATTTTTATATTCTAAACCTAGGGATGAAGTTTAGTGGTCCACTCTGGTGATTAAAACTCTTTCTAATTCATACCAATTACCTAGACTGATGGCTAGTCCTGTCAATAAGTTAGTAGCTCAGAATTTTATTTAGTCGCTCCAGGTAATATTATTTCTTTGCTCCCACCTCTGGTCTTTGTGTTGATTTTTCACTTTCTTTCACTTTTCCTTGGGTAAAGTGCTAAAATAGGTTGCTACCACTAAGATTTATCATCTCAGTTAAAGTTAAAGGCACATTAATTCTGTGGAAGTGATGGAACAATTTACTAGTTTTTTGTGCACAGAGAAGTGTTTTAGACTCTTATTGTTTGAATACTGTTGCTTTGTGAAATAATAATTTTTGCAAAGCTGCTTGTTGATGCAGTTCATAATGTTCCCAGATTGCAGGTATTTTTGAATAACCCTGGCCCTGAACATAGCAATCAAGAGGTTAAAATAAACTTGTAGTTCAGATGCATTTTCAAATGTCCCATTTCTAACCGTATTTTCTCCGTATGGCAGGAGGAAAGGCAATGTCTTACAAGCTGAGAAGGGTAGGGTTTGGTCTTTGACAAGAGTGGCTTTCAAAGCAGCCCTCTTATTAAACTTTGTGAAAGGTTTCTGGCCTTTTATTTTGTGTTTTTCTTAAGTGACAGGTGAGGTTTGGGTTGCCCAAGCCGAAGGGAGTTTGGACAACTATGGTTATTTAGGGGAAGGATTGTGGTCATTGGTACTTACGCAAAGCTTGTTGCGGTTTGGGGACACTACTGGATGGTTGTAGCTTTTGTCCATTGTTGTGAGGGTGTACGTGGAAGACATTAATATTGATTCTCTGCAATCCATCGTAAGAATATCTGCTTTCATGGTTGGAAACTTTCTTTTTCTTTTCCAGCCTAAATTTGTTCCTAACTTGTATGTTTAACTTATCTGTCCTTCACCATCAGGTTTGTATCCTAAAACACTTGTACTCTCTCTAGTCTTTGTTTTGTTAGACTAAACAAATCAAAGTATCAAAGAAACGTTAACAATATCTGGAGCTCTTTTGACATCTGTTTCATTCATTTTCTTTTCAAAGGGTTGAAAGAATCATGAAGTATTCCAGTTGAGTTTCTAGCAGTAATTTTTGCAATAGCACTAGCAGTTCCTTGGCTATGTTGTTACTTTTTTTACAACTTTACTGCCTAGCATGCTAGTTATCTTTGGAGCAGATAATAGACTCAGATCTGAATTTCTACTCCTGAGTTCTAAATCTAGAACAAAATTGTAGTTCTTAAACATGTGACTTTCAGTATGTATTTTTCAGTTTGTTTTTGTCAGTCATGTCCTCAATATGATCTAGGTCTTTTTAGTATCATCCTCTCTAGTGTAGTGACTTCCAGCTTTGGAATAGTTTTCGTTACCATGTTCTGACTTAACATTGTAAATGAATAAGGTAAATAAAGACTGTCCTAAAAGTGATTCATTCCTAAGGAGCTGTATTAGTGATATCCATGGGTAATTTCCCATGTGACTATTACCAAATGCTTTGGTGAAATATTAATAAACTGCTTCTCTCTTGTTTAGAAAAATCGCTTACTGTTAATTTGATGTAGTAGATTTAGGTCATGTATTCACTCTTTTTTATTACTTTTATATAAAGAAATGATATTACTCTCAAAATATATTTTGAAGCCATGGCTGTAGTTCATATGGATTTTTTTTAAACAAGTGCTAGAACTAATGTTTTCAGTGAATTCTAACTTCACAGCTATAATAGTGTTTGCTGATAGACTTCATGAGCTCTTTGAGGTCTCTGGGACAGAAATTTGTTGGTTCTTCTGATCTGAGGAAATTCTGCTCTTGGGTTCTATTTTCATTTAAACTGCAATAATTTTGTAATTTTCTTTTCATAATTGAAATTCTCTTAGACCATCCAAAGTTAACTCTTCTATTGGCAAATGAATTATACTGTTTCTTTTTAAGTATTTGGATTACATCTGGCAGCCTTGCTTAGTTTTTTTGCTTGATAATAGTTTAAGGTATTTATTGGTTATTTATTTGCAAAAGGAATATATTTCATGCTTCCACTGTAAGCAAAGAAAGTCAACTTCAAATGGCTATTTCCTTCTGTAGCCTTCAAAACTTACAGGACTAAGTCTGAATACCTTCAAGGTCTATTCTGATGACTCTTTACCCAAGCAACTGAGGATCATTCAGCTGAATTTTTTTGTTATAAATCTACATTAATTTTACTAAGTATATATATATATATATATATACACACACTTACATATGTGTATATATATAAACACACATATATATATATACACACACTTACATATGTGTATATATATATACACACATATATGTGTATATGTATATATATATATAGGTATATTAATCTGACTGACTTTTTTGATCCTTTTACGTCAGATGTTACTGTTAAGATGTTAGTTCTTCCTTATCTGAGTGGAGTACCTTAGTATTTAAATCATTGTATAGAGGGGAACTAATAAAGCCTCATCAACAAACAAAATAAAACTCAAAATTTGGAGTGTGTTTTAATAATGTAACACTGATGTTAATTCACCTGGTAAGAGCTGCTCAATCTGTATGTAGACTTATTTAAAGCAAATAAATGCTTAGTATTAAGTATTATTGAGGAAGTTTCTAGCAGATTTGCAATTTTAAATAAACTATTTAAAAATATATTTACAGGTTGTTATTCCAAGGAGTCCTCTGCAGGCCAAAGGATTGCTGCTGTCATGCATAGAGGACAAAAATCCGTGCATATTCTTTGAACCTAAAATACTTTACAGAGCTGCAGGTAAAGATTGTGTGTTGTATTTTCCAATAAAGCAACAATGTTTGGGGTTTTTTGCACATATATGTTGATAGCCACAGCTAAAACAATGCTTCAATAGAAGTCTTGATTTGTTTGGTCTCTAGCTATGTTGTGGACTGGGTTTTTAGAGGAATTGTGAAAACTGTATAAATTTTCAAAGTTTGACTGCAAAGATAAATGAATGTTTACAGTCTGATTTATGCTCAATTCGCTTTGGAAGTGGTATGCTTTACAGCCTCAGGTTAAAAAAAGAACTAGAACTGAGAGGTATTATTCTTTATCAAATTCTGATATAAATTTGGCAGACCTTGAACTGCTTTCTCGTGGTAGCTTTATATAATAAAGTAAGTTTCCAGATAAGTTTTTATTTTTCCAAAAGAACTGAGCCCCACCATCACTTTTCCCCAAGTTAAAATGTCTTTGAAATGCTTAATTTTTAAAAGTATTCAAAATCTGCCCACTTAGATTTTAACCTTATTTTAAAGGAAATGTGATTGCCATTACTTAGTGAACTTCCTTGTTCAAAGTAGTTATAACAACTGTCATTATGTGTAATTATGTACGTGTATTATGTATATTGGAACAGTGGAAATTGGCAATGATGGTGCTTGAGTTGGTTCTAAAAATTAGCTTGTTACTTCTTTGGACTAGAGAAACTTGACAGAACAGAAAATGGATGAGCAACTGATAAAATAGAACTGAAGCCATGTGTTACCTGTAACATTTCTCTGTCCTGTGACTTTATATGGAAGCTATGCTTGATCCATCAATCCAGTTTATAAGTTGACTCTGTGTGGACTGAATGTGAGTGACAGACAAAATGTTTCTATTTTGCTTTGGGCCTTTTAACAGCACTTTTCCGTCATCCATTTTGTCAGTAAATTTATCCTCTTCCTAGAGAGACAATATTAAGGGAAAAATTTAGGAAGCAGACATCAAAACTACAGAAAAGTAGTAATATAACTCAGGAACAAATAGGATATTTACTGGTAAAACTGCTTATTTGCCTTTATATTTTCAAAAAAGACCCAGAAGTCCCATTAGCAATGTAAATTTAAAAGTGCAGCTGTTTTTAGTGTGGTGGGGTGTGATATAGCGTTGCATTCCTTAAATTCAGTATGTTTTGAGAGCTTACAAAAATTCAACTAAAAGGCCTCTGTCCATTCATTTAGAGCAAGTAGTTTGAAAAATAAGCTTGAGTCTGGGTCCTGTTAAACAAAGGAAAAAAATGAAGTATCTTTAAAATAGGCCTTTTTTTGTCCCCCTTCCCCGCAGTATTTACAAGTCACAGGTACGGACTGTAGAGTTAATAGAATACTTGCTTTCATAGTGGCATGAAAGGCTGCACATCAATATCACACAGCTTTTGACAATATAGGGAGGTTTTTGTGTTTGAGGAAATGACTTGTAAAGGAATTGCTGGATCATTTAGTGAACATACATCAGGCTTGTGATCAAAATCTTGAGTGAAGATGTGCTGAAATAGTGGGTAATGTGATGTATGTGCTAGTCAGTAACCAGCTACAGCATTGCTGTTGTTGGTAATTTCTGATAGACTGTGATTTCCTCCTGTATTCTGATGGCTGATTTTCAGATACTTTACCTATATTTTTTTGTCTTAAAATTTCTAAGAACATCAGTTTAGCGGTGTAGGTTTAAAATGATACTACATTTGCGTCAGCATGTGACAGGGATGATTGTAACAGGTAACTTCTTTCATCTACACGGATATTTTATTATTTCTACAACGTAAAGCAGGAATGTTTTACTATATGAAATGGTTTTTATGTTCCTTTTATTTTCATTGTAAACCTTTCTGTGTGTTATCCTTAGTTTGTCATATTCACTATTAAGCTGTTCTCTGTGGGTTGGGTCGCCTTGGACTGGAAGATGACTGCTGTCTGGGAGTTTCTCCTACGAAATTGATCTCTCTTAGAGTTCATTCTTATTCTCCTGGCCATAGTCAGGGTTTCTGGTAATTCCACAATAGAAACCAAGTGGCCTGGTGAATTCAGAAATGGACCAGGGCCATCATGATGGTTAAGATCAAGAGGCAGCAGCAATAAGACACAAGGCTGGTAAACAAGAATAAAATAAATGGTGGAAAGAAGGGTTTTAAAAATGTGACTGTCTTGTATTTTGTAGAGAAAATTTTTACAATACTCTGTGTGAGTGTGTTGATTCTAGCAGGAGAAAGAAAATCGTACAGATTCAGAAATTGATTTAGACAGTAAGCTTGAATTATGTCTGTATTTGTTATGTCTTTCCATTAGTGTCTCAGAACAGTACAGGGTCTTCTGAAGACTGGGAACATGCAGGCTTTCCAAAACAAGAACACAAAATGGTATCAGTTGTCCTCTATTACTTAATTTGTCTTGTTTTTTCCATTTTAGCCTGGTATAAAACTTCACCTAGGATTTAGGATCTTGTTGTTCCAGACAAAAATAATTTGCTTTATTTCCATGATGATGGCTCAGTCATTGAATAATGGAATTATGTTGCCCCTACCACAGCATTTTTTTTCTTTAGCTTCATGTGAATAGACACGTTTGTTCAGAGAGCTTTGTGACCAATATTACAGTAGGTGTCTAGGGACTTAGTTGAAAAATTAAGGTGTTAAGGACATTAATGGGAAGGAAGATTTTATATCTGTAAAATTAATGTAGGCTTTTGAGCCTCATAATTTTCCTCTAATGGACTTTTCTTTCTTCCTATGAGGCCTCTAAATATTAGTTCATGATATTTTGTTCAGCGTTGTTGATGTATTTGAAATCACAGGTGAAAATAAACTGTAGGTGGGATAGTATTTAAAACACGGGATATGTGTCCTTATTCAGGTGGCCTGAAGCTAGTAATGCTTTGTTTAAAACAAACTAGCAAAAAAATCAGTCTAAAATAATGACAAAAATCCCACTCCCACCCCATTCCAACCACCAAAAATTTATTGCCCTTCTGTGAGTGTTCCTGACAAGGTTTATTTCTTGTCTTAGTTACATTTGTCTTCAGGTTTGTGCCTCCATATTTTGTTTATAAAAAAGCTTCTCCTTTTTCTTTATCATCCCATCAGATAATTTTACTGAAAGAAACACTCACATTTTCCCCATACCCTTATCAATAAGTGGGATTGATCAGGTTTGGTTCTTGTAACTGTCACCATCAACCTTCGTGGTAAGGTTTGTGTCCCTGTGTATTCGTCTTTATGGCTTCTCCCTCTTACTATTATCCCTTTTTGCATTGTAAAGGTCCTTGTCTAGAACTCTTCAGGGAGCAGATCTTGTCTTCTTTCACATAACCGTACAAGTGTTTATCAGAAGTTTTGGGTATGTTAATTTTCCTTCAATAGTATTAGGAAGGGGCAAATAAATGTAAGCCTTTCTGAGTAAAAGTCCAGAGTTCAATAGGCAAGTACATATGCAGAGAGAATTCTGTTGCTGTTTAACTTACGAGAGCATAATGTTATTGGAAGTGCCGTAGTGATGTCCCCCTAAATGTCAGAGATACTAAGAAAATATCTGAATTAAAAAGGAAAAGGAGGCTTTGATTTATAAAAAGTGTTAGCAGCCTGTGCAGTGTCAAGAGAGCATAATGATTATGAATCAAAGGAGAAGATGAGTCACCTTGACATTATCAGGTTTAGACATCTTGTGGAGAACCTACTCTGATGTTTTTTGACCTTTTCAGTTTCATTTAATTGTACTATATATGACATTGGTGGTGTAGAAATAAATATGACTTGCATCAGTGGTTGTTATAGAGACAAGGCAGGTAAGATGAGAAAACATGTATTTTCTTTCTGCTGTTCAGGCTGCTCCTTTAGAAAATACAACACATGTTGCAACCTCTTAAAATTAACTTGTCATGGCCCTTTTTCACTGATAATTACAACTTTTTGTTAATTGATGTATTTGAAACATTTGATTTAAAATACTCTATTTCTTTAGTAATAGATGAATAGACTGCTTTGTATGTAAACATTATTATCCTGGATTAGATAATTATTATGAAAGAATATGAATAGAATAATTTCATATGCTATTTTTCATCTTTATTAGTTGGGAGTGGAGTTTTTGCAAAGGCAATTAAGAAAAATCCTTCCAAATTGGACTTTCCTATAAATTTTTGACAAGCTGAATTTTCCATTTAAAATTGTCAGGTATTATAGATGGGCTCATTTAATGGACATTTTGTAGCAGAATGGTTTAGCTATAGTAAGAAATTAGTTAACTTGTGTAATTGTATGGTATATTTCATTTCCCTAAGTGGATAAAACAGAGAAAAAGCTTTCATTTCTGTATCATGTATACCTTTTAGTTCTTCCTCTGGCTCATCCTACTCCCTTCAAAACGTTCTCATTCATGTCAGTATCCTGAGTTTCCACTTGAAGGTCCCATGGTATCTTTTTAAGTTTCTTGTTCTCTAGGTTTCGTGTAGGTGAGCATTTAATGAGAAAGACAGTTATGCAATGCCAATTAGTGTAGTTGTGGGTTTCATTATCTTTCAGGATCTCTTTCTGTTGCCTGAGGGTTGTACAACATGCAAAATTCGTAGAAACCTGGTCTGCTACTGATGTACAGTGAGCAAGGGCTGGATGTGCCTTTCTGCTCTTTCCTTTCCAGCCCTATATTTTTCTAGCCACTTGTTCAAAGAAATTATTACAGAGCAGGGTGCTTGGACTAGGTGATCACCAGAGGTCACTTCCTACCTCAGCCATTCTGTGATTGTGTGACATACGTGGTATTTATATATCTTTATCAACAAGAAAAAAGATAATTATCTGCTATGATTGAAAATTATTTGCTACTTAATTTGTTGAAGTTAAGCTTGAAACTTGTAAGCCAGGAAAAAACCTAGGTCATTCTACTTGTATTGGATCTACCGTAACAATGAAGGAAAAATACCAGCCACTTCACTACTGGTGTCACTCAGGGAGATTTTTATCGTTACTTCAAGAAGCAATTTTGTTCAGCAGGAACTCAATAAGTATTTTATGAGCTATGAAATAAGTTAACAAAAAAAGGCAGAGTGTTTTCTTTAGAGATTGTTGCTGTGTATTTAGGAGTAAGACTTTTTTCTACTTATCACGAGAATATATTTTAAGAAGTATTATTTGACTTGCTGGTGCATAGACAAGTTCATCTGTAGATCAAAAACAGTATTTCTTTTAAAATATGGTATATGGATGTCTTTTATCATAGTTTTAGTCATTAAACCAGTCAATGTATAGTGCATTGGAGCTCTGATTCAATACTAGCACAACTGACCTAACATTTTTCGATCTGAAAACTAGTAAATGGGTCTTTAATGGAACTACCTTAAATATCGTAGGAGAAGACAAGATGCCTAATCCTTGTCTACTCCCTTGAATTGTGGTGTATTTTTGGTGAATAGAAAACATTTTTTTAAGGAAAAATATTTTGACTTATTTAAAACTGCTATAATCAGAAGTTCTTGCTGGCATTTTCCTGTGTAGGCTCTGAAAACTTTTTACCTCAGTTTAAACATAAAACTGCAGAGCATCATACTTGGAGCATCAGGAGGATGCTGTCATAGCTGTTCCTTCTTGTCTGAGTATTAAAGTATAATTTCAAGACTCCTCTGATGATTAATAGACTAATCAATAATTCTAATCAATTAGTGGTTACTTGAGATTTTTTTATCAGCTGTAGCAGTATCCGTCTCCAAATCTGATGCTGATATTTTGACTTGATATACACCAGAGCTTATTACTATCTTTTGCATGCATATATATGCATCATCTTGTTGTGGTAAATAACCTAAATTAAACTCTACATAACAGTATAATTAAAAATAATTTGAATTGCAGCTAAACCTTTGAAATGAATGCTAATACTCAGTTATTTTGGCCTCATGCTGATAGAATCACACAATTGTTAGGATTGGAAGGGACCTCTGGAGAGCATCCAGTCCAACCCCTCTGCCAAGGCAGGGTCACCTAGAGCAGGTTACACAGGAACACATCCAGGTGGGTTTTGAATTTCTCCAGAGAGGGAGACCCCGCAACCTCCCTGGGCAGCCTGTTCCAGCGCTCTGCCACCCTCAACAGCAAGAAGTTCTTCCTCATATTGAGGTGGAGCTTTTTGTGCTTTAGTTTATGGTCATAGCTTCTCATCCTGTTGCTGGGTGCCAGTACCATACTCAGCATAATTTTGATCTATTGTTTTAGATGGCTTTAACATCGAAGAAAAAATTTAGTGTATGTTTTTAGTGGATAATATTGACTAATGAAAGAATCTAATGCTTATTTTCTCCTCTTTTTTACTTTTTTCAGTGGAACAAGTTCCTGTAGAACCCTACCACATTCCACTGTCTCAAGCTGAGGTGCTGCAGACAGGCAGTGATGTGACAATGGTTGCTTGGGGCACTCAGGTCAGTAACTCTCTTACAAGCTATTTGTCACCCAGCGAAGCCTATCCTAGGGGGTAGGTGATGTTTGCATTCAAGCTCAAGTGCCAGACATTAAAATGTGTGGGTCTTCCATCACTATATGCTTGAATGAATGTTTGTCAGTGTTTATATTTCTATGAGACCTGCTTTTTATTGTTCAAGTTTTTACTCATTTTTGATTGAAGATTACTCTGGAAATTTAGAAGAGGTACCTGTGCATCAGGTTAATGATTTTTCTATGATTATGAAAATGATAGATTTAGGAATGGGGCAGTGAGATGTAACTCTGGGGAAGGTACTGGGAAAGATAATTTCAAAATAGTATGCCCAAAGAAAAGTATAGATCTTCACTGCATGATTTAAAAATGTGTGATTTGGGGTTCCCTTTATACAGAAAATTAAAAATCCACCGTTTATTTCAAGTAGGGATTGATACTGTTTTGATTCTAACAGTTACATTTCAAGATGTTCAGGACCATCATTGGCAGCACCCCCCCCTCCCCCCCCTTAAGATCTCCAAATATTGAAAAAGCTCTTAAGAAAAGACGTCTTCATTGTCTAAAATTACAGAAAAGAAATTCGAGTCTAGTTTGGATTTACCAGAAGTTACTATTTTCTTGGTCTAGTTGTATCTGAGAAGCTTTAGAGGAGAAAGTGTTACAACTTCTGTGACAAAGAGTATTAAACTGTTCTCTGGGTTTGTGCCTTTTTGTTGTTGTTTGGTTTGTTTGTTTTGTTTTCTTTGAAATTTCTAATCTTTAGTGCTAGTCTGGGGTAGTTTCCTTGTCTTCAGACTACTTTATCTCCTTTATATCTATGGTTATTCTTATACTTAGCTCTACTAGTAAATTACAGACTTCTTAAATACCTTTACTTGTACTTGTTTTTCTCCAACAGATATTGATAAAGTAATTGACTTGATAAAGTAATGGATTAAAAACTGGCTATGGAGATTTAATAATATCCTGAATTTACTCAGTAGGCAGTAGTGCAGAGAGTACTTGAAGGGACATGCTTCAAAAAAACTATGTGTTCTGGTGCTTGGAAAAAGTTAAGACAGACTTTTTTTTTTGGTGTGACTAAAAGTAGGACAGATGTGCAGCCCTAATCCAGATTTAGGAGCTGATGGGTGTGGCTGTGTCATACAGCATGGGGACAGACGTTTCACACTTACGCAGTACGTGGAGGTGATGGTTCTGCAGATCAAATATATTCAGTGAGTTTGTGCTGAGGATGTATTCAGGTGAAGCACATAAGCTTGGAGTTTAGTAATTGTGCTACCAATCCAGAATTTGCTGTCAATAGGCAGAGGAATTGCAAGGACTCACTGGTAACTTCTCATATGGTTTTGGACATGAGGTAATTGCTTGGCAGCTGCTGCTGTGGTGAGGTTCCCTGATACTAAGTCCTGGGTGATGCTCATGAAGGGCAGCAAAGGCTTTTAGTTCCTCTCTAGTTGTGCTCAGTCTTTTATTGCCATTAACTAACCTGTTTATTGTCATTAACTAATCCATATCCCCTGTGAGCTAGATAAATGTTTTCACTTGTACAGAGAAATAGCAAAAACATCCATCCTGTATGCCATGTTGAAAATTCTCAAACACTCTTACTACAGCCACAGATGTATTAGAATTTTAAACAAAAGCACTACAAGCTGTATTTTCTTTCTGTTATTGCAATACTTCTATTGATATCCCTTTTAAAGTAGTTCTTTTGCGTTTAGCTGTTCATATGTGCATGATGTAGTTTGTGTTTAAATCCTTAATCATCTTGTTTCAGTGCAGAATATATGCCTGTGTAGAATTTATTAATGCTCTCTGACCTTCAGGCAACTGACAATGCCTGACCATGTCTGTGTTGCTAAGTTCTGTTGCCTTCAAGATGAAGATGACCTCATCCAAATTGATTATTTGAGTTGGTCCTTGGCTTCAACCTCTTACGATGCCTAGAGGTTGCTTCATGGGGGTCGTCTGCCACAGTCCAAACATGTATTGTGAAGTGTTCTAACAATAAAGAGAGCACCAGAGTTTATTGGCAGCATCATATTGATAAATTTTTTTACCCTCGTATCTCATGAGCAAATGCTTGCTGAGATATCTGTGGAGGATTATCTGAGTTGTAACACCTGTTATTTTCCATGTTGGAATATTTGCTTGCAAATGTTTGTTTTAGGGGAGTCAGTGCTTGAAATATATTTTGCTGAAAAGTTTTTTATAACCTAACGTCAAGATACAGTTTTGACTGTATATAGTATTGCTTTCTTTTCTGTTCTTAGCATTATACACCTTATGGAAAGGAGAGTAATAGATGTGAATTGTTTTATATCTACTGTGATGCAGTTACATATACTACTAAAGAGATTCCTTGACTGGTGGATAGGGAATAATCTATATTCCAGTTCAGTAACAGCCTCTTGCTAAAGCGGAATACTTTTTTGTTTTGTAAAATGTTAATTGTAGTAATCAGGTAATGCAACATTTTTATGTTGGTGTTAAATTGTGTGTTGGAAGACCAGTAAATGGTTATAATGTCGTGCTACTGCTGTATGTTTTGATTGTGGGGATCAAGACTGGGTATTTACAGGTAGTGGTAATTACTTTCTCTCCTAGCTTTTCGTAATATAATGCTTTGGAGATGATCACGTGGCTATGTTTCACTTTCTTACTGTAACTAAGTTATAGTAAGAGTAGTTACTGGGACTGTTAGAACCGTTTCTTGGCTTTTTGACTAAGGTCAGATGCAGTGCAGTGTAGTATTTCTGAATGTACTTAATGCTTCTTGCAGGATTGCATTGGACTACTACATTCAAATACATTACTCCGATGTATTTGGGTGTTAGGTTAGTTGCACTCCTAACAAAAAACTTCTAAAACTCATTCAAACTGATTACAAATAAAAAATAGTGAGAATTTATACTGTTCACTGAAAGACACTTCTCTAGAAAGCAAATTTTGTCCTCAGTGATTCTTCAGTGAATTTAGTTTTGGAGTGGTGCTAAAATACTGGGAATAATTAGGTAGTAAATAAGAAGAATGCACTGAATACTAAATGGTTATTACTGAATAGAAAGGTCTCTGCTCAACATGCAGGTGTTATTTAAATCACTGCTTGTGTTCCATATGTGTAATTTAGAACAATTGGCATAATTTAGATTATTTGGTGATGATATACTGCTTTTTTCAGGTACATGTGATCAAAGAAGTGGCATCAATGGCTCAAGAAAAGCTTGGTGTGTCCTGTGAAGTTATTGATCTGAGGACCATCTTACCTTGGGATACAGAGACTGTTTGCAAGGTAAGGAAATGATGCATGTTAATTTAAAAACAACCTAGGTTTTTTTAAAAGACCTACATTTTTGCTTTGTTTTGTATATATTGTTCTGTATCATAAATGCAGAATATATGCACATTTCATAGGCCATACATTTGCTTTGGCATTGAAAGAGAATTATGTTTCAGGGCTCAGAATAATGTCAGAATACATGTTCTTTACTTTCAAGCAGAGGGCACGATTTATTCAGACTTCTGCCTGAAAATTGCTTTTCCATGATTTTTGAATCTTTTGTCTTTCTGACATCTTTGCTGTCTTTTGCGAAATCTTAATCTTTTTTTTCTTGCTGTTTTACATTAAGATCTTCATCTAATTGTAGGTCTGCAGTAATGTGGCTTAATGTTGTTTATCTGTATTTTTAGAAATAAATGTTTTGATTTAAGGTATACGAATTCTTGGGTTGGGGAGTAAAAGCAGCATTTACTCTTCTCATATTACCTAGTTTGATATCCCTGGGTGCTGGGAAGTCCTTTTCTTCTTTGTGGAAGTGTTCGATGTTGCTAACAGAACCCTTATTGCTTCTGCTAGAGCTGGGAGTTTCCTTAAGCTGGCAAATCCACAGTCCTGCAGGACTGTGGCTAACAACTCCTTAGGTCCTGATTTAAGGTGGGTACACTCACTCATTTGATGCTGCTGGACAAATCACTCAGAAGACTGAGAGATCACTGCAGTTTTCTTAGCTCAGGCCTTATATCTGTAGTGTACTGAGTCAACCACAGGGATGAGAATAACCATGGGCTTGGAAAAAGGTGTATGATTCCATCAAATACTTTCTCTGCCTGCAGTTTCTAATTTAAGGCAATACAGTGTTGTATCTACAACAAAGGCAGATTGTACAGATGTATAAATAGGGCAGATCAGGCACATACCTGACTGTATGTACTTGGAATGTCTTCATTGTGTAGAGACAAGTGTTTTGTCATTCTGTGCTTGCTCAGTAAGGGCCTTGCTTCTGGTCAGGTAAAATATAAACAATTAAGTATGATAAAGGGAAAGATGAGCCATTAGTCTACTAATCTATGGCAAAGCTTGTATTTCTCCTCAGATTTATTTATCTGAGAGACTGCCAGTGGGACGGGATGGAATAGATTATGGGAGGAAAGATCCATGTTGTGTGTCTGCTATTGGCAGTGTTCTGCTCTCTGGTTGGGGATGTGTTACAAATTGTGCACTTATATGTGTAGCTATGAGTTGCCTCATATAAATTTGATATTCTTAGTTGAAGTGTTTTCATTTTTTGTTTGAAGCATATTTCTTGTTACTTGGATGTACTTTCTAGCTGTAACAAATGAAATCTGTTGAGTTACTGTCATCAATATGAAGTGAAACTTTGGCCATAATAAATCCTGTACAATCTCTCCTGGACAAGTAAAATGATTCTTTTTTTATTAGCTAATTTTTTTCCTTCTTTGAAGATTTGAACTGTCATTCTTTGAAAACAAGTATCTCTTTGAATGAGCAGTTAAGTCTATTTTGTTGGAATGGACCTGCACTGAAACGCCATCAGGAAAGAATGTAGCTGTGCATAGGAAGTGCAGAGCTTTAGTTGTATAATATTTTGCAAATATGTTCTTTAAATTTGGATACTCCATGGAGATTTTCAGCTCGCGTTGTGTCTTGAACATCCTTAAAGGTAACTGTGGCATAAATAAAAATATCATAGAATGGTTTGGGTCCAAAACGACTTTAAAGATCATGTAGTTTCAACTCTGCTGCCACAGACAGGGTTCAGAGTCCCATCCAAGCTGGCCTTGAACACTTCCAGACATGGGGCATCCATAATTTCTCTGGGCCACTTGTTTAGTGCCTCACTGCTCTTACAGTGAAGATTTTTTTTTTCTAATAGCCTGTCTAAACCCGCTCTCAGTTTGAAGCTCTTCCCCCTTGTCCTGTCACTCCATGCTCTTGTAAAAAGTCTCTCTCCATCTGTATTGTAGGCTCCCTTCAGGTACAGGAAGGCTGCAATTAGGTCACCCTGAAACCTTCTGTTTTCCAGGCTGAACAATCCCAGTTTTTAGTGTTTCCTTGTAGGAGAGGTTCTCCATCTCTCTAAAAGATGGAGCAGATGGACCTGTTGCTTTAAATCTGCTAATAAGTTTACTATTAGGAATTAAGAGAGAGTCATTTCAGAAAAAGTAAAGTGCCTGCTGGCTAAGCAGTTCAGCTGTTTATTATAATAAATAGTAAATGTTTTTAGTTAACATTGCTGTTCTTTTTGTTTGGCTATACGCTGGCTAGTCTGATGGGAGAAATCTTAAATTTTCTTCTGTAGATCTTGTCTGTTTTGCTCAGCTGAAAATAATTAGTGGTTTGCATTTGTGCATTAGTTGGTTGCATTATGTAACACTGAAACTTTTTAAATTTAATTTGCATCCTGGACAGCTTTTAAGGTAATTGCCAGTGTAAACAGAAGGATGGAAACTACAGTTCTAACTGCTTGCTGTAGCCTCCTCCCAAGAGGAACTGCTTGTGGCAGCTTTTGCAGTTGACTGTGGCTTACAACATCAGTTTGGGTGATGGGACTTGTTATTCCCTTCCTGAGATGCCAGTGTCAAGGTCCAAAAGAGCAATAGAAAAGTTGGCCATTCCAGAGAAAGTTGTCAGCTGTCAGCTGTCCATTGGTCTGTTTATGTTCTCTCTGTGGCCTCTTAAATGATAATGGAATTGCTTTTACTCCAGTCCAACCAATAAGCAAATTATCAGCTGTTACAGGCTGCCTTTTGCCTCTGACTATTACTTGTGTCAGCTTTCATGAGCATCAGGCCAGCTTTTTGTTTTTCCTTGTCTCACATGTGTGTTTGAAATGTGCCCATTGTCTCTTTGTCCTGTTGAATGCAGATAATGGTGCATGTAATACTCTGTAACCTTACTGCTCTTCTGCTGGTGCTGGGGTGCATGGTCCTTGGCTGATGGGAGTCTGTGTGGTATTGGAGACCAGGACTTTAGGTTTTGCTGTAGAAAAACATCCCTCAGTTTTACTGCTGGGAGTGGTGTCCTTTGTGATCAGATTTTTATCTTACTTAGCTGGAAATATATGCAACTTTAATTTGACAGCTGTGGTGTAGGCATGAAAAAAGATGGGCTGAAATTGTTAGTGCTGTGGAGCAGTAGTATGTCAGTTTTCACTGCAAATCTAACTCCTTAGTCTGCTTTCTGTACTTTTTCTATATAGAAAATTATGTCATCAAAATACATATTTCCTAGAACTATGAGAAGTTGTACTTCACAGCTGCCACCAGAGGCCTCTTCTAGTCAAGTTAAGCATCTGTTTTGACTTTGCATTGCTCCTGTGAGCATGTGCATGAATATATAGCTCTGAGGGAAACATAAATAAACATAAAGAATGAATACAGTGAGCATAAATAAAAATTGCTGCTTAATTTGGCTGGTATTTTCTTTGTATTTTTAAGATTTTGAGATTCTCCTCTGTTTTGAAATAAGTTAGCATTTGTCATCTGCTTGAGGAGATGAGGTTGCACCTGCCTGGAGCAGACTACTATGGACTTCGAATGGATCCCAGCAGTAATTTAAACTTTTTTGATATAATTCCTGGAATGCGTCAACATGCAAACAGGGGCTAGATTTTTTTTTTTGTCAATCTTCAGATGTCTGAGAGGGAGAAATGAAGGTTGACCTAGTTACAAGAGCTATTCTAGAGAAAGGATATTTCCTGAGGGTCATTCATCGAAACTGCTTCAGCAGTCTGGTTTTTTCATGAGATAAACTGGCCTCTGGAAATGTCATGGTTTAAAAGTTTGGTCTTTTTAAAAAAATTAGGGAAACTCTAGTTTTCCTAGAGTAGAGTTAGTTGAGGCAAATTTAACTCTAATTTTGTAGCTGAGAGATGACACCTGCTGCTGACATAAAGTAGTTGGCCCGTTCAAAAAACATCTGACATATTTTTACTAGGATAAAAGCAAAGAATCTGCGTGTGTGTGTTTTATATACATTTCTACACATTAAAGTACATGCTGATCTGTAGTCTTTCTAAGGTCTTTCACAGGAAAAATGCAGTAGATTGTACAGGTTGCACATGCACAGAGCTCTGGTATGTTGCTTCTGAATAAGACATAAAGCAAAAGTGCTTTTCCCCTAGAGAACTGAAAGTAAACCCAACATCAACTCCCAGTATATAACTGTATAAATCAACTTAAAATGTTTTGTTGTTCTGTGTCAGAAATGTGACACAAGCTTGTTTAAAGAGTATGTGCTGCCTTTGCTGCTTCCTTAGGAAGTGTTACAGCAAAGGCTGTCCTTAGATTACACAGTATCTTGTCTATGTATACATTTTCAAAGAACTGTGTCATTGTGGTCAGTGAGAAATTTGTTAGGTCTCTTGTGTACTTTGACAATCTTCACTGATTTCTGACTAAAACTCGTTTTATTCGCTAGGACTGGAATATAAGTGGTACAGCACTTATAATTCAAAGAGAGATGAGCTAGCTGTCCATAAGAGTTGATTTTTTTTTTTTTGAGGGAGAGAATGCTTTCCCTGTGCTAATTCTAACGTCAGCCTACTACATCTGTGCATTTTATTCATATATGAATGGATTGGAATCAGAAGTGATTTTTCCCCATTATACCTTCACCTGTAAACACAAACATATGAAATTGTGTTTCTCCACATACCCTGCTGATAAAGGAACCTCTGCCTTTAATGCTTTGCTGACTCCCCAGCTGTTGCATGTGCATGCAGTCATCTGCATTTAGTGCAGCCACAGCAAAGATGTCAGTTCCTAATCCAGACAGGTAACACTTTTCCACTACTTGATTGATTAGCTGTGTTATTATTGAAAGACTAAGCTGCCATGAAGGATGCTGCTCAAAAAACTGAAACATGAGTAAGATATGAAATATCTATAAAAACTGAGTTCTTTATAGGCCAAAAAACTGTTTAAAATACTTTTTCTCCCTTTCAGAAATGAAGTTTTCAAACAAAAGTTTTATTTCCTTCACTATACTTAACAGATTTGCTTGCACACTTTGAATAGATTAGGCTGTGTGGACTTTTGTGCATATGAACTGCTGGGTGGTGTGGTATTGATTAAAAAGTCAGTGGAACACTTCTCAGTACTTCACTGGTCATATTCAGGGTAAAATTCTGTAATTGTAGTGGTTTTTATATTAAAAAATATGTGTTACTGGAAGTAGGAAATCTAGCTCAGGATTAAGTGCTCTTAAAGGATTGTGCAAGTTACTGTAGATTTTTCACCCTGAATTGAGCCAAGAATGTTGTTTAAATGTTGAACTGATTAGTATCGATCTGCCATTTTAATTTTGCAAGTGAAAATTTGCGAACGCACACTTTTATACTTCGGGATTGTTTAGAAGGTAGGTGTTTGCCATGCACAGTGATACCTAATTAGTCATCTTAGCTGTCTCTGAATGGTTGCTACCTTAGTGCAAAGAAACACTGAGAACAGTAATTCTGGACTTGCTTCTTTAGGACACTATGCTACAGTCAAGTGAAGGGGTGTATGTAGTTCTTGGCAATTGGTGTTGGTTTGCTGCTCTTCAGGAAGGGTTCTGCAGACCCCCTCATGGAATTCACCATAAATACTCGTCAGGCTGCAAACACATCTACTGCTCACTGGAAAGAGCAAATCTGAGCAAAAGAAAAACAGAGTTCCACAGAGGGAACCAAGGGGTAATACAGCACAGGGGAGTGGATTGGGGCAAACTCTGTGCCTGTTTTCCATTGAGGCTCTTTGATGGGAGCCTTTTTTTCCAGCATGTATTAGAGCATTATCCTTAATGCACAAGTGGCATTTTTGTGAGATATCATCTGTGAATAATTTTCAGTAGTACATCTTTGTACTATACAAAGTACTATACTTAATAGGCAGCATGTCCTAGCAGACCTATGGGTCTACAAGCTTGTTCCATTCCTTTAAGTTTACTTCATCTATTTGGACTGTGAATAAAAGGAAAATCAAGATCAGCAAGCCTGATGTGGGTTTTTTTATGCATTAACTACACTCACCAGGCATTGAACTGTACAATTGGAGCACAGGTATCCTGGGATCAGATTTATGTTTCTTGGCTATCTGTTCTTGATCTTTTGCCATTTTACGTGTTACTCCTTGGATTTCTTATTGAATGGATCTTGTACCTATAAAATGTGATTAAAGTTGTACTGCTTGCATGATGACAGTTAGTTTTGTCACTGTTTCCATAAGAAACTTGTGTCTTTTGGTCTTGTAGTTTCAGATTGCTAGAGCGTGCTGTGGACTGTTGCTTGGCTTCCAGAAGCAGAACGCTGGAGCCATACTTGGAGGCAGACTTTTTAAAGTTAGGAGAATATATACATAACCATTTTGGAAACTAATTATTCATGCTCTTCTATGTTTTAAGAAAACTTTGAATAGAAGCCTTGTTTTTTGTTCCTAAGCATCTTGGTTTTTTTGGGAAGTACCTCAGTGCCAAGGTGTTTGTGTATATATAGTTCTGTTTTCTCCTTTCTCCCTCCCAATATAGAAATAGTTCTCAGTTTTTTTGCCTATGTATTGACAAGTGATACTTGAGAAACAATCCAATTAAGAAAACCATAGGCAGAGAAAAGGTATTTGCGTGTAGTGTCTCTTAAGGTATAGTGCCGATGATACTGTCCATAAATTCTTCATCAGACCTTTTCCCTTTTGCTCACATTATGTTTTACAACCTTCAGATTTAAAGGCACTTATGCAGATAAAAGGGTAGTGGTACATAGTCTATAGTCAGAAGCTATTTTATGGCTCCAATATGTGCATTTATTTTTTTCCTTGCAAGTGGTGCTGATTGAATTCTAATGGAAGTTGGGATGAAGTTCCATGATGGTAATCATATATGAATCATTCTTCCATAGATATAATTATTGCTTCCCTACAGTATTGCCTTTCTTTAAATGTCTGTAGCTATTTATCCTGCCATTATCACTTAGTTGAGCCAGCTGCTCTTTTAAACTACCTTTTTTTAGGATTCATATGCTGTAGATTCTTATTATTTGTGCTTTATTAACCTTTACCCCATGAGAATGTGGTTTTAAGTATTTCTACAATAATTTTGTACTTCTAAAGATAATGTTGAAATTTGTCATGCCAGGATTTAATCTGCTTTTTACTGAATTATTGTCTAACAATATGCATTTATTAATAGCGCAATGCATTGTGTTTAGCTTCTTGTAAGTATTTTTCTGTTTACAGTGAAGGCAATCTGAAATGCTTGTAATAAAAGCATAGACTGCAGAGATTTCCAAATGTAAATATTACTAGATTTTTTTTTTTATAGTAAGGCTTTGTTTTTCTTTAAGATATATATACTTAGATATTTCCCAAAGGTCTTAGAGCTATACCTGGTATAAGATTTAGTTTTCACTATGCTGCTGCCTTCTCTGCTACTACTAATGTGGAACTGGACAAACCATTTCCCATCCCTCTCATCTTCGTTTTATGTTCAAGAGTATGTACTTATGGATTGCTTACATTTTTTGTCTGCCACACGACAGTGTTCAGCACAATCAATGGGTTTCTTCTAGGTAAACTCAGTCTATTCCAAAATAAGTTTTTCTGTCGAGCTATTATGGAGTACTCCTGAAATCCCACAAGTCTCATAAAATATTTTTAGCCTGTTTGACTCTGCTCCCTGCAATCTGGTGGGCTGAACTAATGCATGAAATCCTGAATGTCTGATTACTTTATTGACTCATTATGGATGAAAACAGTTATTTTCTTATTAAACGTATTATATCTTCTTGTTACACAATTTTTGATGGCTCTGAGACACATTAAGACCTTTACCATATGGAAATGTTTGAAATTCTGGGTGTCTGTTAATGAGTCCTCTACTACTATTTTTATAATATCGAGGTTGAACTAATCTGAAAACATTGCAATTTGCTTACTTGTTCTATGTGTGTAATTTGCACTGTCCTCAAATCTATGATATTTCACTTAATAATATGATAGAATAGGACAGAATTTGCTTGGGCTTGGTGGACATTTTACTTTTGTCCGTGGATATAGAAAACCAAAAAATTGCTGTTTTGTAATGTCACAAAAAATGTCCTTGAATGAGATGCATGTATTTAATTATTGCATGATTATATAGTGGTTTAACGTGGAAAAAACAGGTCTGCATTTTTTTTTCTCTCCAGAAAAAAATTTTGTTTTCTTAGCTTTTTGTTTGCCAAATATGCTTTTGATATGTAAAGCTGTGTAGTGGTTTCTGTTCGCCAGTTCAAGTTTCTGGCTAAATGCCAGCACACTTACCAAAATTTACTTGATGTTTGCTGTGAGATGAGGATTAGGAGTAGGCAAAGCAGGCTCAAACTTTAGGGAATATAAGGAAAGATTATTACTAAACCTAAGATAAAGAAAAAAACAAGGAAAAACCAGAACAAACTCTTCAGAATCACCCCTCCTTCCTGACCTTTCTATTTCTTTCTTCCTGACAACATACAATAAGACAATACTTTGACTTCCAGTCAGTTTGCCACCTTTGAAATAGCTTTTGTCTCAGTTCATTTAGGGAGAAAAGTATCCTTTGCTTATACTATGGACTCTCTGTAAGAAAATACAGGTTTTTATGGGTCTTCAGCCCCACCACCAGCCACCCGTCCGGGAGGAAAGATCTGCTTGTGGAGGAACCCTTCCCCCACACCAGTAGCCTTCCCACAGCTACTGTGGGGGGGTTATGACAGTCCATGGGGTACCCTTTTAAGGATGAGCAGTTCTATAGCAGCAACAAAGAAAATCCCCTTCTTCTGTGTCTAGGAACACAAGTTCTTTTGGAAACACAAGTTCACCAGTATTCCCCGGGGCCAGGGACAGCTCACAGCATCTTCTGTATCTCGGCTCAAGCTTCTCATCGGACTGCACTTATTTCAGCACCCACTCATCTCCACCCAGGTGCTTTGGCTCACTGGCTGCTGGTAGAATATTACTTCCCCCCTTTGGACTATTCCTTCATATATTACAGGGAATTTATTAGCTCAGTCCCAACCATAGTTCTACAAAAGAATTTTCAGCTTCACTCTTGAAGCACTTCTCATACACCTCCCTCTAGGCATCGGTTCTGCTTTCTTCACTGACTTTAAAGTCTCTATGCTGCATCTATGTAGATGTCCTCACTCCTTTCCTCTGTGAGGGAGATGCTTCTCTCTGAGCAACAACAGGCAAAAGAGGAAGAGGTTCAGAGGTTCTTTGCTTATATATGTTTTTTTTCCTCGAAGACGGATCAACTTTTAATTGGTTTACCTACATATCAATGCTTAAAACTACCTGGTTATTGGCTCTCTCTCTCAGGAAGGAAGCTGTTCTACTTCCTGCTGCATAGGTCACTTCCTAGATTTTGACCCCTCCTGATTAACCAAGGACAAGCTGTTACTGCAGAAATTGTTTCATTCGATGTGCAGTTTTGAGAATCCTAAACTTTGTATATTTCAAAGTTCCTGAGGACTTTAACATAAAAGGAAATTATAAAACAAAATAATTAATTGTATTTTTCTGTGGTACTGCATTTCAGCAGTGTACTTGAACAACTTTTCCCCCTTATCTGTGATTTCTGTTCAACTATTATATCAAGCTAACCCTGCAGAACCAAGAAGCTGCCTATTGTGCAGAGTATTCTCTTTAAGATAACGCATGACAGAATTTCAAGGGACAGATCTTAACTTTTACTCTTAGTCTATTCTGCTTGAAATTCTGCTCCTGGATAAATTACATTTAGATTTTTGATGTTTGTGTGCTGAATATAGCAAGTGATTAGTGATGCTGTGACACCATGTGACTTCATCTCTTGGAAGATGCTCAACTAATTTGCCTTTAATATCAGTCCTTTAGTATCTCTGGAGATCTTTGTACCTGTTCATTACTGGCATCTGAGCATATTCTGTTTTCTGTGCTGAAAAAGAGAAAAGCTTTGCTGTTGTTCAGCTTGATTCTTCTAGGCACAAAGGCAAAAAAAAAAAAGTAAAAGAAGTATCTGATTACAGAGGTTGTCTTTGTCTCTCGCAGACACAAAGAGCAGGAAGAATGACTTGCAGCTTTTGCTACTGCTCTTGTTGCTCTTTTCTTTCAGATACCCATTTGGTACACAGAGATGTGTTATAAAAATTTCTAGCCTTTGTACTTGCAGTACAAACTAGTTAAAATGAGGAGCCAGATGAAAGGAAGTACTTTGAGCTATGACATCATTACTTTGAGAAGAATGGAAAAAATTGGGCCTTCTTGGTAGGAAATGCAGGATGGGCCAATGACATCTGAGAAAAAGCAGGAGATTCCACTGACAGTGCTGGAGTGTTGTCATATACTTGATCCATGTCCTGTTCTTCTGCCCATGACCTGACTAAGAACTACCCATCTGTATAGTTCTGGAAGTAGTGTGATTTTACTTATTGCATAATGAATCCCACTACAGTGCTAAATCTACAGGGAAATTGGGTATTCTCTGCTTTTTGTAAATATCGGTGCAAAAAAAATTTCCTGTACTATCTTGACACTGTTCTTCCACCCCTACTTTTCTGCTTGTGATTATTCTGCAAATGATTTTGCTGTTAATCAACCTTGTAGCTTGTGAGCTGGTGTTATGTAGTTATTTTGCCAATTTATTTAATTTAAAATAGGAAAGATTTTATTCATGAAATTATAAAAGTCTTTAGGGGGAACTAGTTCAAACTGATTTTTTAACTCATTGATGAGAGAATATGAAGAATAACATAAGAAAAGCAGTCAGAAATTAAATTAATGAAGTACTGGAAGATCTTAATCTGTAGCAATCTAAAATAACCATGTTAAACATAAGAATAATCTTCAGTATTTTTTCAAATAGTGTGGTGTGAGGGGAATTGTTCATTCAGCCTACTGAAGAAGCTGCCAGCATAATGAATACTTACCATGATATAAGTTTAAGATTATGCAATTAATTCGTTTTTTCCATTCGATTCATATGTGAGGTATTTATTCACTTGCCTGAGCAAGTTTAAACTGTAGTTGCATTTCTTGGATCAGCAATGAAGTGTGCTGTAAGTTGGAACTGTGCTTTGATTTGTGTCTTGTAGCTTAAGACATGCAGTTGTTTACAGAGAATGCTAATCAAACTTTCCAGCTGAGAAAAAGAGGAACTGGTAATTTAATACCACTTGGTTACTGTATAATGCTTGTGCCATAAATGTGCATTCTGATTTCTCCATCCAGCTAAAACCCCCCATATTGCCAGTTTTAATAAGTTTCTTGATCTGCACATGACAAAACTATAAAATCACTCTTTTGGCATGTGGTCAAACATTACCACTAAGTACTAATCTATACTATATTATCACATCTGGCACTTGTGGTGCATTTTCTGACATGCTACCTAGACCTTGAAATTCACAAAAGTGCTCTGTTTGGAAGGGTACAGATTTCTTAAGGAAGAAGGGCTTAAATGGCTTTGCTGTGAAAGGGGAATCAGTTTTGAGTTTAAAGAGCATGTGGCATCTATTTTTCATTTACCATTAAACTGGTACGTTATTCTAGTACTAAAGGCAAAAGTTGATTTATTAAAACTTTTTTAAAGATTAAAAGGTCTCTCCTAAAAATTTCAATTTTTAAATTAAATTTAGAAGGTGCATGTTTTCTTTCTTCTTCTTCTTACAGGGAATATGGAGTTGAGGAGGCAAAAATTAATTTGTGTTCTTAAGCTCAGCAGTGGGACTTAGTTTTTCGTGTGCTAGTATTGAACTATTTGCAATATGATGGCAACAGCTGTTGCACTTTAACAAGCCCATGGAAACAATTAATTTCTGATTACCAGCTATGTTGTTTTGCTGACATTAGAGAACTCTCTTGATGCTGTCATTTTCTTGGCTAAGAGCTCAGTGATGTTTTAAATAATAGATTGGCTAGAAAAAGATGTGATTTTTAGATCTTAAAACACTGTCAGCTGTTTGTGTTAATATAGTTTTATTTTCCAGTGCAAGAAAAAAAATCTTTCAGAGTAATCTGTCTACATAGTCACTTGTAAATTGTCCTTTCTACTGGACAATCACAATGTATTTGAGGTAGTTAATACATATGTTACTGGGTATGTATGTGTCTAGATTTAAAGTATCATCTTGATCATCTAGGCATTTAAGTATCATCAGGATTAATGTGTCTATGTTGAAGTTGAACCTGAAAGATCTTGACTGTTGCAACTAATTGTGTAGGTGCAACACTGAAATGCTGCAAAATATAGAGATTTTGTAGGGTAATTGCTTGGGGTAATTGAAAAGCTAATATATGAACCCTTTCTTGTTTCAGAATTGATGTAGTAATACGCTGGAATTTGCTTAATAGAAAAGATAAAGTTAGCTATGTATTTTTTTCTCTGTGATTTCAATAGTTCACAGATATTTAGTAAAATTGTAACTTGTTTTGCTCAAGACATCAGTGTAAATTTTCTGACCTGTACCGCACTAGAATAAAATACTTTTTTTTCCCCCAGTATTGGGAAAAGGTCAAAAGAAAGATGTGTGGAAGACTCACATTCCCCCTCTCTCCTGTATTCTTCGTTAATTTAGTATTTAATTATCACCTAAAGTATTATCAGAACCCACACGATTGAGCAGCTGATGATTCAGCAAAGTACAGAGGAAATTGCTGATGTGATGAAGTTTTGAGCTTTCACCATCTGTGTTCTGAAGAGATGAAGTATTTCTTGGTAATACAGAAATGCTGATCTTTAAATAAATAAGCAACTCTGAGCAATCTAAAATTACGTAATTTAGAGGCTCAATGCTTTTATAAGTAAACATCATTAGAAATGTGAAAGTATAAAGGAAGAAAATGCTATTTACATTAGTCAAGTGCCTTACAGATCCTTTAAGGTATTTATCAAATTACTCAATTTCTTTGTGCCATGGTCTTGCCTTTTATAAAATTTATATTAATCTTTCATTTTTCCAGTGTTGCCTAAGGTAAATACATTCATTGTTTAAGGCTTCTAGTGACTTTTAAAGTTTTAGATATTTTGTCTCATTTTCTTCAAGGCACTACAATACAGACCCTTAGTCCTCTTTTCCAATTTTCTGAATTCAGCATTCTAACTGTAGAGTTTTTGCTTAACCAATTCCCCTTTGAGGAAAAAAAGTGACAACAAAGACTAAGCAACGGTCTTTCTCTAAAATGATTATGTTCTGCTCAAGAAAATTTTACCCGAGAAATCTAGAAACTGTGATAAACTTGCTTCTGAAAAGGTTTTTGCAGACAGAGCTCTAAAGAATATCAGAGAACACAGAATTTGTTATGGGGCAGTAAGTTGCTGAACTTCTGTGAGAGGTGATGTGCAGCAAGTGCTTTTTGTAAGCGTATGTTGCTCAGAGTAAAAAAACGGAAAAAACTAGTAAATAACCGCAGTTTATTTGCCACCTATAGTGCTGGGTAATTGGTCTTCCCTCTGGCCCTTCCCCTAGCAAACCAAAGTTTTTAGAGATCCTTAACAGAACTATAGCTGTACTAATTACTGCTTTCCAAAAATGAATCAACATTCTGGTCAAATACAGTTTTGCTCTGTTGACAGGCTTGGTTATGCTTCTTTCATTGTCGTGCTCTGAGATGTGCAAAGCTCCTAGGTATTTCCATGGATCTGTGTTTAATGCCTTCTTTCTCTGGTCCCCGCATATGTGGAGATTGTAAATGAGGATATCTCTGCAGGCATTTCAGCGATTACAGTGATGCAGCATTAATTATGGACTGGGAAGGAGTGTTATTCAGTAGTATTGCATTTTGAAATTAAAGCTTCAGGACAGGAAGGTCTCATTTGTGCCTTGTATGGTTCTCACACCAAATTCATGGTTTTTCTGTCTATATCCCATCTGCCATCGAACATAAAAACTGCCTTAGCGATTTGGGAGAAAAATATTCATGTGACACATAGTTTAAGACTGACATTTCAAACTGTTTGGAGGAAAGACTGTCTCAGATATGCAAAGAGTATAAAATAAGCAGAAAGGAGGGAACAAAGACTATTATTCAGCAATATTCAGAACTCTGCAGTGAATTAATTACAGGCTTTGATTATTTATTTTGTCATGTACTAAGATGACTGCTGTCTTTTAGCTGATAAGCATGTAAAGGGTTCAGTGTCTTTTAAGCTGCTGATCTAAGTGAAAAATGCTAATGCCTGTGTATCATGTTGAACAGTAGAAGCTAAATAGTTAAGTTGTTGAGGAGTATACACCAAATATATAAGGAATATTTTCAAACTCTTATTGCTGATAATCTTCTCATGCTGCGGTTTCATTGTAGTACTATGATGATCAATGAAAAAAATTTATATCGGGCTTTTTTTCCCAGATTACTTTAACAGTTTTTTCAGCTCACCAGGAGAGGCTACTTAAAAGTAAAACTTATTTATTGGTCTAGAGACAGAATTTCTTTTGTGTACACTTTAAAATTGCTATAATTAGTGATTCTTGGGCCAACAGGAATATTACCTACATTAAGATACTCAGCTCTTTTCTAAAATGGATGGCTAGACAAAAAGCAACAGGGACAATTTTTTGATGCTTACTGGCTGCTACTGAAAGAGCTATGAGAGAGGTAGTGTTAAGTGCAGCTTGTCTTTCATGATGTTATTAAGTTAGTAGGAGTACTAATCTTCCTCATAGAGATTGATTTTTACCAAGGTTTCAGGAACTTAATATTTTTAAGACATGCACTTGGCTGCAAAATGTCTATTGGGACACTGACAAATGGACAGGAAAATGAGATCAGGTTGCAGGACCCTCATTTTCTTGGCTGACAGGCTGAAAATTAATATATACCTTGAAAATGACTATTCCTCCTTCTGTAACTTGAGGTAGGTCAGATAGGGAGAGTTTAACTGATAGAAAAAAATTGAGATTGTAGAAAAAGGACATGAGGTTTGCTGAGATGGTTTGGCTGAAAAGAACACAAAAGATAGAAGGGAGAATAGGACAAAACATGATGCTGAAGGAATGAAAATAGAAGACAAATTGATTGGTGCTTTAGAAAAATAAATGGGAAGTAATACAGAAAAAATACATTAAGAAGAACAAGGGATACAGTAATTTTTAAAGCATAGGTTTGCGAGATACTTGGCACAAAATTCTATAAACAATCTGTTCAAATAGTTATCACATCTATCATTTCACCTGCTAATATTTGTTTTTGAAAGGGGCAGAGATGGCTGAGCTCTCATTTTCAGACATCTACTTGATCATCCTGGTCTATTTTATATTTTTTAAAAATTATTTAGTAATTATTTTGCTAAGATCTTTCCCTTATATTGCCTTGTGCTTTCCCATACAGTCTATGTTAGTTATTCAGATACTAAGTCAAATAAAGTCTAAATGGGTTCAATGTCTGCATTGAAATGAATTCAGCTGTCTGTGATGAACTTTAGGAATTCATGCTATCAGAATTGGAAGCAATTTAGGAAATCAGAATGAAGCAGATGCTGGATGCATAGATGCTGAAGCTCCTGATTCTTTGGGAGATTGAGTGAAACAAAGCCCCACTGCTGTCCTGCTCATGCTACAATTCTCACTATGAACCAGAGTGAAAAACAAACAAGGGGTATATCACAAGTGGCATTGCCAGCTCTTTACTCAGTTCCTTTCTCCATACCTTCTGAATCCAGATATTTTCTTTCCAGAGCTTGGCATCTCTCTTGCCATTGTCTTCTCTCTTTTCTTGCTGTTCTTCATCAAAATTCCTGCACTTTTCATTTTCCAGAATTCATGTTTTTCTTCTGTCTGTACTGCCTTCAAGTTTTTCTATTTTCAGTCTTTCTTTTCATTTACAACTTTAAGAAACATCACTTTTATTTTAATCTTTCTCTTTGGAGCAAAGCAGGTTTTTTGCTGGGACACTCTAGCTATTGTTTGTCCTATGTGGTTATTTGAACTGTGTTAGAAACTACTGAATGATTCAGTGGGGGAAAATGAAAGTATTGTTGTCTTCAGCAATAAAATTTGTCTGTTTTACTTACTTTGTTGGTGACCTGATGCTATTTTTCTCTTTTCTTTTAAGAACAGTTGTTGGCTTTTTTCACGTTCTCCAAACCTATAGTTAGCTTCAGTAAAATTATTCTGAGGAGCCCTGTTATGTGAATCGTATCTGGCAGAATAGTGTTTTGCTTCTGGATGAATACTGCCAAGATTTGTTCCAGACAATGCTTTTGTGTGTGTACTGGGGTATGAGTTTGGCAGTGAATTAGCTGGCCCGTTCTTAGATCCTCCAGAATATCTGGGGAAGTTGTCTGTCTGGTGTTCTTCACAGAAAGTATAGTACAATATTTGGATTAATAGAAGATTTATGGATCTTAAAAATAACTGGATTGTCCATGGGAGCCTTTTAAGAATTGTTTGGGATCCCATCTGTTTTTCAAGAATAAAATAATAGCTGATGCACTGTTCGTCTTCAAGTTTTATAACTTGGATTCTCTGTCTGACTTTTTAATGTGATTCTGCTTGGGTATCAGAGCACCTGGAAGAGCAAGGGTGCTGCACAGAGAGAATGGTGGTGGTTGTGAGGAGGGGGGATAAATAAAGCTAGCTAGATGCTCTTAGTATTTCAGGGGTTTAGGTACCTTTATAGTCCTGGAGTACATCCCTCTAAGATTTTGGGACTTTAACCTTACAGAGTGTGGGTGTTTTCCCTGCCTCTTTGGCTGTGGAAGACTGCAGTCTTTCCTTGAAGGTTATCTTGGAGGAACCTCAAAAAACACTCAGGCTCATAAGCTTGGATTCTATGTTTTTATAAAAAAAGCATTGTAGTGAAAAGGAGATGTACTATTACAGCCTGATTATTCCAGGAATTTGAGGGACAAATGAAATTTTCAGAACCTGAGAATATTAATAAACAATATGCACGTAATTTCTGAAAGGCAAGAGGAGGGCTAATTAATCTCAAATTTTAATTTATTAATAGACTTACAACATTTAAGGCCTAAAATAAGTTCTGGATTTGAGCATGAATATAGAAAAATTGAAGTAGCAAGTTAATTTATGAAGACACTAACTTGTATGTTCA
Source organism: Drymodes brunneopygia (assembly GCA_013400955.1). Classification (NCBI taxonomy): domain Eukaryota; kingdom Metazoa; phylum Chordata; class Aves; order Passeriformes; family Petroicidae; genus Drymodes; species Drymodes brunneopygia. The sequence continues at coordinate 583,144 of VZTZ01033981.1, read as the reverse complement.
AGAATGAATTAAAACTCAGAAAAGGACCTCTCTTTATGGAATGTCTGCTGAATGTGGTGATGCCACACAAACTTGAAGGGTGTCTTATAATGTGTCCATGAAGATTTTTGGGATGAAAAGGATCTCTTTGGTATGGTATTATTAATCTGTATTTCCTTAGACTTCCTAATTTTGCTCCTATAAACAGGGAATTAAAAGATATAGAGTGTGAAGGAAGGATAGATCTATCCATGGTGTTTTATTAACTACTTGTCACACTGGTGAAGGTTGGAAGCTGCTGCAAAAGGTCTTGTTTTCTGAAATGTTTGCTATTAAATTCTAAGTTTTAGGCTATACACAAAAAAGGATTATTTGAATAGATGTATTTAATTGTGGTCAATTAGGCAAATATAGTTCAAAGTACTGAGGAATCATGAGTTACCAGTCTGGTTGATTCATGAATATTTTCCTTAAGTTTAGTCGCCATTATACTTTAAATGTCTATTTGTGGAATCTGCTCATAGTTATTGCTAGAACACAATGACTGTGAGATCTAGAGGCATTTGGTTAAAAGAAGTTTTTTTAGTATTCATGCTACTTATTTCAGTAGTGATAGTAGATTTTATGTGGAGCCCTCAGAAGTAAACATACTCTTGTACCAAATGTATATTAAAATTATTAATTGTCATTATTAAGGAGAGCTTCCAGTGCCAGAAAGTAAATGAGATGTGGAGAGGTGGAGGAAAAGAATGCAATAAAATCAGTGTAGTGTGTATGAAGTGATAAGAATGAGCTAGATGGGTTTTATTTTTAAATTTACTTTTGAATTCTGAATCAATTTTCTTCCCTAAACAATTCATTCTAGTGTGTATGTAGCAATTGATCTTAAGGATATCAAAAAGCCATGCTGTGGAACTCCAGAAGTACTTTTTCTTTGCCCATCTCTTAATAAAGTTGATTAATGGGTTCTTAATTACTTTTAAGTTAAGCGGGAGTATCCATCTGCACAAAACATAAATATTCTCCATTTTCGCCGCAATCCATGACCATCACCTATTATTTTCTCAGCAGTTTTTTGTTTGAGGGTACGTAGAATGATGTTATGAAAGTATTTCTAGAGGGTTTGTAGCAGTGTTGTGTTACAAGAGTAAGTTTACTGAAGGGCATTGGAGAGTTAGTCACTACTTGATAGAATATTAGTCCTTTTAGTTTACTTTAACCCTCTTCTATTAAATATTATGTCAAGCAGCCCAAACTGTATTGAGATGCACCCTGCTGTGTGTCATTTCTCTTTCTACAGTCTCAGCTATTTAAATTGCAAGTTCCTTGGAGAGGAATTCTCTGCTACTCTTTATATGCTACTCTACTCTTTGGGGATCTGTCTTTGGGTCTTGGCTTTGCAGGAAGCTTATAAATCTCTATGTTGATCATCTAAGTCATATGCTGACAATGTTGTGTAGGCTATAAAGACCATAACTGTTTTATTGCTGTCTCTTCATTGCTTCTTAGGATGTTCTACCTTTCCCTGTGGCAACCCCTTTTGGTTTTGACTGCGATTTTTAAAATTTTCCATGTTTCTTTGCATAATTTCTGAGCTTATTTTCATTTTTCTTTATCTCTGCACCACCATCTTCATGCTACAGCATTGTTCTTGGTTCTATGCAGGAAGAATCCATATTAGTGTTTCAGAATTATTTTTGGCATTTATAGTGTAAAATGATACATACTGGAATATTAAAATCCTGGTATGCCAAGTCAGTAAATTTTATGGTTGTGTTAGCATTTCTCTGCAAGATGTTTCATATGTGCATCCCTACTGTGGTCACATTAGTTCTTTATGAATTGTTTCTGCCATACAAGCAACCAGGAAAAGATCTGTCCTTATGTGGATTTCAGTGTGCAACATCAGCATAGCAAGAGAACCTGCCTCTGGGCACCACTGCAAAGAGCCTGAGTCTTGTTTGCACCCTCCCTTTGGGCATATAGATTCATTGATGAGGTCCCCTTATCCCAGTCCCATAATTATCTTTGTGGCCCTGGGTTGGACTCTCCAGTATGTCCATGTCTCTCTTACTGAGGAGTGCAGACCCAGATGCACCATTCCAGGTGTGGCCTCACCAGTGCTGAGCAGAGGGGCAGCATCACCTCCCTTGTCTGGCTGCCAGCCCTCCTCCTAATGCAGCCCAGGATACCACTTGCCTTCTTTGCAACAGGGGCACATTTCTGGCTCATGGTCCATGTGGTGTCCATCAGGACATCCATCTCCCTTTCCTGCCAGGCTGCTTTCCAGCTGTGCAGCCCCCAGTGTGCACAGGTGCCTGGAGTTGTTCCTCCTCAAGGGCAGGACTTGGAGCTTCCCTTTTTTGAACTACACGAGGTTCCTGTCAGCCTATGCAGGTCTCTCCAAATGGCAGCACAGCTCCTTCGGCCCATCAGCTGCTCCTCCCAGTTTGGTGTCATCTCCAACTCTACCGAGGGTAAACAGTCTGCCTCATTATTCAGGTGCAGCTGCAGGCTTGCCCAAGAAGAAAACAGCAACAACATTTTCTAAATAATGATGCAGAATGCAGATCTGAAAATAAGTATTGAGGTTGCTGGAGTGCTCCTAGCTGTGGATCATCTCACTGACAGCATGTCTGACACTGACGGACAGGTGCATGTCTTCTGCTTCAGTGAGCACTTGGTTGCCGTTTGTGTGATCAAATTTCAGAAAATGTTATGTATTCCATGAAAGAATTATCAGTATATGTTTTGAAACTGTTTTTGATAAAACTAGTGTTCTTCACCTAAAGTGAAAGTTGCACATGATTTCTGAATGTATTAAAGAGATGAGGAAGAGTAAGCATGGCCTTGCTAAGGCTAAATCTGTGATGAGTGTCTGGATCTGTGGATGAGGGATGAGCGATGAATGACACCTTGACTGCAAAAAAGCTTTTGGCACTCTCAGAATACTCCTGTATCCAATGAACAGCCCTGGTCCAGTGGACAGCTGGATAGGTAAAATACTGTTTATGTGCTTGCATGGTCATGGTTAGTGGGTAAAGTACAATATTCTACCTGGAAGCCAGTGACAGGCAAGGACTGCAGGGATCTGTACTAGGGCCTGTCCTCCCTCCCTTCCTTCCCCCCTGCTACTGTCAGCATTGTCTCCTGCTTCTACCTTTGCACTGTCAAAAATAGAGCCCAGCTTTTCTCTGTTCTACAAATTGTTTGCTTGTTGCTTCCCCTTCCTTTTAGCTCTCATTAGGATTTTCTTCCAGCTAAATATTGCTAATACTAAGGAGTTGGTAACAGTAGAATCCAGGTAGAAGCACAGTTACCTGTTTAGGAGAGAATAGATTTAAAGACGCTATATAAAATGAACTGGTTTCTTTTTTCGAGCTTTGCTCTGTATTAGAAATCAATATTCTTATGCACAGTATTAATTTTCAAGGAGTTGAGTGGACAGTGTGGCAGCTGTCTAAAACATGCTGCACTTTAATATGTGGTTTGATAATTTATTTGCTGAAGCATTAATCATTTGGTTTCAGGTAAACATCTTATTGGGCAGCAAATACATTTCTAATACTTCTCTCAATTTTCCTACATTTTTGTCCAATACTAAGAGTTGTAATGCATCATACTTTTAGATCTGTGTTTATTTTCTCTAATATCTGGTTTTCTACTGTGATTTGAAATCAGCTGGAAAGGAGGTTAGACTAAAAATTTCTGGGGTTTTGTGTGGTCATTTTTTTGTTTGGTTGTTTTTTGGGGGAGAGGGTGTTGTGGGTTTTGTTTGTTTTCATCTTTTACTCCAGAGAAAGCAGGTAAAGGTGTAGGGACTGTGTCAGAGGAGAGTTGTGTAACAGGACAGCCTCTCTTACCACTCTTGAAATGCAAAGGTCACACGTTACGTTCAACATTAGTGGACGACTGTTTCCCTTGTCACTGTTTCCTGTTGATGTTGTCTCCTTCTGTGTTTTGCTTCTCCTTGATAGAAACCAGAATCAAAGTGTCTTCATCTTTGTGCTCTTTGCAGTCTGGGAACTGTAAATGGTCTGCTCATCATCATTCCTGACATGTAAATTAGTTACCACAGATTCTTTTGCTTTGGGGAAACTCATCCTGCGCTTCCAAAGCTGGCCCAGCAACCTTGGCTGTGCCATCTGCAGTCAATGAATTCCAGACTTGTAGGTCAGAAAGCACAAACCTTGGTTATGTCAGCTGTACCAGCAGACAGGAGTGGATTAGAAGCCTCCGTTTTGGTTCAATAGTAACAGGAAGACTTAAGATTTGTGCTCTGCTAATGTGGATCAGTTCAAATTGGCAACTGTTTAGCTGTTTGTCTCAAGCTAGTAAGGTGATGGACTTGTTTTCCATTCCCTGCTGTTAATCAGCATGCTTGTCTGTTACAGAATTGCCTGTGTTTTTTTCATTTTATTGTTTGAGAAGTTTTGGTTAAAGATTTTTCTCCAATGGCCTTCCTAAGTGATGTAATAAAAATTACTTATTTTTCTTTCCAAGAAGTTTTATCGTTGATCTTCATAGATTGTTGCCAGTTTTAGGCTAGGATTCTCTGCTATACAATTGCAATACTGTGATAATGTTTGTTATACTTAATAGAATCTTAACAGAGGGAGGGTAAGGCTGACTGTCTTGTTACCAGTAGTTGAGAAATCTCATTCATGCTTTGGGCTGTTGAGCTGATGAAATAATGGTTTTTCATGTCATTTGTTTGTCTTGGAATTTTCTTGGTTTTATTGAAAAATGGCTCAATGAGTTTCAATCAACTTTCAGAACTGTAGCGCAGACACTGTGATATAGTACATCTCTCATTTTCCTTCTCTGGAAATTTAGTTCTGTTTAAACCCACAGTAAATGATGCTATTTTATTTTCTTGTTTCATTTTTTCTTCAATATTAAGAACTATTTTTATTAGTTGGAGCTTTAAAGAGGGTGTACTTTTCCTAGCTTTTGCTCCTTCTAGGAGAAGGCACTCTTGGGCAGCTGATGGCTAAATTTGCAAACTAGAACATGATTGTTAGGAAGCTGCAGGGTTTTCTTGTGGTTTGGCTTCTAGGGCACACGTGTTCCCTTTCCCTTCTATTCCTTTTCTTAGGACCCTATGAAAAAAAAATAGTGCTTGAGGATCTGTTTGGTTTGCCAGAGATCCAGTGGGATTCATCCTCTGGGATGTCTGGAAATTGGCGATGGAATAACTGCATTTGCTAAGACTGTCAGTGTATCACATGCACAAACAATTCATTGTAGTTGGGATGTGTCGTCCTGTGGATCTGTAAGTGCTAAGTGAACATAATCCTCAGTGATTTATCTGGCAGATTATGTTACATATTTCTCTGTGGGAAGTGCTGAATAGAAATCAGGGATCTTATTTCTGTCCCTATGTTTGTGGTGTTCTGTACCAAGAATGCTGCTCTGCAATTTGTTATTGAAACATTAAAAGGAAAGTAGAACTAATGGGTTGGGGAAAGTAGCCTCCCTCAGGTTTTATATTTTCCAAGCACAAATTCATTAAAGCTGGTCTAAAAATGAAAAAGGAAAATGATTTTCAAGACATTTATTGAAACTTTACCAAGTAATTTTTTTTAAAGTTTCCATGCACATATCAATTAATGTTCATTTTAATACAGTTTTATAATTGCTTCATACATGCTTGGTACAAAATGGGATGCAATAAAAATATAATTTCAGTTCTTCTGCCAGCTTTTTAAAAATTCCTGTGGAAAGCTTTTTTTCGATTATGCAGAAAATTTTTATAGTCTCTAAAGAACACAAAAGTATGCAAAAATTTAAAGAGGAAAGTGAATATAAAAAAAATCCTTTACTGTAAGAGATGGAAAGTCTTTTTTTTTTCTGAGAACAGAATTTTCTTCTTAAGGAAAATAGCCAGCTTGCCATTGTGCCAAAATAACTGCTATTTATAAAAAAAGTGTGACTTTGATAATTTCTTTAAAGGCATTGTCTGTGTTAGTGTAGCAGCTGATTACACTGGGAGTAGTGGTGTTGCTATATGTGGAGAGCAGTAGTGTTAAATGCCGTTTAGCATCAAACTCATTTTGGTTTAAGACTTCTTTCTCCTAAGTAAGGGCAGAATATGTTACTGGTAGTGTCAGCACTTGGATTTAAAAGTGCTTGGAAGGGCCGGGCTTGTGTTGTTTTCTTCTGTCTTTGGTGCCTGTAGGAGAGGAGAAAACTTCCAACACAATGAATTGAGAGGTGAACAGAAAAGTGTTTATAGAAACTCTTGGATAGAGAGTGTGGTCAGGGAGGTTGAAAACAATTCACTCAACTGCTTCACTATAAAAACACTGGGCTGCAGTTCAGAAAACCTTCAGAGTGCACCCTGAAAGCATTTGTTTTGCAAAGGCATTAGGTTTTTACATTTCCTTATCAAAGTGATCGTGCCGTTAGCCTTCGCTCTGATGCACAATCAGTTGTCATCCTTGTGAATGACACCAGTGTAAAACAGTCATGACAATGAAATTGAGGTGGAAAAGTATGGTCAGTATTGGTTTCTGGTTTTGTTTTGAAACCAATTTAATAGTTTAAAGCCCTAGTCTCTTCTCTAGTGACTGGATGTATCAGAGGTGACATTGGTGTGTCATAACCTGGGTCTCTGCTGCCTTCCAGAAGAAGAGTACACTGCTGAGGCTTTTTGTGCACAAATCTTGATGTGCCTTCCATCTCTAAATCTGTCTCTGAAGTGGTATTTGCTGCTCTGTGCAGACTGTACAGGATAAATCATATTATCCCCTTCATCTAGCTTTGCCCATAGCCCTCTTCTCTGAGGAGATGTCAGGGATGGGCTGGGAAAAAGGTTCTGGGCAGGGTAGGACCTCTCCCTTTTTGAAGTCCAGGGTTGTATCATCTGACCTTGGCCGTGACCACACAAAGTGACCATGATACAAAGACAAGCCATGCTCTCTAAGTGCCTGGATGTTGCCTCTGACTTCCCTTTCTGGTCTTTTACTAAAGATGGAAAAACCCCTCCCATTTTCATTTAATTTGAGACGTGATGTATGTATAGAATCTCTTGGTACCCTCTGAAATATATCTGGACTTCAAAGATCAGCAAGCAACCACTTCTAGTTGGGAAGAAGGAGCATTTTGTCAATGCCAATCTCTTAAACAATACCACATTTAAAAAAATACATTTTCAAAAGTACTCTTCATGAGCTGCGGAATATGCATGCATTTCAAAATTTTAATTTTTTACTTAGGTAAGAAAAAGTGTAAAGATTGGGGTTTTGGAAGATGAAAAGGGCATGTTGAGAAAATGGGGTAGAATCAAAAGCCCTTACAGAAATACAAGTGTTTGTTTGTGAGGGGACAAAATACATTGTTCTTTGAAAGGCCATCCTTTTCTCTACTTAATTGAGGCTAATTAAACCACTCCATCTGTCCACCTTTAGAAAAGGTGGTAAAATGGTAGGATTCCATGCTGGCCATTTTGCTGCACTGTGCAGGTTTAGCCACTGTTTTCTTCAGTTTTATGCAGTGGTGTTTCCTATGAAGTCTGAAGGTTGGGGACACCATTACCTGATGTTACTGAGCTGCATTTATTCGTAATCTAAATGCTCTTCTGAATATTGGGCTTTGTTTATCCTGGTGGTTGAATGATCACCTCATCTAAATTAACGGGGACTAATATTTTACCATAGATTTAAGAAGTGAAATTAATGTCTTATAGAAGAGCAAATAATACTTGCAAATAATCATTAGCCATGTCTGCTGTGCCCTGTAGATAGTAGAGCAGCTAGTTTTGAAATCTGCACTTTTAGCTGATTAACTATTTTGTTTCCAAGAAATAAGGTTAAATTTTCATTTGAAGATATAGAAATGAAATGTTAGCTATTCTAGGACACTATGAATGTATGGAAGCCAGGCTTTGTTCCAGGCTATATGGACTGAAATACTTCTTCATGGTAATATATATTTAAAAATCGTGTTTAGGAGAATCACATCTGTTGTTATTGTCTGCTGTTATTACTGTATAGTGCTGTCATATGTAAGATAGGAAAAAAAATATAATAGTTAAAATTAAGAGGGTATAAAAAGATGCAATATGTTCGCTGATGACAAGTATCTCTTGACCAGGAATTTATTAGTCTGATACCCAATGGCTCAGTTTTTCCATAAAAAAACTTTATTAAATTAATTAGGGAGAATGATCTGTAAGCTTGTAAGACACTATCAAGAAAGACGTAGCTATTCAGAATTAATTAGAAATACATGATAAACAGTTTAGTGTTTGAGAACATTTAATAGATGCTCAAAAAATAAATTATCATAGTTTCAAAAGTAAGACATTACTACTGAGCTGACTCGTAACTATATGGCATAAAAAGGCCATACATGTTAGTAAATGGAAATAGGGGTCTCAAGGTCCTGCAAAGTTGGATTTTGAACCTGTTTTTTTAATATTTCTGTGAAATATATGGAAAACATCATAATCGTTACTGGTAAAAAATTAGATATAAGAAACGGCTAAGAAACAGATAAAATAGACAGTTACTGATAAACAGAAGATAAGCTCATTAACTGAGCTAAGCTCAGACATATAAGATGGTTTTCAGCATATCCAAATATAATTTTGTGTCTTGAAAGAATAAAGGCACACGATATTTTCATCTTTATTCCAGGAAGCCATTATCCTTTAACCTTCATTCCCACAAGCAGGGAGTTGCAGTTATCAATAAAAGCTGGACTCATCCATTTACGCTTTGGCCAACAGGCCTCATACATCCAAGAGCTGCAGTACTGAGGCTGCGTTATCTCTGCATTTGATGGTATTCTGAAAAAATCTGGAATGCTGGTTCCAGATGGGTGTGCTTCAGGAAGGACATGGAAAACTGGAGATGATTCAGGGTAGGGTTATAAGAATGATGAAGGAATTGGAAATGTGCTGTTTGCTGAAAGACTTAGGGCTCAGTCTGCTTAATTTAGCAAGATTGTGGTTAAGAGACCATTTGATCACAGTCTTAATGTACTCATTTGGGAGCAGAAATGTTCTAGCAAACAGAAATAAAACAAGAAACAGCAACTTTGCAGTTAAGTCAGCCAAATCAGTTTGGAAATAAGGTGCAAAATCGTAACAAGGAAGGGAGTTAAAGACTGGAACAACTTACCAATAGGTATGATGCATTTACAAACACTAGAAATGCTTAAGATTACATGTGTTCCTGAAAAACTCAGTGTAAGCTAGGTTGGGTGCTGAAAGCACCAAAGCTCTGCATGGTTTTGTACCAGGAGTGTGATAGTAGGGCAGGGATATTGGTGTGCAATGCTTGGTGATCACAACTGCTTGTTCATTCTTTAACAAGCTCCCACAGACATGGAGTCCCTGAAGCCCATGGGAATCATATATAAAAACAAGGATTTCTCACACAGTAGTAGCAGGTTACCAAAAAGAGATTTTTCCCTCCACCCCCCTTTTTTTTTTCTTTATTGCTTACGTGGATACAATTAGAGAATAGATGAAATAAAAGTTATTAATTATTTAGTACAAAAGACCGTATTGGATTCAAGAAACTGGTGATGTGAAAATAATTGGAAGCTGAGACATAATGAAGGAACACATTCAAGGTCCTTTTCTTATTCTTCCCTAAACATTAAATTATCTCTCTTTGGGGATATAATTTACTGGACTGTCGGATTATTGGTCTGACCCCATGTGAATTTTCCTGTATGCTAACACTATTTGATTATACTCTATTATATTCTGAGAACTGGAATCTGTAACTTTAATGATAGCTTGTAATGTATCAAAATGTGAAGCTCCCAGAACAAGTATATGCAAAATAATCTTTCTTTAAAATAAAGGGGATTTAAAAAAAACCAAAGAACCAAACTGAACTTTAACATTGATTAGTTGTATCAGTTTTACTACAGCAACTTGTATCTGTTTTGATAATTGATTGTATCAGTTTTAATCATATCAGCTTACAACAGGAGCGTACATTTTGTTCATGGAACTGTTGTTCTGATGTACTGGACAGATTTATAGTGCAGTTAATACCTCTGTTCCTTTAGATATGAGTTTTCAGTGCTGGAAAAAAACCCCAGGAAATCAGCCTATGTAACTGGATTACTTTCCATCTGCTGAAATTACTTTTTCTGTCTTGCTTAGCTCTGAATGTTTTCAAACCACTTCATAGTGCAGTATATGGAACATGTTCGTAGCCTGTGAGTTGCCAGTACATCTGTACATGAGCTGCTTAAGAGCCACTGATTTAGTCATTGCTAGAAAAGCAAAAGAATTAGAAAAATACTTGAATCATAGAGAAAGCTCAATAATTAGGACATTGCCTTTATGTATCCTATTATGTAGATAACATGGAGCTGTCTGACTGGAGAATGTGCTGGTGTAGACATCAAATTGAAGATCACAGTATTCAGAAGATCTGAGCTGATAGCAAGAGCTGTCTTGAGCTCTTCCACTTGATAACTAATATTAGACCAGCAGTACACAATGTACTTATCTTAAATGTCAGACTGGAACTGTTCCTGAAAGATTAACATAGGCAATAATCTGATTTTTTTCCTGATGTACATATCTAGAAGTTTGTGAAAATTTTTAATGAGCCTTTTTATTATAATAATTTTAAAATGCATATCATGGAAGCTGAGACTTTGTTGCCATATTTCTTATTAAAGGTATCTGATACTGTTTGATTTGGCAATTTAGAATAGTTGCAATAAACATCAATATATTTGTGTGTGGTGAAGCTTCATATTTTCCATCAGATAAAAAGTATTTTGCTTTCATTGTTACGTTTCACAATGAACACAGTTTTGGTTTTTTGATCAAAGCTGCTTAGGTCATCTATATATATTATGCTACTTATTTAGCTAATAAATAGATCACATAAAAATTACACAAACATTGAAATCTAAAATTAGAAAATGGTACTTCTAATTGCCATGTAAAATTTAAATATGCAGCACTAATCCACACGTTTTCTTGCTAAAATTTTTATTTAGCAGTTTTACTTTCTGAATAGCAATGATTCATGACTTTACATATGATCTACTTGTACAGAGATATCAGTGAAGGATTTCATTGTGTGTGTGTCTTTTAGTATTTTGAGGATTCAGATTTTTACTGGCTACTTGTTAAAATCCTTCTTCTCTTTCAGAAATGTTACAGTTTGCATTGATAGGGCAAATTCACATGAAATGGGTTCAAATTTATTCTTGATGCTTGCTTAAAAAAGAGTGGAAAATGTGAATACTTTTATAGTAAGTATAAAACCATCCCATTCATGACTCAATTTAGTATTTTAGGATAATTTATCATTCACTGGAGATGCAAGAGGGGAAAAGTAGCTGTGTTCTAACACTTTTCACATATTTCATATATTCCACAAGTAGTACAAGTAAGAAATCACAGGTGCTTTAATTTGATGACATTTTGGGCGTTTGTTTTTCCTTTTCAGTCAGTGGCGAAGACTGGGCGATTACTGATTAGCCATGAGGCTCCCTTGACAGGAGGATTTGCATCTGAAATCAGTTCCACAGTTCAGGTACACAAGTTACTTGTTTTTAAGTGCTCTGCATGGATGGGTATGTTTCCCTGTAGAAGAAATACTTAACACTACATTACAAGTTGAGGTTTTATATTTCTTTTAAGTTATTATCTTTTGCCATTTTGTGGGTGCTTGCCTTACTTCATCTGAACAGCTGAGAAATCATGTACCTACCAGGCACTGTGCACAGTGTCTGCTAAGCTAGAAATTAAACTTTCACTGCAAATCAGGGAGAATGTGCACTGTGAGATGCAGGGGGAAAATCTTCATGTATAGTCTGGTTTTAATGTTCTTTTTTATTTTTCTCATATGCTTATCCCCTGAGCTTCTTAAAAATATATTCTAGGAATGCTGAAATCAGCAAATCATTCAGTTCTGGTACAGTTTAACTCAGTGTGACACACACTGTTCAGAGACCTCATTAGAAAAGGAGCCTGCAGAAGTTATTCATGTGTGTTTGTGGTGATGCTCGTGCACGTGTTGAGCTAAAGCACACAGAACAGCTTGGAAAGGCTGAGATGTACTTTAGTATCAGTTACATCTGGAGCATTAGATTTTGGAAGTCCTTCTGAGCTTTCTGATGTGTTTTATACCTGTACCTCTTTGTAAATTTTCCCCTTAACTTGATTCCTTTCCTGTGCACATCAGTGGTACTGGTTTGTAGAAGCATCTAATTTAAGTGTGTCCATCACTGTCTGATTATTCTGTTTTGATCATTCTAGAATAATTAAATTATAGGACTAGAGAGAAATGGGTTTGTAAAAATCACAAAATATAAACTGTGTAGGCAGTAATTAAAGCTTGGTGATTAGCCTTTTGGAGGAAATAATAGAGTTACTAGTTCTGGAAGTGTAATTCTGAATTAAATGTGCAGAAGGAATCAGAATGCTATGTTACTTTATCTTTGTGGTACAGTTTCTTTTAAAAAGTAGTTTTACTAATTTTAATGTAATTGCATTAAGGTAAATTCAATTTTTCTACCAAAAGGTTTTCTTCATTAAGAACCAAATATTTGGTTTCATGGAGACCTCATAGTAGCCCTCCAGTATCTGAAAGGAGCTTACAAGGAAGCTGGAGAAGGGTGTTTCGTCAGGAACTGTAGTGCTAAGAAACAGTCATGGATTCAAACTGAAAGAAGGGAAATTTATGTTAAATATGTGGAAGAAATTCTTTACTGTGAAGGTGATGAGGCACTGGAACATGTCTCCCAGAGAAGCTGTGGGTGCCCCATCCCTGGAAGTGTTCAAGGCCAGGTTGAATGGAGGAGCTCTGAGCAAGCTGGTCTAGTTGAAGATGTCCCTGCCCGTGGCAGAGAGTTGGAACAAGCTGGAAGGTCCCTTCCAACCCAAACCATACTATGATTTAATGATTCTTCATCCTTGTAAATAATCAGCACTTGAGCTCCTTTCTTTTGTAGATAGTCTCTGACTAAGCCATGACTAATAAAGTCATAAGGTACTGCCAGCTGTGAATGTAGGAAATGAATTTTCTTTACAAATTCTCACAAAAATGTGAAATAGACTCAACCGAAAGAACCTATCTTCTAGTGTCTTGTGTTATTATCAACACTTGAGGAGAAAACTTCTAAGGCAAGCAACAAAGTCAAAATCTACTGTATAACAAAGGAAAGCATATTTGTTGGATAAAAAGTGAGCTGGAAAAAAAATCTTATCAGTAAATATCACTGGAAGAACATGGGATGCCCAATATATTGCTAAAATTACAATATGAGTTTTAATCCTCAGACCTCCCCTGAGAAAGCTGCCGTACTTGATTGATGCTTCTTGAGGTGTTTTTCATATCAGAGATATATCTGATAAATATCACTTGTTTAGAAAACAAAGTTGAAAATGCTTCGGTAAAGGGCTGTTTATCTCTTTCAGTATTGAAAGAAAATATTTGTTTTATTATAGTTGTTCATAATTTTCTATTAATCTTTCTTAGGAAACTAGGCTTTCTATCTTAAGAAATATTGGTCTGTTACATATACTGCCTCAGAATAAATTAGAATATAATTCTTGGGCATTGCATTTATCCATGACAAGTTTCTTTCATAGAAATTGACCAACTTGACTCTGTGTTATAACCGTATTGTCATTACTCTCTATATCCATTCTTGAAGATTCTATCATCCATACTTGATATGAGTACTTTAAAGATTATACTGCAAAAGAGATTAAAATGAAAAGTTTCAACTTTTTAGAGAACAGTATTACTTTAGGCATACTAAAGACCTTGCTTTTCTTATTCACTTAAAAAATCTTGATCTCTTAATGATCAAGTTAAGTCTGTATGTCTAATATCATTGTGCTGTAAAAATGAAAACAAAAAGTGAAATTCTTTTTTGCTGGATACAATGCATACTGAGAATGCCAAAAATTGGGGATTGCAGTTGGCTTTAGTTTCTTCTTACACATGGAAGTAATAAGACTTGAATAAAATAAGTCCAGTTGGATTAGATGGTTAGTTTCCATATTGTTATTCCATCCTTGCTGGGAGGTCTTATCATGGAAATAAGGTGAATAAAAGTACATAGGTTATTTTAAAAGTTAGTGGTCACATATACTTCATGGTGATATACACTTCAAGGAAAAGAGTACAAATGGAAATGATGACTTTCACTCATGAACTATAGGAAAAAATGCATTGAATACTTTCCTTTTTGCATATGAGAGATTAGATTAGCATTTGGAGGGTATGTTAAATCAGATTTGTTGTGTGTTGATTAGAGAATATTTTAATGGGGCACATTATTGCACTAAGTGGTCATTTACTCTGCTCAGACATAAAAAAACTATAAAGAAGAAGAGGTGGTGTACTTAAAACTTTACATGATATGGCTATGCCCTTTGCTACAGTGTTTTGTATGTTCTCTCAATGGGTATTGTGAAGTGAGCAACAGATGCCAGGACAAATTCAATACAGGTACAGTTAAAAGTCCAAATAGATTATATTCTGTATAAAAACTTGCAAAACTGTCATGTTCATCAGAGAAAGTGTTGAACTTGCATAAAGCATATGATTGGAACACAGTTTGAGAAGCCTTGGGAGAAAAGCCCACTGAGTTGTCACTTCCAAAATAATGAAGAATTGTGTGTGGAAATCATCAGTACAGTAATCATTTGTAATACACAGAAACATAAATCCAGTAACTGTGTCCTGTTTAAAAACAAAAATTAAAAAAAAAGAAGAAAAGAGAGAATGAGGCAGGATGGAGACAGCCAGCACAAAGAGTAAGGGACTCTTTGGATTACTCCACAGGGTTGCTGCCTGCCAGCATTGGGGACTTATTATGGGATGCAGGAGGAAGCATTTTGGAATCATACAAGTCTTGTGGGATGTTTAGAGGAGGAACTGAAACTGGAGAGATGTGGGGGCTGAGGTGGTTTGGGGAGACATAGATATGGGAAAACTGAGAGGGAAAGGTATAAAAAGGAAGCTTGTATTATGGCTTCAATAATATGGTGGTTGCTGTTTTCTAATAGGGCTGAAATAAATGTAGGGAATTAGTATATACCCTTTGGCATTGATCTTGCAAATACAGGAAATGTACATCTCAGAAAAATCTTACTGGTTTTCTACCCATTCTCTGCACGTAGTGGCTAAAATTTTTAAAAATAGAAAATTACTCTAATAATTTTTGATGTTTTCATTTAAGGAATTTAAAATTTCATGTATGAATTTTGATTTTTGTGTACATTGACACTATAGCAGGATACACCATGAAAATATATACTGTTATTCAAATAAAATAAATGTGTATGAGTAAAGAAATTTGTTAGCTGACCTGGTAAAGGTCATTGCTGTCTATAAAATAACAAGTCAGCACATTGTTTTTTGTTGCACAGATGTATCATTCTTACAGGAACAGAGCAATTCTGGTTTAATTGCGGGTTCCTGTCTTTGTAGCACAGTTTCTTTTCTTACTGCCTGGTAAGTGCTTTGTCCTTGAGCATCTGTCTGTACAGGGGATGTTGGGTCAGCTACCAAAGAAATGTACAGGTGAACACAGCTCAGTCCTCAGGAGCCCTTGCAGAGGACTCAGCATGTTTCTCAGAATTACACAGAGGTATTCCAGAAGACTGGTATTAACTCAGAAAACTTTGTGAAATAACCTGTTTCTGAGAGTTGAGTTACATGAGCTTATTTTTTCAACTCTTACATTCTGTATCTACGAGTTGGATATAACTGTATTCTACTGTTTGATCAGTGGAGCTTTAGATTTCTTCCTCCTGCAGCAAAATAAGGCCTAATCTCCAGTAAGTGGTGTAATTTCCTGCTAGAGTGTGGCATTAGGGGAAACTATTAGATGATCTGGTTTTGTGAGAAACATTTCAGGAAAAGAAAAAGTGGGTATATAGTAGAATACCTTTCAAAGACACGGCAGTTCTATCCTAAAGGTTGCCATGGGGAAAATGTGCCCAAAAAAGTTAAACAACAAGAAAAAGAAATGTAATGATTTCAGTAGTGTGACCATTTGAAATAAAATGACCTGGTATTGACTGATACTGAACAGGAACTGTGTTAAGTAAACTATTTTATGGAGTCCTAATGAAAAAATTTCACCTTTCCAACATGGTACTTTGAGAGCATTTGTCCCAAATACTTCTTCATACTATTGCATTATCTGTCTTTAGAATTTGAGATGTCGTGATATTCCAAACAGTTCCATTATTTCAGTTTTCCCATAAGTGGAAGTTGAGGTGGTATTTCCCAAGGAAGCTGTAACAGTCCTCTGTGACTCTCTGTGGTGCTTTGAGGAAGTGAATGCAGTGCAGTACTTTAAAATATCCATGGGACCAGGTTTGAGTTTCAGATTATGCACCTGTGTTCATACTTAGTGCAAAAGGGACGAATGAATAACTTTGTCTGTGGGATTTATTTTGAAATTATGGTGAATAGCATCAGATTTTGTGCTGGTGCCACTAAAAATCTTCTTTTAATGAACAGGCGGTAAACTTGTATTAAAGTCTGACTGTATTGAAAGCAGTGCTTCTGGTGTAATTATTACTCATTGATAGGTAAATGTTTTCATTCTCACAAGGTGTGTGAGAAGCAAATTGCCTTTTGAACTGACCTTTGAGACATAATGCAATGTGTATGTGTTAAGAAGCTGGAGGAGCTTGAGGTACAAATTGCTAGAACTACATAATTATGAAATGAAGGAAATTTTCATTGTTCTCTATTCAGCTGTAGAAATAATAAAATAATAAAAGAAGGCTGAAATATTTTCCCCCAAGTTGGTTAGAAAGATAGTTGAGGTCAGCCTGGACATCTTTTTCATAGGACACAGACTTTTTTCACTGAGTACCATTTCATGGAATGGCTGAAGAAAGAGACTCTGGACTAAATGGAACATAGATATCCAAGGAAAAGGCAAAACATGTCGGTACAGCAGTATGGTTGTTCAGCTGATGTAAGAAAATTATTACATCTGAACTGATGTTTTTTAACTTTCTTTGACACTATTGCAATAGGCAGTAAAATTGGAAGAGATAAAATATTGACACAATGTGGTCCTTCATTTGTTATCCTGTTCAACTTTCACTATCACTCTTTTGGCACATCTAGCAGCAATCACAAACTGCAATATAAAAGTCTGGTTTTATAGATCACACCATCAGACTCTGTCAGTAGGAGTGTGAGCTAGACAATATTAGTATACAATATAAAAAAAGCTAGAATAAGTACAGGGAAATAAATTCGAGGTGGGCATAAATTGTATAGCAGTACAAAAAAGGACAGGGATTTGAAGGAAAAGAAAATCCAAGTATACAGAAATAAGCCATAATAATGAAAACCAGTAAGTTTATTTCTTAAGTGAGGGATTGGGGGCAGTAAGGGAAATAACATGAAGTTGCCATTCAGTGACTGGAGACAAAGGTACATGAAAATGTCGCTCATGTTTATTTAATGTGACTATAAACAGTTCAGCAAAGTCCCAATTTATGATGCAGGATGAACTAGAAGCAATTTTTACTATGCAAGTCTGAAGTCTTGCTATCACTGAATGTCAGCATATTTTGTTAGACAATGTAGAAAATAAAGGTGAATAAACAAAATGTTACAAACCTAGGGTTTCTCAAAGGAAATCAAGATTTGTTACTCATCTATTAAAAGAAAGGTGTATGCACTACAAAAAGCATTTGAAAAGTAAGATTCACCAGTGATTCTGAAAAGTTCAACAAAATCTATATTAAAAAATCCTCTTTCAGATTAGGAATTTGATGTATGAATGTAATGTGAATCATTTATGTTAATTATCAAGCTAAGAGTTATTCTTTATCTTAAAGAGCTTTCCAAAGAGCTTGCATATAGCAGTAAACATTTAGGATTTTTTGTTTGTTTGTTTTCTTTTGTAAATAAGAACAAAATTGTGCCTTGTACTCCACTGTGTGCCACCTCCTAGGGCATTGCCCCTCACTGCTATAGTGCCTGCACAGTCCTGGGCTTGTGAACCCAACTGTAGGGATTTGGTGATTGTGTTTGTCTGCAGAGATGGCATTTTTATGAACCTGTATCACATTTAAAAGAGAACCAAAATCTAACAAGCAATGCCTGTTCACAGGGTGGTGCCTGGACTTTCTTCACACTAAATCTTTGAGGCCAAAATTGTTTTGGCTGTTACGCAAAAGTCTCTTATTATAGTTTGGCTCACTGCATGGAAGTATCTTAATTTTCATTTGTCTTATGTTCTGATACCTATATGCATACAGATGTGTTGGTTAATAACTAAGAAATGCAGTACAAGATGTGAGAAATGCAGCACGGGATGAAATGGGCTTCTAAGACATTTTGTTTGATGTTATCATGTCATAAAGTCCAATTTACCCTTGAGACTTTGTGCATACTTATTTCATTTTAGTGAAGGAAGTGTTCTTTAAGGAAGAACAAATTCCTCTACAATGAAAACTATTGTAATAGTGGCATATATTATCAGTTCAGCTACAAGGGAGCGTTGTGTTTCCTCTAGGCTGGAATAAATTCAGTACTGAGCAGAAAAAAAATGATTTAATCAATTCAATATGGCCAAATATTGAACAGGACACACAGTATTCTGTACTGTGCAAACTTCCCAAATACGTTTCTTAAAAGAAGCAAACAACCCCCAAATCCTAAAACAACGCTGAACATTGGAAGATGAAGTGCTCAAAAATTGTGGTGGATTTTCATAAAATTGGCCCCAGAATACACTCTCTAAAGGTGTAAACACTGAGTGTTTACATGTCCAATTACTCCAGTCTCTAGACATAACAAATATCAAAATGTCTTATTCATCTGCAGCTCAGCTTGAAGTCTCTCAGCTTCTGTGAGCTCTTCATGAAGAGGTCCACACAAGAGTGGGCAGGTGGGCTAAGAGTAGTCCCACCCATGAGGTCACTCATGCACACTCGCTCCTCTTGGCTTTGGGCACAGTGTCATTCCATGTGTGAGAGAGACATGAATCAATGCCTTGCCTTCAGGTGATGTTTCAGTCAGCCACTTGTGGCACATCCTCTGGTAGCAAATGATTAAGCCTCATTTGAATCCCACCGGCACTGATTTGGACATGGATTTTTACACTGTGTGAGTGTGCCCTGTCTGCTTGGCTTTGGGTCTGTTCTGTCTAATAAACATGGGTTGGAGTAAGCTTTTCCCATGCACTATCGGGTTCTTAGTGTATCCAGTGAGGACATTTTTTCCATGGTCTGATATTTAATTTGGCATGCAAATGTTCATATGCCTGAGGCTGAGCTCCAGCATCATTGTCCTGCTGATACACCCGTGTTCATTCATTGTGATTTATAACTTTGAACAATATGTCTAGTCTTCCATATGCTAATTCTGAAAAAGACCAAAAATATGGGCACTGAGGCAGAATTAAAATTTTTACTTTGCTGTGCACTGCCCCCCATTTTGCATTTTCATCTTTGTAGCTACCAGGAATTCTTTTAATGGAAGGAACATTTTTATGTTTCTACTTACTCTAAGGTAGAGTTTACAAATACAGTTTTAATTCAAACTGTTTTGATTAGAATCATGTTGTGATTCTAACATTTACATTTCTGATAGCTCATGGAGCTGATAGAAATGAAATGGTTTTAATCCACATGGTGAGGAGGGCAAAAAAACCTTATCTGAACTGCACATCCTATGTTTTCTGCTCTGTGATTTCTTTTTTTCCCCTCTAATACCATATTTTGTACCAGCATTTCCAACTGATATGTAAACCTAGCTAATAATGATTTAGGAGAACATCAAAACTATGAAGTTCCCTCTAGCAATTTTGGGTCCCTGTTAGGCCTGTTACTCAGCAGGCCTTTCTATTACACCCTGTCAAATCACTGACTTGTTGCTTAATGAAAACTAATATAAAGTTTTTTGAAATTCTGACTCTGATAACAGACGATCTAGACAGGGCTCTAGAATAAGGCAACTCCGCAAAGCAACTGCTAATTCAAGGATACTCATCTTCTCTTCTGCCTGAAAACTGAACAATACCGTGTGTAACTTGCTTTATTTTGTTTGGCATTATCTTTTCTTCCCGGTAAATTATGAGTTGCTTTAGAACTTTTAGTAAGTCCTTTGAACAGCAGTTATGATACCAAGCCCAGGAGTCCCCTGTAAAAGTAACGACCTTTCTTGCATTTTCCAGAACTTTGGAGCTATAAAAGCTTCTTGGGTGGTTAAAGTCACTCAGCCTTTGGCATAATTTCTTCAAATGCCTCGGTGGGATGCTAGAATCCTTTACTAGCACAGGTATAGGAACTTAAAATGTGCTAAGGCAGCCTGGCAAGCCAGGGTAAAGAAAAATGTGAAGTTGTTGGATTGCACTGTGTGTCTGGTTTACTTCTTTGGACCATACAATGAGTACCTTGTCTTATTTACTGAAAAAATTACTTTAGTGGGTTGGTTTGGGGTTGTAAAGTGCTGATTCATGCAAGTATATTCTATTTTTTTCCTGGCCTTTCATTTTGATATGGCTATTAGAAGTGGTCTGGCTAGACTATTAGTTTAGAGCAGCAGACATAGTTTCAGAGTAGTATGATTAGAGAAGAGTGGCCTGTGGCATATAAAAATTAGGCAGAATAGGGGAAAATTATTGAACAAAACAGAAAAATCTATCCTTCCATGTTAATGGCTCAGTGAAGTTTTAAAAATAAAAATAAATATGTAAGGAGCTTCGCATTTTAAATTTTCTTACAGGTTTAGTTTAATAAATACAGAAAAGGCCTGTAAAACAATGTATATTTATTGATGTTTTATGTACACATGCAAGATCAAATTATTTCAGCTCTATGGTGAATGTATTTGTAGGAAGGGATGTAGAAAGAACCTCTTAAGCTCTTCTGAGCTTCTCTGCTCTTCCAGAATACTGTGAATTTTATACTGTTGCTGTTGGCTACATTAAGATCTTTAATATAGAAGAGAAAATGGAGGGTGCAGTTTTACTACTAAAAAAAACAGTTAGGAGCTTCTGCTGTTTCCTTGAGAAGGGAACCGCCTTCTCTCCCTGGGACAGACACAGCTTCTCAGTGCCCAGATGTCAAACCTGGCTTAAAGCCTGGATCTACAACAGTAGGATAAGTTATGATAGTGCTGAGTTTCCATGTTACAGGTAGGCACAGAGGAAGAAACTTTCAAATAGTCCTATTTGTCCAATAGTCCTTTCAAATGCAAATGGGCACATGTTCATTGCTGTCATGTAGGGATCTAGCAGTTAAAGTGAAGCAATTAAAAAGCTACAAAAGTGATTAAAGCCAGTTAAAAATGCCTGAATAGCAGATGTAAGCCTGGAACTAGTTTCCAAGGAAAAAAAGTTGCAGTCAGTTACATGAGAGAAATAACCACACGGAGAGAACCTTGTGTGTCCCTCTCTTCCTATGGTCTTGTCCGTGATGAGATATGTGCTAGAGAATGTTCTATTCTGTAGTGTAACACCAGCAAAAGAGACTGAGCTAAGGTACTCCTAGTTGTGCATAATAATTCTTGTGCTATATATCAGCAGTGCCTATGATGCTTTTTGTAGCTGTGCTGTTTGCTACCACAGTGGAACTTTGAAAGGGAGCTTTATTGAAAGAGCTATGGCAGTACTGGCATCTGTCTGCATCCTGTTGGAAATGTTTGTTACTCTTACCACACTTAACAGTGATCATGGTGAGCAGGAGACAAAGTTGTAGGCAGATCCTTCTAATGACACTTATCTCACAAGGAGGGAAGGCTGGTGAGGATTTAATGCTCATTGTGACTGAGGAAGGAAGGGCTTCTTCCTCTGTACCAAACACTGAAGTGGTAATTTTATAAAACAACATTCAAAACTGAAAAAGATTCTCTACAGAGAGCCAAATCCGTCTTCAATTAATCTACATACAGAAGTTTCTGAAGTTTCTGGAAAAATTGATCTGTGTAGCTGTAGCTGGAATTGTTCCTCAGATACATTTGCTTGGAAATAGTGTTTTGTTCCCTGTCATCACCGAAGAAATGCCTTTTGTCCATGTTCCAGCAAGTGGCGTACTTATCATCCAGCTGTGTTTTGCTAAAGCACTAAGTATGCACAAATAACTAAGAGTACCTTAGATATCTAAGAAGTGCAAATGTCTTTTTGCAGTGGGCACGGAAGTGTTTCACTTTTTCCCTCTATCTAGTGAAAATATGCCATTTCTCCTGTACATTTTAAAGAAACTACTGTCCTGCCTTTGGAGTAATGCAAATTGGGAAGGAATAAAGATAAAATGCAGCTTTCTACTCAAAGTAACATTAAAAAAATACCTAACTCTTCACCCAGGGGGTGGTAGGAAACGCAAGCTGCACTGATTTCAGTCATTGTCTGGATACCATATCCTCTCAATCCCCACATGTCTCTGGCGTTATCAACTTGGCTCTGAGTTGCCCACAGTGAAAATGTAGGCCCTGGTGATGAAGTCTGTGGAATTAAGATTTCATTCTGAATACCTCTTTTTTAGTATTCCACTTCTTTTACATGTCAGTGCATGGAAAGGATGATTTGCCCTAAGAGTCTCCTGCTTTTTTCTTTAACTGGTTGCACATGTGTACAATTGGAAAGCTCTAGTTCTTTAAAGCAGAGACCATAGTGCTTTGCATTTTTGTCTTCTTTTATTCAGCCAGCAAGGTTAGTTCTGCTGTTCATTGATGAATAAACTTGCAATAAATAAATAGCTGGAAAGTGCCAAGAAAGAACATATCAAGACTGTATCCTAATATTACAGTGTTAGGAATAATAGTATTGATAGATGTAAAAAAAAAGAATGTCACTGCATGTTCTAGAGAGGTTTCATGGTTTTGCTCTAATTTGGTTGATTTCAGCAACATTATGTCAGAATCCTATATGGCTTTGTACTTTATATTGCATGAATATGCAGTGCTTATTGTATATTGAGAGACCTAAATGAAGCTGTATAGCCGCCAACTGTAAGAGTAAACTTGTAACTTGGACACACTTATTTTAAGCTCTATTAATCAAAATGGAATGCGTTTCTTGAGAGGACTTAGTGTTCCTCAACACATTGATTCAGTTCAAAATTGCACCCATGTCACATGAAATAGTAAAAGCAGCAGTAAAGAAGGAATCTTCCATTATCCTGTGTGTCTTGCCTTGCTGGAAGTTTTAAAAGGCAATGCAATACATTTATGGGTATCACACAACCATCTGAAAAATGTGCCACAGTTATGGTGGTTCTGTCACGGAGAATCAGAAAAGGAAATTCTGTTATTATAGCCTTTGTTTTTAAAAGCCATCTGTGAGACTCCACAGTCTTCCGTTTTTTAGTCCTTCTATAAGTTTTCTTTTTAAAGGTGGCTGTTTCTTTTCCTTTATAAGATACCAGTAGTTAGACTAAGAAGTCTGTATTTGGTTACCTAAATATATGGCCTGACTTAAAAAAAAATTTCAAATCCACATCTGTCTTGAAGCTTACTGAAATATTCCTGCTTGCTTCTTTTTCTTAAAACTTCTCATTCAAGAAAAACTGAGTGATTGGAAAAAAGTTAATCTAATCTAATCTAACCTAAAGTAATCTAATCTCCTAGTTCTTCCTTTTAAAGTTGGTAGTCCATAAATCATCTGCATAAGAAATGAGAGAAAAATACCATAACCACAATGATACTTTTTCAAAGAAAGAAAGAAAGAAAGGAAAGGTCTGTGTCTAAGTTTTCTGTTCAAAGGTAATTTAACCACTGAGATCAACAAGTCATTAGTTAACTTCGGCATAACTAGCATTTCAAAACTTCTTTGTGAAGAGGTTTTTCTACCTTTTGAGAGAGATCTGATTTTTACACAGCACTTTTGCACTCAAAATTATGTGACTGAAAAGGTGTTGGGTTTTCAAAACTTTTTTAAAGCAATTTCAGAACTGCTTTAAATTTAGAGTGCTTTAGAAATAAGAAAATATGAAGTTGTGTGGTTTAAAAGGTTCTCTTAAAATGGATTGTAGATTTAGGAGTATCTTATTTCCTGAGGCAGCAGTACTTCAGTGTTTAATAGGGATGTGTTTCATGGTTTGTAGATTTAAATTATGACATTTGTCTCTCTGTGGACAGAGATTGACACTTGGCTTGTGCATGTATTATGCCAATAGATACAGAAGTCTGTTATGGTAATATAATGAGAATTTATTTTGAAATAAGGATAAAATTAGCATTTGGAATAAAAATTTCATTTCCTGTCCTTCCCTCTGATTTATTTCCTTACCTGTGGGCTGAACTTGCCCCTGAGCAAACATTATTAATAGGTGGGATGACTTGCAAAAGAGGATGGCTGAGAATTATTGCAAACCGTGTTTCAGAAATCTTTCCGTACTGAATTCAGAGTTTTCATGTCAGAGATGTGAACCTTTTAATCACTTAACTTTTAGAAAGTGGTGTGACTTCTGTGATGATGTGAGTACATAATTTGAGCCTCCTGTGGCTTTTCCAGGAACTGACTCAGTTAAAAGATGCAGATGTAATAATCTCTACCAAGCACATAACTTTTGTTGGATGGTGGAATATCCACTGTGGTAAAATCATAAGGTTCTTTTTCTTTTACACTGATCAGATATTTTGTTTTTAATGTGTGCAAACAGTCTAATAGAAAGTAAGCAGAAATAATTGAATAATAGTTGATGCCATAGTGAGGCTATTACTCATTATTGCTTCTTGTGAACATCACAGCTAAATACACTCTAGATGACATAATAAAATTGGCTGTTAGGAATTTCAAAGAAAATACTGCATATCAGTTTTAAATACAGAATTATTGTGATACGTACTAGAGTTGCTGTATGAAAACTGTTGAAACACTTGCAGCCAAGTGACTTCATATTGCAGAAGTGAATTTCTGGTCTGAGTTGTGGTAGTACACACTACTGCTCAAATTAAAGATGAAAGAAAAATCTGCTACTGAAACTTGCATTCCAGTATTAGTAACTTAAACTGTGACCAGAATAAAATGTGTTTCTAAGCATACAAATATGCATTGCCAAAGAAAATATCTTCTCTAATCTGAGTGCAGCCAGTAGTTAAATAAAATTGCTGAATATCTTAAATAAAACAGTTTTACAGTGTTAAATAAAATATAATTTTGGTTTGTTATTGAAGTTCTATAGGCTACACATTTTTATAGTTATGTGGGCAGTTTTTCTTTTAATCAGCCCTTAAAATATTTATTGCAGATAGTTATATTTTACACTATTAAAACCAGGTCCTGCTCACTGACCTTTAAAAATATTTCCTGGGGAAAAAAACCAAAAAGCTTCTTGTTTGCGTATGATTCAGTGCTTTAGTGCTTTACTGTGGGATGTAGTTCTGCATAAGTTAGTCCTGCTCTGGGCCATGAGCTGGGAGTGCTGCTAAAAATATGATGAAGGTCACTTACACCTGTGGAAGTAAATCAGATTTATTTGACTTGAAAAGCCCTGTGCAATATTTAAAATTCATTGCAAGTGTGAGATCCCAGTCCTTTATTTGTGTGCTAATAGGTATCGTGCCAGCTGTAGTCAGGAGCCCAGCACTCACTGCCTTGTGAGTTACCCGGCACTTCGAGTATGAGAGGTATGAGGGACAGTTACCAGCCCTTGTGTAACTTCTATCTTAACAGAGTCCTGCTTTGCAATAGTTAAGGTTGAGTAGCACTGAGAGGCATAAAAATAGAGCCAGGAATTGCACTGTTTCAAAACAAGGCTGAAATAAATCATGAGACACGTAAGGGCCAATATATAGGTTGCTTCTATTCTTGACTGAATGTGACAACATTAATATCACAGCCAGGATTGCAGTGAAAGTAAACACTTAAAATGCTGATTGAAACCATCAGGAAGAAAGAGCTATAAAAGTGTGGGATAACATTAGGAAAGGCTGTACTGCATGATTTACTGGATATATAGATCTGACAGGCCATTCAATTGTGACTGAGTTAAACACGTGTACATTTCTTTCACTTTCCTCTTTGTCACAAGCATTGATATTGGCTAGAATGGAGTCTCACTGGATATCACAAATGTGTTAACTTGAATAGAGCAAACAGCATCATTTCTCTTAGAGAATTGGCATTTACACCCACTTCAATTGCTGGAGCCTTAACAATTTGCTTGGAAATAGCTGCACTGTGCAACAACTTTATACTGTGTAACTGACAGTTTCTGCAAAGGCGGAGAGACAAATTTCTGGCTATATTCCAGGCAGCTTCACTGTTTAGGAGTCCTACATGTTCATCATACCTTTCTCCAGCCAGTTGTAAAATGTTCTAATCTGTGTTTGCTTTTAATTTTGTCATCATTTATTAGCAGTAGATATATTAAAACATGAAGCAGTTGAGGAAGATGACTGAGATAAGGGTTTCAAATTACTATTAAGTTTGTCTGGGCAGCTGAAGTGATTAGAAGTAATCATATTGTAACATGCCTTTGTATCTCCCCTGAATGAAGTGGCTGTGCTTGTTCTTCCTGAAACCTCAGCATACACAAATCAGAAGGGAAAACAATGGAGAAATATGGCTGCAGATTTTACTGGCAATTTTCAAGTTTGAAAATAGTGAAATAAATACTGTTTTGATGCTTCCAAAATGGAAGAATAACTCTTAGGTTTTTTAAATGGTAAAATTTTTCTCTTTTTTGGGGGGGGGCAAGGTTTTGTTCCTCCCCAGATTTCGTCTAGACTAAGTTACGTGAATGATGCTGAACCGCTGGTATACATCAGTCATGAAAAATCAAACCAGTCATCACATTAAGTTTTCTATATAGGTGATTTTGTNTTTTTTTTGATAACAAGAAATAATAAGAAAAACTAATTTTTGGGGAGATATGTGCCAGCATGCTGCTTTTATATATGCTTCTCTTACTATCATGCTTGCAAAACCCACAGGTTTGCAGTAGCCATTCTGCTAAAGAGTCATGTCTGTATTTTTCCTAAAGATGAATATGAATTGAATTATTGCTCCATAGTTTCTTTGGGGCTGAAATGGTGCGTTTGTGCTACTGTTCTTCTGGGCTGTTTTCTCTGCTTTCCCTTTTGTACTTGGCAATGTGAGCTGCAGCTTTCTAGAAGATCATTAAGATCATTAACAGATCTTGGGGATATTTTCACAGCCTTGGCCACTCTTCCTTCCATTTTTGTATGCCTTGGTGATGGCATGGAAGAAAAACAACAGCTTTTGATTAACAGAGAAATGCATAATCTTGTACTCTGTGTTTATGGATTTTAAATTATATATTGAAATTCAAGAGTGTTATGTCAACAGAAGACATGATACCTCTGTCATGCAATGCCGGGGACTGTGCCCGCCATAGCAAAGAGTGTTAATTAGAGAAAGCAGGGCAATGACGGCTTAGAATTTCCTCAGTTCTCACAGTAAATCCATATCTGTTATTTTAGAAAGTTTTCGAATAGTAAAAGCTTTTTGCAAAAGGTTATCCAGTGTCTAATAACCCTACAGTCCTGATGTCAGTGCCTACGCAAGCAGGCTTTCTGGTTTACTTTGCACTTCCCCATATACAATGCAAACAGATAGCTAATGACTGGGTAAATACAATGGGAATGTACTTTGTGCACTGTGTGTTCTGAGCTTGAGTGTTTTGGTCTTTATTTTGTTTGCCTATTTTTATATTCTTTCACAAGCACATTTTGTAATGATGGAATATTACAGAGTTTCTAGTACAGTACAGAGGAATAACACAAGGCATGTATTGTGCTCATTCTCTTTAAATCTGAAATCTTTGCCGATGCCAATTATTTTTGGCTTTTATTCTTTTGAACTAATATAGTATGAACAGGGGTTATGTGTTATGATTCATTAGCACAAGAGTGTTCATTTTAAGCAGAAAAAAAAACCAGACAAAAATGTATCTGTCAGATTTTGGCCTAACTGTTTTCCTTTCGTAACTTTTAAATTTCTTTTTTAAATGAAAATCTGTAAAAAGTCCAAATGTGTGAAAGAAAAGACAGTGAGAGCTGAGGAAGAAGTCATTAGCTGAGACCTACTCACAGTTGTAGTATTAACCCCATGAGGATTGCATTTGTGTCATGTAAAGAATATGATTTTCAAAACCACGAAACAAAGACATTGAAAGCAAAGTCTTTAAAACCAGTCTGATCTTGGACTTGCTAACACAGCCCAGAATACCATTCCCTGTCCTTGCTGGAAGTGCCTGATGCTGACTGTTGTGCAACTCACTGCCTGACAAGATTTCCAATGTCTTTCCCTCAGAGCTGCTTTCCAGATGGCTGCCCCCAGCTTGCAGTGGTGCTCAGGGTGCTTGGGTGCTGGGTGCAGGACTTCTTGTGCTCCATGAGGTGCTTGACGTTCTGTTTTTCTGTGCCTCTGAATAGCTGCTCCACGTCCCAGCTTATCAATCCTTTCCCCCCATGTTTGTATTTCTGCTGTATGTGCTCCATCCCATCCTGAAGATTGGTATCAAAGCTGTGGGCGACCACTGATCCCCGAAGAACATGTCTTCTAATCACCTGCCCATTGGATTTTGTTTTGCTGATCACCACCCTTTGACCCTGACTGATCCAGACAGTTTTCCACCAGTGCTCATTTTTGCAACTTGTGTTTCACCAGCTTGACTGAAGGATAGCCTTCCTAAGGTCGTGATAGAACAATATCTACTCTTCTCCAACCCTGTCCATTATCTGTGACATCTCATATCAGAAGGCAGTCTGGTTGATCAGGCAAGATTTATCCTTGTTTAATTCATGTTGACCATTCCCAAATAACTTCTGCTCTTTGACATGGTGTTGAGGCCTCTTGATCATCTTGGACCTGGATTTGAGAATGATTTTCTCTGTCTTTCTAGAAACTTGATATTAGGCTGACTGGCTTACAGCTGTATATTCACGTTTCTGTACATTCTCCTTGCTCTGCCTAAAAGTGTGAATTAATTGTATTGTTCAGCAGATCACATCCCTACTCTGTCTGATTCCTACAGTCATACAGGATTTGAGGAAGAAATCAGCTTTTATAAATCTGTCTGTGGTAGCAGGGAGTCTCTCTAAGCAAAAACCCCAACAATGTGTCAACCATCTGATTAAGTTGAAAGGTCATGCTGGGTTTTGTTTATGCAGTACCCGGTGGCCTGAACAGAATGGATTGGCACAAGTGCATGGGCTAGTCTATTCTTACATAACTAGTTTTCCTAATTAATTTAGAATATTATGGTGGAAAGAAAAGAAAACTAATGATAGCATTTCTGAAAAAAACCCCATAATTCAATGCCTGGCAGTTATTGTGTCAATATGAAAAGCTGCAGTGACCATATGAGACCGGAATGCTTTTGCTATGTATTGTGTTAACATCTTTCACTACCTAAATTACCTCTCATCTGGTCTGTCAAGCCCAGTCATCATCAAACAGGTCAGTTTGGGTTTTCTTTGAACATTCTCTTGACATACTTATCTTTAAGGTTCAAACAATGACTCTTTGAGATATTTGAAAAGGATAAGCTGAATTAATATTTTATTATTTTTGAAGGGAGGAAGGTATTTATTTTGGAAGTCTGGTAGGCTTCGTATCCTGCAGAGATGCATGGTTTTCAGCATCAGAATTCTCCAAAGGTTTTTTTCTTTCTACTTCTTTCTTTTGCAACAGCTGGAATTGGGCTCAGAAAGTAGACAAATGGAACAGTGCTCAGAAAGAAATCTGGAAAATTTTCTCTCCTAGATTCCTGCTTTGTATATTGCTGGCTCATTTAGATAAAACAGAACTTTAGTTTGGAAAGTCTGGGAACCCGTGATGGGTTTGTGTGGGAATAATTAGCATGAAAAGCAGCAGAGCATTGGAGCATGGGTGTCCATCTCTTGTCTTGGATTGCTTGAACATATTTCTCCTGATCCTTGATGCTGGAGAAGCCTTGAGTGCTGTTGACAAATGGCTTTGACTCTATCTCTTACTTCTTGGTGTCAAATAGTTTCTATAAAGTTTTAGTTTATGAATCCGTTTTATCTTTGGGGTTACTGGAAGCTGTCTATGTGAACAGAATGGTTTTGTATGGGGTAGTGAACTAGATGTTCTAGAGCACACTTCAGATCTCCCCGCTCAAGTTATATGACCCTGTTGCATAATTGGTTTTTATTTTTTTTCCTTACTCTCTGTTCCTAATGTACATTTCTTATTTTCCTTTTTGCCTTTTCTCATATTCAGCACTGTTCAGTTATTTTAGCAGCTCGTTCAAACATTCTTGGAGGGGAAGCAGTCATATGGTCTCATTTACAAGAAAATATTTTAAAATTACCTAAGAAAAACCTGTAATGGTAAACTGATTTGTTTTTAACTTAAGCCATAAAAATAATTAGAGAAGCATTTTGAAGTTGCAAGTAAACCTTTTACTGTCTCAAGATGCATTGCAGAGTAAGCAAGGGAAACTCCGTAAGGGATTTTGCAGAATGCAGCACCAAGTCTTTCCAGAAGTTGCAGAGGTGCAGTGACTTAGAATGCAGGGGACATCCCCTAAACCCTGGCAGTATTGGCAAGCAGCTAATAGATCTTGCTGAGACCTCTGCTCTAGGTGGGTGCTCATGAGCAATTATTGTGTAGTTTTACTGAATTACTGCTTAACTGAGCTGCACTGCTCATGTAATTTACCTCCACTTGGCATCAGTGTAATCTATAAAAATGTCAACAACTGAAAATAAGTTCTTTAAACTTTGAGTTGTTATATAAAGCTTGCTAACTTCATTTACGAGCATCTATAGCAACATATAGCAACATATGATCTTTGTAACTCAGAGATATGTTGATTTGTATCTGTTTATTTTGCATTACTTAAAAATTGTTTAATAACAGTTGAAGCAAATGTTGAATTTATTTTATTTGTGATTATTTTATATTCTTACACTGCATATATCTGTTCTTGACTGGGAATGTTCTCCAAAGGCAAATGTGCTGCTTCTGTAATTGAATATGAGCCAATAGTTTACATGGTATTGTGGGTAGACAATTTCTTAATGCAAACTACTTTGTCAGACAGTTTTAATGATTAATGTCAAATTTTTCGTATCTATTTTTTTAATAGCAGATGAAACAGGATTTTACACAGAAGAGCTGACCCTTTTGTAAAACGGACTGACATATGCAGAGGGTGTTTGATCTCTGCTGTATGTTATATTTAGTGTTCTAGGTTAGGGTGCCTGACTTAAGCTGAAATTAGCGAGAAGTTCCACTCTTAGAGAAAGTAATAACAAACAGCTGAACTAAACAGAATGAACTGCAATAAGTTACAATAGATAATTTATGAATTCCGTGTCTGGTAAGAATTACATGCTGAAAATCCCTAATTTTGAGTAAGGAGTGCTAATGTCATCTCTTCAGACAATTCATAAACATTCATAAGACAGCAAATTATTTTCAGGAGTGCTTGTTCAGTTTTATTGTTTAAAGGAGACATGTTAATAAATTACTTATAATTAGCACTTGAAGACACTCAGGTTTGTCTATTCAGAATCAATTCATCTCCAGATAAATGATTCATTACCAAGTAAAGGAGGTCTATTGTGCTATTTCAAAGAGCAGTTGTTTATTTAGGATAATTCAGTATTTCTAATAAGACAAAGAATGCACTTAGAACTGAGATTGACATTCTCATCTCTGAAGACGTGGTGTGGAGGAGATAAGCTTTGAAATGCAGAGGTGATTAAGAATTTTGCACCAAGAGTGGTATCTCATAGCTGTGTACCCAGCCCTTGGAGCTGGAAGACCGGGATGGAGGGCAGAATGAAGATCCCATAATCCAAAGGAAATGGTGAGTGACCTCCTACACCACACAGACAGAAGTTTATGGATCCGGATGGGATCCACTCAAGGGTATTGAGGGAGCTGATGGAAGTGGTCACTGAGCTCTCTGAGACCTTGTTGATCTCTGCAACTATCTGTAAGGAGATTGTTGCCAGGTGAGGGTTGGTCTCTCCTCCCATGTAACAAGAGGTAGGACAAGAGGAAATGGCTGCAAGTTACACCAGGGAAGGTTTAGGTTTTATATTAGGAAACAATTTTTCATGGATGGATTGTCAAGCATTGGAACAGGCTGCCCAGGAAAGTGGTGAAATCACCATTCCTGGAGGTGTTTAAAAGGTGTGTAGATGTGTCAAACTGGGACATGGTTTAGAGGAGGACCTGGCAATGCTATGTTAGTGGTTGTGCTCAATGATCTTAGAGGTCTTTTCCAACCTTATAAATTCAGTGATTCTGTGAATAAATAGTAATAAATAACTTACATTAATAAAATGTGAAGCAGAAGGATCAGCTACCCTTTAAATACCTTTGAATTTGTCTATATACCTCTAGATTGCTATAAAATAAGGACTCACACTTACAGATCTCAGTGAGGGAAAGTCTGTGTATAAGTTTTTATGGTCCCATATCCCAATCAAAATTACTATTCAAGCTGCTATAGCATCTTTGATAAAGATCCTGCATGATCTAGCAAGATACAGTTTCCCAAGTATCCAGAAGCCTTAGTTTTATATGCTTAAAGCTCACTGGATTGTAGGAGTGCCTTATAATGGTGTCTGTGAAAAGGAAGAATTAAAGGTATAGAGTAAGATAAAGAGCATAAAGACATTCTTTTCTGAAGACAACTGCAAAACAAGCCTCCTACCCTAGCAAATACCAAATATTCAATGGGAAGTTTTTAAGGGATATCAAACTAAATTTTCAAATCCCAACTTCAAAATATTCTCAAAAAAGGGTAGTGTACTCTTTTAAACCTTACTACACACATAAAGAACAAGCAGTAGTGTTTTCCACAATGCAACTGAGAAATGCAAGGATTAAAAGGCTTCTAAAATTACTTAAGTAATAATTCTCTCAGATACTAAAATATAAGAAACTGAAATAGGTCTGTCAAAAATCTGACTTTAGTGTAGTGCTATAGACAAAATTACACTTTATCAAATGAATGGAAGCAGAAATTCCTTGAAATTTCTAAGTATTAGTAAGAAATGTGCTAACAGCTTGAGCTTTATCAGTGTAGTGTGTTTGCTCAATGCCTGAGTTTTCAAGTATCCTGAAACAGTGACAGAAATTTGAATTTCTGTGCAAAGCAATTGCTCTAATTCTAATTCCCTCACTAATAGTACTGGAAAGAAGTAGTATTGGAGTTCAGAATAGAGTCCAAAAGGAGGACCGAGTTCAGGGGATTTCAGGAGTGTTTGCAAAGTTCAGAATTCAGAAAAAAGGAGGGGATTTGCAATCAAGATGATAGTCTTGAAAGTGACAGATGACATAAATTCTAGTCGACAACCATATGAAGCATAAGAAAATAAATAAGTGTGATTGAAGCTCTGATATAAAACTGACATTACCCTTGACTCGCTATCTTTAGTAACTCTACAGACTAAGAGGATTACATATTTAAAAATATTCACAAATTATATTTTTAAATGCAAGAGGACTATATGAGGAAAATATATTCTGTTGTTGAGAGATACTCTTCTATGTCACTCAGGCTTTTCCACAAATATTTTGTTACGGAGATTTGTTGCATATGGTTATAATTATGTTGACACTTTTCTGGACTTGCAGGTTTTTTTTTCTTCATGGTGAACACAATTTCTAGAGAATGAGAATAAGAATAAAACATACTTAATTGAAACGTCAAAGGCTGTTCTTAGTTTTTACTCAGGTTCATAAGATCCACATTGCTATGTGTGTGCCAGATTTTACAAGTGAACACATTTTACAGTTCAGAAGACTTAAGAATGATCTCCTGTATTTGAATTTTTGAAAATTCTGATGTTTGCAATAATTTGCTCTGAAATGCCAGTGGTGTTTTGATTTTATCATGTGCTGTAACCTCTAACTACTCAGTTGGTTGGAAAAGCTGATTCAGACTTAGTAGAGCAAAACGTTTGATCCGGTTGAAACCGCTGATGGTTTCGTTTCTGTAGCTGGGAAATTTCATCTATGCACCGAGAAATTCCATAAAATCATGAAGTCCTGGAGCCAGAGAAAATATTTGATCTTTGATATAAGACAAATATATCAGATATGTCAAATATATCAGATAAGCAGATAACCATGCTGATAGGCAAGTGTGTTTTGCAGTGTTAAAAGCTGTTGAGCATTTCCCCACCACAAAGTATTTTTATACTTCTAACCCTGTATTGCTTTTTGGCATGTGGGAGATTTTAGTGGGAGATTTTAGTTCTGGTTCTTTGCAGTTCTTTGGCTGGATAGTTTTTAGGTATTCCTCAGTGGCTCTTTTGATTTAGACATGCTCTATGGTGACATCTACCAGCATTATTTGTTGCACTGTATGAAAAAGAAAAGTTCATCTCACTATGTAGGCAGCCATCAGGGCTCACAGTAGTTGTGTACTCTCTGTATGCAGTTTTGTATGTTCTTTATGGCTCAGATACATTCAATTTAGTGGTGATAACTCTTTATATAAAGGGAACTTAATTTTTGATTTAATTGTTGCTTGACTGGACAATTGCCTGGGCTGGGGTAGGTGAAGGGGCTGGGAAGTTTTGGTGCTGTAAGCTCCCTCTGCAGTCACAAAGCAGAAGTCTTGGTCACACGGAGTGACCGGGGTCTGCCGTGCCCCACGAGGGGCCTCTCTTCTCCTCAAACTGTGAGGAGCTTCCAGGTAACTAGCTTAAACTAGACGCTGGCTCTAAAATAGCCAGTGGAGATTAGAAACTGCCCACTCTCTTGGACCAATTTCAGACATTTTGTTGACCAAACAGTTTTAAATAAAACATTTTACTGTCCAAATGCATCTTGAAGTTCTTACAGGTAAAACTGAGCTGTGGCTGCTGCCGTTTTCCTCAGGGTAGTACAGTGACACAGATTTATTCAGTGGCTTCTACGTAACAAAACCTGCTTTTAGGTGTCTTAAACCTGCCAAACCTGGGTGTTTGGTGTTTGCTTTGTGACTTGAGGGACTGAATTGTACTGCCCAAGACTGGAGAGTGATCATTATGCCATCCCTGCCTGCTCGGTGAAGGGGAGGGCTCTGTGCCCTCTGGGAGATGCCCCCTAACTCTGGGACTCCCACCATCAGCAGCTTTGCCAGTCCCTGCAGTGGTGCACTTATATCTTGAAATGTGTCCTGAGGGAAGTGGAAGTTTTGGGTCTGGAAGTTGCCTGGAGAATTTGCAGGTGTTTGGCACTTGGATTCAGAAATAAAAGTGGAAGAGGGCCCACAAAATTGATTTTACTGAGTGGAACAGATGGCTTTTCTCAGGGCCCACTTCCAGAGCAACGGTTGAAGCAGAGCGGTCGCTGTCTTCGAATGAATTGAATTACAATAAGTATAAAGCAAAGTCAGTTGTTTTAGCTCTTACAGTTTTTGACCAGATACTGCAGAAATGTGAATATTTGATGGCATGGATGCCTATCTTCCTGTATAGCCAAAATACCCAGGGAGCTGAATTAGAGTCCTTGCCTGAGGCCACAAAAACCAAACTGAGGAGCTGCTTTAAGAATGAAACGTTTCTTGCTTTAAGTCCGCAGTTTAGTGGGCTGTAATGTGTTTGAACAGTAAAATAAGTAAAAGCAAGAGAGTTTAGGGCATTAGCAAGTTTTGTACTGTTTCTTTCACTGAAAATTCAGACCTAACCCTTTGTGTTATTTATTACTGTCACCTCTGACTGAAATCTGAAAGTTTTAAGTAAACATGGGAAAGTATTTCCCAACTCACAGGGCTGGAGTCATTAATGTCCATGCAACTTTATCTTTTTTTTGACAATTCTGAGCCAGTCATTTTGTTTACATTGTAGAAAGAGTTCAGAATGGTGATTAGTGGAAGTAATAATGAAAGAATTTAGCGTGCTTATGTATATAAATACTAGTAACAATTATGAAATATGTTCCAGAGAAAATGTGTGGGTTTGTTATTGCTTCAGTAATACGGTGTATTTCTTTCTGAACTTTCATTTGCATACTTTGATACTAAAAAATAATAGATTGCCTCTCTTTATGCAAACCCCAAGCATATTTGCAGATTATCACAATTTTAAATAAGTATTTTTAAAGCTTAATTTTTTTATAAACACAGCATAAGATGATTGCAATCTGAGTTAATTGCTTCCATTTGCTTTGGTTTGTAGTAGCACTACAACTTTAAAATCTGAAAGCCATTCTCATGCCTATTTCATAGCATGAAATTTAACAGTGAATTATGGAGCATACATTCAGGACTTAAATACTCAACTGTTATTTTAAATAATTTCTTTCTGTTAGAAATTGATATGTTTATAATTTATTTCTTTTTAGCAAATCATTAAATTTAATTCTAATGATCAGAAAAACGTTGACCATATTAGTAATCGTCCTTCAGAAAAAAACCGTAACTTTTGATATAAAAAATCCACTGACTGATACACTGTAAACCTTAAAAATTAGTTTTCCATACCTTAAAAATATGATAATAATTATTTTCTAGTATGTGGAACTCTGTATATTTAATTTTTTACATTTTAACTCTTTTTTATAGATTATGACTAAAGGAAAAATTATTCTTTCTACAGCTGTTCATAGGTTTTATAATCAAAGCCAGTTTTAAGTAATACAATAGAAACTTAAAGGGGCTACATTTGTATTTTTGCCAAATAATGTAATTAATTCTTTGCAAAATACATGAAGAGTATAATATAATTAGAAAAATGCACAAACTTTAAAATTAAGTGCAGTCGTCTTAATCCAAAACAATTTTCTATATGTGAATAATCTGTTAGTTGGAGCTGAAACACAAGTTTTATTCCATGTGCTTTATAATCTGATCTCAGTGTACAAAATCTTTGGAGCAGTATAAACATATGTGTAAATGAATTGTTGTAACATTCAATTTTTATGATATAATTGCTCTGAATCATGAAACCTCAGACCTAAGATGTTCCATCAGGGAGGCACAAATACTGGTAACTGTGATATCCAAAAAACATACAAGAAATAGTTCATGAGGCCAAAGACAACTCACGTGGTGTTCCTGCAAAAACTTAAAGGGTCAAAAAAAAAAGGCAGAAAACCCCACTCCTTAAATCCTGCATTATAATGTGAAAGCTCCATGCTTTTGTTGGACAGCTGAGATGGATGAATTGTATTTTAGGATTGGCTACTGCTCCAAATGCAAACTTATACTGTTCAGTATTGCCACAGAAAAAAGTTATCTGCAGGCCCAAGTTTCAGTAATTAAATCCTGGAAGGCCCCTTGGGTGGCTAGCATTGACTGGTGTTATTCCAGAGAAACAAGCATTGCAATTCATTTATGAAATATTCAAGTAGAAATATGATGTATCTGTCCCTTTGCCTAACATAGTTTCAATATTTTTCTTCAAGATGAACTGTAAAAGATGTTCAGACTCTTACATTTGAATATGTCTGTAAGTCATGGTTAGATCCAAGACATTAAAGGTAGGAAAAGAAGACAGATAAAAGTTGATGAGGACCTGGAGGAGGAATAACCAATTCCACTGGGGCTGCTAATATTTAGTCCCTGCCAATCTATTATTTCAATCAAGCAGGAGGCTAATTGCATGCAACACTTCCA